>FJOG01000001.1:634429-671552 GCA_900073065.1 Phialocephala subalpina
AAAAGTAGTAAAAAATTATAATATATAATTATTAATTTATTTTAATTTTAAAAACGCGAAAGAATTATTAAATTTTTATAATAAAAATTATAATTTTAAAAAAGTTTCGATTTATTCCTTTTAATAGAAAATCAAATAGTAAAAAATTAAAACGAAAATATAATAAACTTCGAAAATACGCGTAAATTATTTGCTTTTATTTTTATTTTATTTTTTGATTATATAAATCGATAAAGATTAATTAATTAAAATTTATTTTATTATATAATAATTTAAAAATCTCGAGTATTTCGCTAAAAAAAAGTCTTATAATCGAAAAACGCCGCAAAATTTATACGCTAAAAAATAAAATACTTTAAAAACGCTAAAATTTAAATTTCTTTTTTAAATTACCATAATATTTCCGTAAGAATACTATTATTATCCTCCTTTTTTTTTATCGATAATAAAATACTAAAAAGAGTTAATAATAATTAAAGGAATTAATTTAATATATATTATAAATCGAAAAAAAGCGTTAAAGTTTTTAATAGCGGTAATTAATTCTTTTAAAATTTAAAACTTTATAATTTTAACGTTAAAAGCGCTAAAAAAAATACTAAGTTTATAAGCGTTTATTTTTATTTGCGTAATAATTTTTATATTAATAGCGTAAAAATTTCTAAAAAATTACTCGAAGTATTAATATACTTCGAGAGTAATAAAATAAACGGATTTATTTCGAGGGCATATTATTTATCGAAAACTTCTTTTAAAGAAAATTCTTTTTCGATTTTAATTCGCCAAGAAAAATTAATTAATTTAAATTTAATTTAAAATTCGTTTAAATCGAAATTAAAATAACGGTTTTAAATTATATTTTCTAAGAAAGTTTTAATATAGTTTTTTAAGTTACGAAATAATATATAAAGTTTATATAATATTTATACTCGTTAATTATATTAAAAGTACTTTAAGAATTATATATACTTTTTTATAAAAGCTTTTTTTACTATTATATTTTTTGTAATTCTTCGAATTAAATTTCGATTTATATTTATATTAAGAGTTTACTATTAAATGTTTAAAATAATAGAAATAGCGCTCGATTATAAATTAAAAAATATTAATCTTTTTACGAAAACGTTTATTTAAATTAATACGCTTAGTATTTTTACGCTTTTTACTCGTAATAAAAATAAAAAAGGCAAATTAAATAAAAGTAATCGATATATCGAATATAAATTAGAAGATTAAAAGAAGTTTATAAAATTTAATTACGGAAATATAAAATAATTTAAAGAGATTAAATATAAAGAGAGTATTATTTAATTATATAAAAGAGGTTTAAAGTTTTATTTCGCGATTTTAAAGAATTATATTATATCGAATTAAAAATAAATTACTTCGATTTTGATTAATTAAATAGCGTAAAACGCCCGCGATTACGATTCGAACGCTAATTAACCTTTTAATTATAACGCTTTATTGAGAAACGCGATACGAGAATTATATTATAAAGATTTAAATTTTATTTAAAAATTATTTATTTCTTTTAAAGTTTAAAGAGTCTTTATTAAAGTATATAAAAGTCTTTATATTATTTTACGTATAAAAAGAGTAAATTATTACTTTATTTACTAATTAGCGAGATAATTATTATTATAGTTACTATAAAAATATAATAAATTCCTATTCTCGATTTTAATTTACGGAGAGATTTTCCTATTTATATATTCTTACGATATGCTATCGGTAAACTATTAAAATCGATTTATTAATCTAATGGAAATAAATTAATTAAAGGGCATTTTTATCTCGTATTTATATAGCCCGAACTTTATAAAGGACGTAAAAGCAACGGAAGTTTATAATAACCGTTATTCCTTCGATTGGTAAAATATAATCCGTACTAGCAAAGGGGCTTATTTGGGATAATAGAGCATAAAATTATATATTTTTACATATAAATTTATTAGTAAAATATATTATTTGAATGATATCGCATTTAATACTCCCCCTTTTTACAAAGGTTAATATCACAAAATATATAACTATTATGCGATCGCTTTACTCTACTCCCTATTGCCTTTTCCAAAGCTTTCTTACACTTTAATTTATATGAATACTATATACAAATACTTTTAAAGCGCTTTTCCTAATAATACAAATACTATAAATAAAAGTTAAATACTTTCTTTTTATTTAATCCCATTTATAAACTCTATAGTTTTACCCTTTTAAAATAATTTAAAAGCTTATAATAAAACTCTATTTTAAATTGCAAATATATAAAAAACGCTTATTTATATGCAATTAATATAATTTATAAGTATTCATATAAATTATATTAATCAACCAGTAAAATAAAGGCTACCAAGTCCTAAATATAGGCTTATAAGTCTTATAAGCTTCCTTAAACTAATTTACAAGATTAATACTTCCTATATATTGATTGTAATTATCAATAAAACAAAGAATTTACAAGGTTTTTATATACTCATTCCCAAAAACCTTTCGAACGATACGCCCATTAATTAATGTCTTTACAAGACACCTTTTAACTTTCTCTCTAAAGTCTTCTACTTTATCTACTATATAAATATTATTCAAAGCAAAGATAATATTATTATCTTACCAAACCAAGCAAAAGACGTCTTAAACCACCTTTACCAAAAGAGTATTCCATTCAAGCTTTATTGAGAATCGAGCCTTCAATTCAACCAACTCTTAAAGAAACTCTCTATATGGCCTTATTATCCCCACCGCACTAAAGTTGCAAGCCCATAGCTTTACAAATAAGCATATACTCGTGAAATAATTATCCAAATATATCGTAAGATAACGGCATAGAAAAGAGAGAACAAAAGTCCGTACGAGGCAATTAGTATTCGTTAATTTAAAGTAAAGGATAATATCTTGTAATCCTTTCTCTCGAAAGCTCCAAATCCAATTGAATATATATTTATAATCTATAATTCCAAAGATCTTATACCCTTATTTGATTAGTTTACTCGGCATTTTATATATATAGAATAATCTAAAGTAATTAGTAAAGTAATAAAATAAAAAACAAAAAAATGCACTTATTAAAACACCGTATTATAAACTCATCAATACTCACTTCAAAAGAAGGAGAATAATACCGTTAAAAAAAAGCTTGAATTAAAGAAGCCAAAAGTTCGAGCTTATACCACTAGATCTTATTAGAAAGCAAATGAAACCCTACTCTTTTATTACTCTTATAATATGAAATATAATAAAACCTCTTAATTTACTCAAAGCGGCAAAGTAATATATGGATTGCAATCGTATATAAAGGGCCCTTATTAAAGTCTAAGTTCCAATACATCTCAATTACAAGCTCTTCATAAACTCCCATATATATAATTGCACTAAGAAACACATATAACTCCTCTACTAGCAAATCTGTCTATTCTCGTGCCTTCTTTTATAGTACGCGCAGTCTTTATATACTCGCATATCGATTAGTATTCGTAGTAATCGTACGGAGGAGATCGTGAGTAAAAAACAAGCTAAAGTAATCGAATAAGTGCGTGTTTCGAGGGAAAGACGGAAGTAGGAGTGTTTTTACTATCTGCTTAAACTCGCATTTAAAGGGCTCGTAATAAACGTTTGTGATTAGTTCAAATTTAAAGAGTATATCCTCAAGAGACTAAGCTTTTAATATCTCGAGCGCGTGTTAAGAGTAACGCGTAAGCGCGATATCCATTCAAATGATGTATCTTACTAATAAATTTGTATGCAAAGATACATAATTTTATGCTCTGTTATCCTAAACAAGCCCCCTTGCTAGTGCGGACTATGTCTCACCGGTCGAAGGGATAGAGAGTTAATGAGGCTTATAATAGAGATTTGATACCGAGGACGGTATTATAGGGAGGGGGAATCGTGTCACGTATAGGATTGGGTGTCTTATTGGCGCAGCCTTTGGCTGGCTTACAATTACTATTTAAGGCTGCGCAGCCTCTATAACTTACGTAGAGCTCGCGTAAACTTACGCGTAGCGTAAGAGGTTTTACGAGGGCTATGCGATTATTATTCTTAAGTTGTTATTCTGTATATAAAGGCTCTTTGAATCTCTGGTAGAAAGATAGAGATTAATCTAATACTAATTTGATTTATTGTTGCCTCTTTTTATTTTATACTTTATAATAGCGAAAATATTATACTAGCGGTAAAAAAGGCCAAAATTAATATTAAAATAACGCGTAAAATCAAAAAGCGTAATAATAAGAATATTATTTATTATAATTATAATAATTTATTAATATTTTCTTTTTATAATCGAATGATTATATAATCGAAAAGCGGAAAATATCCGGTTTTTTTAGAATTAAATATAGAATAATTAAATAATATTATTATTTAAGATTATTATTATCGCGAGATATTAGAATTCGATATTTCTTAAAAGTTTGATTTTATTACTTTTAAAAATATAATCCGTATAATATTACGATAACTCGGAAAATATCAAATAAAGCTTATAAAAAAATTCGATTTTATTTTTATTTAAAAAGTTATTTGATATAAAATTGTTTTAAAGCGGGAATATTAAATAATAAAGAAATAAAAAAAAGTATTATTCTCGGATAAAACTTTTATTTTAATTAGAAAATATTATAAAAAAATATTATATATTACGAAAAATTAATAAAATATATGAAAATAATTATATTAAAGTTTAATATAATAATTATTCATAAGTTATATTTTGAAGAATCTTTTTTTATGATTTTAAAGAATTATATTACGTTTATTATAAAGAAATAACTATTTAAATAAAATAATATATTGGAATTATTAAAGTATATAACGATTTATAAATATTGGTTATATAAATAAAATAGGATATTAAAGTCGCCGAGGATATTATAAAATAAATAATACTTAAAAAGAAAAAGTTTAAAAGGTTTATATTATTCGAAAACTTCGTTAAGAATTACTTTTTAATTATATTACAAGAAAAAAATAAAAGTAATATTAATTATATATAATATAAATATAAAGTACTTGAATTTCTTTTTATTCTTTATATACGCGAAATAAACTTTTAACGCTTTTATAACCTTAATAATCTCGATATTCTTAATTTTATTTTCTAGTAAAATAACGTAATTTCTTATATTAATTATTAAATAATAAAATTACTTTAAAAATAAAAAAAATATTAAAATACTTTGGGAATTCGTTTAATATAAGCGTTATTAAAAAGGTTTAAATGCTTATAAGAATTAAAATCACAAACGTATAAAATCGGCCTTATATTCTCGAATAAATAAAGAGAGTTTAATACGTTAAATAGGAGGTATTAAAGTAAAATATAATTCGTAAATAAATTATTAAGATAATGGAAAACAATTAGCGGATATTAGATAATAAAAGAGGCAATTATTTCTATGGATAGTTAGCAAATTGATCGAATTATTATAGAATTAAAACTTGGTCTAAATACTGATTTTAGTGTTTTCGGACATCTTTTTCGTCACGTGCAAGGCTTAATACTTGTTAATCGGCCCTTTGTATGGGGACTCAAAGCTCCAGCGAGCTTCCACTGTAGGAATAGCGTTCCAGCCACTGAAAACACCACACGCACCCTCTAAAGCTACGATATTCACACAATTTGTCGGCAACTTCGCTGCTGTAACGTTCTTCTTTTGAATCGAATTGAAAATGGCCTTAGAGCTGGGAAGAAAAGAAGCTCTGTATGTCAAATTTTCAGATGCTAACTTGGAGGCTGCTTTTCATGTTGCTGAACGCAGTGGCGGGCGGGCATCAGTGTGCGAAAGCTGTATTTGAATGTTATTTCCTCTTATCCACTATTTGTAATTTGTCTTTCACCTGTCACAAAGTACTCCTCTACTCTCAGTTGATAGCATTCCATGTTCATTCTCGTGCGGCTTTGCTTCCATACCACGCCACCAAACCTCGTTTCCGATCAGCCGATTACAACACCATTACCGATGCATTGTTTTTCTTCAACTGTTTTAAGTCTCTCTTGAAGTCAGAGACGCGTTTAACATCTCAAAAATAATCGCAACGGTACTCCGTAGATGATGAGAAATCCCAACTCAATCGGACTCGGTACTCACACTCGCCTAACGGTCTTCGCTACACCTTTCGGCGTTCGGTGCACCACTCACTTTCTATAACATGCTACTCAAGAATTCGTTTTATTAGCCTTGGAAAGAGAAGAGAGCCTCAAATCACTCTCAGCCTCGCCCTTTCCTCGATTTGAGACTTTTGACTCTCGCTCTCGCTTCCTGTTCTGGAAGGTAACACGGAAGTCAACGTACGCGGCAAGCCTCAACCTGCTGCACCTCAGCATATCTTCTATGTCGCTTGCTACGATTAACAAACGCCATTAACACCATCACTATCTATCTCTCCACTCCCCCCGAGACACAACCAAACAAGAGCATCAAAATGAAAGCTCTCGGCCTCACCAAATTCGGAAAACCCACCAACCTCGAAATCCTCACCCTCCCAGACCCAGTCATCGAATCACCAGAAGACATCATAGTCTCCGTCAAAGCAATAAGTGTCAACCCCGCCGATTATGTCCGCATGTCAGGAATAACACGATTCGTTGAACCTATTACGTTCGCCTCCCCTCCTTTTCCCCCCGCCCTTCCCCTCTCTTCACCTGACGCCTCCCCCTTTCTCTTTCCTCTCAAATCTAGGACGAGACTGATAAACAGCAGGCCACCATTCACAATAGCAGCCGACTTCTCCGGCGTGATATTTGAGGTGGGTGAGAGTGTGACAAAATTCAAGAAAGGAGATAAAGTCTACGGATTTTGTATCCACGTCCACGGGACCGCCTCCCAGCTTTTACACCTTACTCCTAAAACTGGACATTTCATCTCGCACATCCCTTCCTCTCCAACCGGTACTCTATCCATAGAAGAAGCAGCCGCCATCCCAGTAGCATGCTGTACAGCAATCTCCGCACTCTGGCAAGCTGATCGACTTATCGCTCTCAAAGAGTCGTCCGGCTCCAGGGACTCGGGCGGCCTTGTTGGAAAAACTGTTTTTGTTACCGCGGGACTAGGAGGCATCGGCAGCTCCACTCTCCAAATCCTAAAATCTTGCTTTGAGGTTAAGAAAGTCATTACTACTGTTTCGACTTCTAAGATTCCTTTGGTGGATGAGTTGCTAGGAGAAGGGAAGGTAGATTTGATTGTGGATTACACGAAAGGTCAGAATGATGTTGTGGAGAAGATTGGGAAAGAAACTGTGGATTTCCTATTCGATACAGTAGGGCAGGGAATGGGTGTTATTGAAGTTATGAAGAAAGGGGGATTGATATTGAATACTAAGGGGAAATCATCCACCACGCTCCGTGCGGAAGTCGTCAATCCTCCATTTTGGATTTGTTGGTTGGTAGATTTACATCTCGCGGTTCAGAGATGGAGAGCTGGGCGGTATGGGGTGGAGTATGATCATACACATACACAATTTGGGGATAGATTTGGAGATGCGTTTAGGGGATGGGTTGAGGAGGGGAAGTTGAGACCAATTGTTGGGAGATTGGTGGAGTTTGAGAAGGGTAAGGAAGAGGAGGGCTTGCAGGAGGTGAAGGCTGTGTTAGAGATGGCGGGGAAGGGTAAGGGCGCTGTGGGGAAGATGGTTGTGAGGCTGGATGGATTTGATTAGGTAATTGATTGATTTCTCGTCTGCATCTCTCATTTCCTATCGTAATGATACCAAAAACCGAGACTCCGATGCCGCAAACGCCCGGTCAAAAGATGTTATGTTAGGTTCATAAATTGAACGATGGAAATCTCCCAGATGATGTTGTTTTTGCCATGTTGCGCTTGTCTGAAATGCTATTAGCGGTATGATAATGCGTGGTGTAGAGGTGTATATATAGTGGCGTCGAAAAGTGTCGGCCTGCCGCCATTCGTCTGCCGAGTGTGATATTTCGAGTACCGATTAAGTGACCATGGTGCGTGCATCAACGTCCTGCGCCTCCTCTGCTAATGATTTAACTGTAATTACTTTTACGTCTCGAACTCCGAGCCTAGTCTCATTCGGCTGTTGATTGAAGAAGCAGTCGCCTAACTATGGGACGAGTCAGCAACCTATCTCGCATTCTTTTTGTATAGAGTAGGAGAGATGAATGACATACTTATGAACATAGTCGTGGCGAATAGAACTGTTTCGAGACTTGCAAAAGCCAAGGCCACTCTCAAAGCCGCGATGCCTGACCATTGATTGGGCAATGAATTGACCAATGCAGCTTCAGCTTCTGTCAGACTGTCATAGAGGACATCTTCGGCTGCATCCCAGGTTTGGCATTCCCAGGCGAGGAGAGAGACGCTAGTGATCCAGAATGCGGTGGCAATGATCTCGAGGATGCTAGCCATAATATCAGTGTATGCCATAATGGACTTTCTTCAGGGTGACTGACATGTGGACTCGGTAGTAATACAGCTTCGGTGCTCGTTCCGGTGTGACGAAAATCTGTTCAGAAGTCAGTACTACTGGGGACTTCAAGAGGAGGGGTCTAAATGTACGTAGAGCATGAAGACGATGGTCCAGACGAAAGCCAGAAAGCTAATTCCTGGTATGTGTAAGTGGAGAACTGATGACTATCGACCTCGTCTTACCAAAGGTATGGAACTGTGGAAATTGTTAGCATTCTTTAGACCATTCACATTAGAGTCAAACTTACATAGTCGCCACCGAACACAGACACGACATATCCTGTGAGAACGAGGACGGTGAATGCGAGTAGCTTGTGCATCTATCAACATCTGATGCAGCCTTCCACTCGCGTGTCGATGTTACTCACCAGTTGTGCAATACGGATTACCGTAAGCCAGAATGGCATGCTAGAAATGAGCGCCCTTCGCACCCATTCTTGTTGACTTTCAACGTCCTCGAGTTGCTCGGAGGGGTAACTCATGATGCCTGGTTCGTCCTACTCCTCGGTTTTCTTTCGACTCGTATCTTCATAGATTGACTTTCAAATGAGTGTGGGGTATCTGGCTGGCTCTTGAATCATTCACAACAATGAAGAAAAGGAAAGAAGAAAACGACGGGAAGAAAAGATGACTTAAGCATGAAGAAATGAAATATCAAATTAGCTCCCCATATTCTGCGAGCGCTCGTACATCATTATGCGATGGTAAGTCACAAGTGAAGAACTCGAGAGGAACTGCCATGTTCGCCTCCCGCGCTTGGGGCCAGGTCTGGAAGCTAAGGAGGGGTCGGAAGATGGAGATCATAGTAGTGCATCTACCAAGGTCCTGTCAATGGCTATCGTCTTAGGATCTGTCCTTGCTCTGCATGGCATGGCTGGGAGGAATGCCGGCAGGCGACAAGAGAGGCGAGACCCTTTAGGTTTCCTTGGCATTAAGCACTCCATATCAGACGAACCTTGGTCATGCAATACACACCAAAAGTCATCGTACTTCTTCTGCGCTTTGCGATCTTTATCGAAGATAATCAACATCAACATGACAACAACAGTTGAGGATTCCTTGTTGCTCAAGATACCGCAGTACAACAAGCAATCGACAGAGAAACTGACCAGACTGCGAGATCTTGGAGACTTTAGAGATGTCGCATAAACTCATGTGCGCATCGACTTCGTGCGTACCTGACACCCGTTATGAGGTCCGAAACGATAGTAACCCCTGAACCCCAGGTTTTAGGCTGCTCGCTAGACGTAGATCTTCATCCGAAGGTTAATTCTAATTCCCGCATAGGTCTGGGAGCAATGACAGCTGTCGACATAAGCTATCGATCTCCCATTCAAAACACCCCGGAGTATGATGCCACTCGAATGGGAGTTTTTGACCAGGGATTTCTGGGCCGTGCGACGTGAATCGGGGCTGGCACCGCGCCGGAATCCAGGTCGTCCGGGTGGACACATGTGTGGACGCATCTTGTTCCAGAAAAGCGTTCAGTTTACCAAGATATGCATATTCCAAGTCAGTGGACTTTGTTCCGTCCATCCCGCAAACTCTCTCGGGTCGGCCAAGTCGACCTTGGGAGGGAGCAATCGGTACATCATGTGACAATGCATCACGTGAAACCACGTCTCTTCGGCCCTCGCTATGTCTTGGTCCCCCGGATAACATCTGCCAAGGCAGACCAAGTGTCGGAGACCGGGGGAAGAAAATTTAATCTCCTTTGACTGCCGGCCATTCTTGGACTTTCGGGATGTTGCCGGGTATCGGTAGTTAGACTTCGGCCGAGTAGTCCTAGAAAGCATGATGGCGGACATGCTTTAGCAAGCTTCTCGCAAAGGCAACGTTTTGAGTTGATAATCAAAGTTTGTTTACTCCACTCATGGCTTTATTCTCACAAAAAGTTTGGGGGTTCGGATGAGAGGCATGAACGCGGGGGATCAGTGCCGGACCTGCAGCCTGGTCGGATCTGACAAAACCTGATCATGACTTGTTAGCATTAGAGCCTTAAGACATATAACTCCGTCGATATACTTGGAACTACCAAAGGCCCTCACCTCTCGATATAAAGCGTGATCGTTTGTCGTCATTAGGCCTGGTCTTGATGCTGAGAGCTGTGTGGTTGAGTGGACATTTATTGAAGGAAACATGAAGACAAGGGAACTCGAGGGCCAATTGAGCCCTAGCCAGTGGTATTTGAAGCTGTAGTAGGACGACCAGTCTGATGGCAATTGAAATTTGGTGCGTAGCAGTGCGTCTACGTCCACGTGACACTTCATCCCTTCCGAATGGTAGAAGCTTAAGCAGGATGATTCGAGGAGCCGTGATTACTCTGGGCGGTTGGAGATCGTACTGAGCTTGTCCATTCTCCCTGAGCAGTTGGATAAGACGAGTTTGAATTGCATCTCTGATTCTGGAGGGGGAAGACGTTCACCAGGGCCTATTGACCATGAGAAAGAAGGCCTGAGAGCTTTTCTGGTATCCTGCCATTCATTAGCGTACCGTAAAAAGCCAATTGGTCTAACAATTTGCAACGCTCGTTGATGGGAAGTACTTGCCGACTGTCTGTAGGTATGAGAAGGCCACAACGCCATCTCCTAGATTGTTCTGACCCCAGAAAAATGAAATAAGTATTTAGCCAATTGAAAAAGCAAGAGAAATGATAGCCTTGGTGGCGTTTGTGAAACAAAAAAGCACGAAACTTACATCTTAGCTGATGTCTCTTCGCTTGGCCGGGAGAGAAGGTTACCCGAGAATATATTGTAGGACTTGTGTTGAGAAACATCACGAGAACCTCAAATCAACCACCTCGACAGTGCAAATATCCTCCTTCGTCCGCGTCTCGGTCGAGACGTCGGCGGTTTGTTTCCAAGGAAGCGGGATGGAGCGAAAGAGAAAGAGGGAAGAGCTCACGCGAGCAATTGGAGGCGCCAAGAGCTGCAGCACCAATTGAAAAGGGAGGAACGGTGACGTGCCATTTTCAAACCTTTTCACGAGGCTGCAGCGATGAGCGTGCGTCGCATCAGCACCCCTCCAAGAGAACAACTTCATTCATCATATCGACACTTTCGCATCCAGTATTTGCACCGCCTTTTGAATTATTCAATTGAATATTATATTTGGACTCGAAAGGCTTTGCTCCACTATGACCGAGATCCCAAGACGCCGGCTCAGATCCTAGCGCATACCACATCGCCGTCGGACCAAACCCTCCATTCCTCGAATCAAGATAAGAGATACACTTCGAAAAAAGCTTGCAGATGTTCTGGGAGACCTGCACGCTCTCGACCAGCGCGACTTCAGCCCTGCGAACTCTTCACGACAATTGAGACAAGCATAGAAGACAGGCCATCCCGCCATCATGTCCGCGCCACCTCCTCCTCGAGTCAGCGCACCCTCGAGCATCTCTGAAGGACCTCCACAAAGACCTCACCCAACTGCTCTCCAAGGTGCTGAAGGGCCGAGTCAATCGAATTCGACACTGCGACCGGAATCTGCTGCGCAAGCTCCGCCAAAGAAGAAGAGGAATCATCGAGGTGGGAAGAAGAAGCGCGCCAGGAAACAATCTTTCGCAGCATCGACCGAGGATGGGCATGGTATGCCAGATAATTCCCAGTCATATAGGGCTGGCAGTACGATAAATGCTGCAAGGGCAAGCTTCTACAGACTACAAGGGAGGAATATGAGCAATACTAGCATCGAGAGTGAAGCTCTGCTAGACCATAGGTGGGAAACTTAGCAATTAGAATTTGACTCGACTAACTGGTGCGTAGGGAACAGCAGAGTATGCGACCTCGAAGATCTTCTGTGATGGGCCAAAGTGCATTTGGAGGATCTATTTACGAACCCACTTCCCCGTACCGACCACAATACCAAAACCCATTTACATCTGAAAGCCGACCGAAAAGCTCGAGACAGGATAATGTTGATGAGGATGAGGCTCCGGATAATGAAAGAGCTCCTCTGATCTCTTCTTCTGGACGATCGAAAAGCTCAGCAGCAGCTCTTGGGTATGGTGGTTTTGGCAGTGACTCCCACGTCAGCCTGCCAAAGTCGAGGCGACGGCCCTCGAGCAAGTCCTCTTCCAGGAGCAACAGAAAAAAGACTATATTCGACAGGCAAAGCCCATCTTTCCCGCTTGAGAACGAGCAGTATAATGTCAATTATCCTCCGTCAATGCCTGGGAGTCCCAGACTCAGCGCATCCAACAGAGATATGAGTTTTGGGGACATGATGGCTAGGGAGGACTTCGAACCAAACCCAGATGTTACACGGGACGATGTCAGTGAGAATGCAGTCGATGACAGATCAATTTCTGGATCACCACGGAAGGACTCTGGATTTGAGGGACGACGACATACAATAGCTTTGCAAGCCGAGGAGGATGTGTGCTTTCCTCTGGAAGGCATGTCTGAAATGGCAGATGATGATATGCCTAGGGGAGACGGGCCATATAGGCGGGATAATGGTCCCAGACGCCGACGAAGTAAATGGCCAGACCTGGCAATGCTTGATGAATGGAGCAGGTTCGAAAAGGAAGGAAGAAGTGACGAACGGAGAGCGAAGAAGATCACCGAGCCACAGCTTATTGGGGGACGATTACGGCCAATTCACAAGGGCTGGCACCGTGCAGAGGATGATGCTCCTTATAGGTTCACCTATTTCAATGAGGAGTTTCAAAGCACCATCCACAGTTCGACCATTTCGGAGCTGGTACAACCGGGCGGGTCTTTCAGAGAGCTGTTCGTTCCTGATCCACCAGAGCTCAGTGACAGCTCGGAATCCGAGGATGAGGAGGGACCGTCGAATGAATCTTTCAACCTCCGCCACTTTGCTGGAGCAAATGGAGATTCAAGAGTTCCGACACGCCAAGGTTCAGTGATTGATCAATCGCATCGACCAGAGTCGAGACAAGGCGGTTCAATCGCTGGAGGAGATGGGAAGCACAGTTCGAAGGAGTCATCTGGTGGCGCCACACCCAATGGTGGAATCAAGTCACCACCACCAGGAATTCCAAATCTGAAATCAGACAAGACCAAACGCTACGGTGAGCGTCCGACATGGTGGCTTGATATTCTCTCCCCAACAGATGCTGAGATGAAAGTCCTTTCCAAGACTTTTGGTATTCATCCCTTGACAGCGGAAGATATCATGATGCAAGAAGCTCGTGAGAAGGTTGAGCTATTCCGTAACTATTATTTCGTCAACTATCGATCTTTCGAGCAAGATATGAATAATGAGGACTTCTTGGAACCTGTCAACATGTACGTCGTTGTGTTCAGAGAAGGAGTTCTCAGCTTCCATTTCTCCATGACTCCACACCCAGCCAATGTTCGTCGACGAATCCGCCAACTTAAGGACTACTTACTCCTATCATCTGATTGGATATCCTACGCAATCATCGACGACATCACCGATGTCTTCGCCCCTCTAATCCAAAGCATCGAAGACGAAGTAGACGATATCGATGACGCTATCCTCATGCTCCACTCCCCATCAACAGACGAGAAGCAAGACCACCGCGACAACGAAAAGAAATCCGAAGCAGGAGACGGCACCTCAGGCGAAAGCGGCGGCGATATGTTGCGTCGAGTAGGAGACTGCAGAAAGAAAGTCATGGGTCTGTATCGTCTGCTAGGTAATAAAGCAGATGTCATCAAGGGGTTCGCCAAACGCTGCAATGAGCATTGGGAAGTTGCTCCCAGGAGTGAAATAGGGCTTTACCTTGGTGATATCCAGGATCATATCATAACCATGACTGGAAACCTTTCGCATTATGAAAAGTTCGTCTTCTCTCTTCCCCCTTTCCCTCCCTCTCCCTCCCTTCCCCTCTTCCCGTCGAACGTCAGTACTAACAGCACGGCAGAATCCTCGCCCGCTCCCACGCCAACTACCTCGCCCAAATCAACATCCGCATGAACGAGCGGCAAGAGCAAACCGCGGACGTCCTCGGAAAACTTACCGTACTAGGAACAATCGTCCTGCCGATGAATATCATTACCGGTCTTTGGGGTATGAATGTTTGGGTTCCTGGACAGGAGTATGAGGGTGATCTGACTTGGTTTTGGTGCTTGACGGCGGGGTTGCTTTTGTTTGGGCTGAGTTGCTTTTTCCTTGCGAGGATTGCTTATCGGATTGTTTGAGGGGGTTGTGGAAGCAGAAGCCAAGCGTAAGGGTGAGATGGGTGAAAGAGCGGAGGAGGAGAGAATGGGATACGAGGTGTATATATGGACCAGGCAGCTGTACATAGGAGGAGAGGATGTACAGAATGGGATGCTTGGAAAGGAATGAAAGCGTTAGGTTGTATATATTCAGATGGGATGAAAGCATACGGGATTGGAAACAGGCAACACAGTACAATCGGAGTTGGTGGAGTAGATGATGTAAGAGAGTACATACACGGCGGGAAAAATGGGAGTAACATAATGGATTTCACGAAGGTGCAGTGCAGGAGGGTTTAGGATGTGAAGTCAGGAAGTGGAGGTTGGGAGATGGGTATGTATTGCTCAAGATCGGTCTCTCTATGGTCAAAGGGTCAAAGAAAATGGACAAAATAAAACCAAAACAAGAAGTTTCTTGACGCAGGAGGCCGAGATCGAATGATCAGCCTGTTTGTCCGTGTTGATTTCGTTGCCTGTGGTTCGGATATTGTCTGTTTCTGGGGAAGCGGCAAGTGTCTATCGTGCGGATCGCCCAAAGGAGGGCGCTGCAGTGGGTTGAAAGGGGAGACGATATATCGATTTGTTCTCAATGTTCAGGCCATGGTAGAAGATGATGTTCCCACTTGAAAGGGACATTCTCCCGCCCATCGCATCCCATTCCAATTCATACCATGGCGTGTCGAGGGAGTCGTTTCCGCTCCTCTTGGAGCACTACTCTCTTACTAATGGGCCTTGCTTTCCAACTCGCGTTCACCTCTTCGTATGCTCACCTCATTCGCGATCATCGACAACGATCCAAGCTTTAGCTGCCTTTTCCTCAAATCCCAACATTTGCTTCGCGCCTACCCTCCTTCTCAGGTCGCTCGTCCTTCTGTTCCTTCCGGCGCTTGCAGGTGTTGATGCCATCCCAGTCCACAAACTTTCTAGCCACTCGATCTCGTCCCCATCCCTTGGTCCAAGCATTCTGGCGTCTAGCTTTCTTCGGATCATAAGGAAGGGTCTTCTTAGCTTCGAGTTTGAGCGACTCCTGTTCCTCTTCCTGTTTTTCTGCGCGCTTGAAGGCTTTCTTCTCGGCGCAATCTTCTGCACGGCGTCCTTTGACTGTGGACGCTCCGTCTAGGATGGTGAGGGGTGGGAAGAGGAATACGGTTGGGGAGAGGGTGAGGGTTTGCGCTTTCGGAGACATCTCTTGTCTGCTGGGTGATAACGATGACGACCCTTGCTGAGGCTGTGAAGGTGTGTGTGTGAAGTATGGGGTGGGTGAGGGGCAGAGCTATGGTTGTCAAGTGGTTATGTGTTGTATGTGGACGATGTTGAGATACCTTGATGTCTAGCAGAGGATGAGACTAGATGTAGAGGAAGTGTCGGTTGCTGTTCATCGATATGATGTTCTCAGAGCGCAGTCATGGCGCTTGGACGTCAAGTGGCGACGCAGATGAATGCCTTTATCTTTACACGATGGGCGTTAACTTGACAAAGGAGCCCCTGAGTCCTCAGTCGCTCCAACAATGTCCAACAATAGTCAGGATAGCTTCGAGGATTAGATAGGATGAGGACGTCGATGCTCGAGTTGTGTCTTCGTTGTGTATCAGGCCGCGGACAATATATTGTTGCTTGTTGCGTTGTTTCGATGCTGGCGCCTAGCGTTTCAATGTTCTTATGGATGAGAGACAATCTTCGTGGCTTGGAAAGAAGCACCTCGCCTATAGCGAGGTAAACGACGAGTGAAAGTACACTAGCGTGTCACCTCTCGGTATCCTCTCCAAATCTAAACTAGAAGTTCTGCAATCGATGGGTTAATGTGATGCGTGGATAGTAAAGACTTATCATGCTAAGATCTATCTATCTATTTGCTAGGACAAGCTGAAGCGCCATGCCCAGGTGTAGCATGGAGGAGTGTTCGCCTTTCCACCGCAAGTACAAGCTCGACGATTCGAGAATGCTCGACGGGACGCAGTACTCTTTCATGCATCACAGTGTTTGTCCTTGGCAGGCGTCATGATTTGAGACCACAGGCGCGCAAGTATATCACATCTGCGCCTGCCGACTGAAAAGGAGAGCTAGCCCAGCGTTTGATGCGCTCACATAAATCTACCCCAAATTCCACCTCTACTCAACTTCTGATCTCTGTCCGCCGCGCGATCACGACTTCTCTTCTCCTTGCGCTCCTTGAGGTTCAGGCTCTTCATCGCGAAGCGCTCGCGGATCTGGTTCCCGGCTACTGGAAGACCCTTGCCCCATCCACGCTCGATGGATCGGAATTTGCCTACGAACTTGCAGGTGCGGGGAGTGTGGGTGTCGAGCTTGATGGGAGACATTGCTGGAAGAGTGGGAGTAAATGAATGCTTGGTGGTATGTGGTGAAATGAATGGAGTGGATGATAGATATGATAGGCGAGTGGCTAGAAACAAGGAAAGAATCTGCATCTTATACTCGCCAGGGCGACATACTCCCTGTACTGTTCCCCTTGGTCAGTCATCAACGGCTGAATATCCTTTCCGTAGCCAACTATCCTCCTTTGTTCTTTCTTCGTTCGCCAGTGACTCGGTTAAGCTCATGAATAGGGGGGTCGTTTCGACTTTTTGGGGCGATAAATTCTTTGCCCGACTCTTTGATGGATAATAGTATTGTTATTGTGCTTATAGGCGATGATGGAGAAGACTACTGATCCAGGGGAAGCTGGCTTGACTAGGCTGAGGTTCACAGCTGATGTCTATGCTTTGCGCGGCAACAAGAATATCATGAAACCACGAGAATGATACTCAAAGGAGTGAGGCTTTTGAGGAGGTATGATGAAACATTGCGTCCAATCAGGTTGTTTCCGTAGGTAAATAAAGGAACAAAAAAGTTATAGGTGTCTGGTTGGAGGATGGAAGCACTAAATGATAGAGAAATCTCAACCCTGGGGGTCATGGAATGCCACTGGTGAAATTGAGGACATTATCGTGGCGTTGCACATTCTCGATATCATGGACTTTCAGCAGAAACTCAACCAAGTCCATCTACAGGGGGAGGGGGTTGCATTCTATGGGGTCTAGAATTTGGCTGGAACATTCTATGGAAGCTCGAAGTTCTCGACCTGCGAGGAAGGCCTCGAGTATTCCCATCATTACCGCTATTCATTCTAGAATGTAGGATATCGTTGTGGTCTCTCACGTCGCTACCAACAATAATTCATTGTCTGTCCGTCGGCGGGTATCAGGACGTCGGTATCACTTACTTGCGCATCCATCCACGATCCTCACCCGTTTCGCTATCGATTGAGTCCTGGTACTCGGCTTCACGTTGTGCCGCACTTTCCTTCCTGGCAGCGGCTCGGCGACGCCACTTGTTAAAGTTCTTCAGTTTATCTGGGTTGTGCTTCTTCTTCTGAAGTCCGAACTTGACTTGGTTACTGAAACCTTGGTACGCTGAAGTCTTCTTGATTGAGAGCTTGCGTTGTCGAGTGTCGGTCATAGGGTAGTCGATCTCGTCACAATTGAGGCTGTGCTCGGTAGGTTCATCTTCGTCTGGGAAAATGAATCGATTCCACCATGGATCACAGTCCTCGAGCGAAGCTCGAATGTTCTGCACATATTTCTTCGGTGCAGAGAGATGTTGGGGGCGCGACTTGAAACCAGCTTAAAGTCGGCGGAGACGAGTGATGCCTTGCGAGCCATGTTAGTTCCTTGATTTTTGACGTTGAAATATATCCTTGGAAGCGTGTAGCCTTTCTTCTGAATCTGTGGTAGATGTGTTGAAATTTCTGATGTTGGTTATAGAGTTTTTGTATTTATTTTTTCGAAGCTCGATACGTTGAGCAGATTGAAGATGTGGGTGTGGACGAATTCTTTTGAAAGGGAAAGAGCCCTCGAGGTCCGAGGTAACAATACCCTCGTTACATCTTGTTCTGTTGTTCTTCTACCCCTCTTTTTGCTGATAGACGCACGGTTCTAGCTTAGGAGCTGTTTACTTCCACGTGTGATGGAAGTCATGGTCAGTCCGGGGCTTCGCGAAAATGCTTTTTGCTCCTTCCTTCACTTTCTTCCAGCTTTTATGAAGAACAAATTGTCCATAACCATCATAAAATATCTCAGGGTGTGCGGGACATTGACCTTCTCCTAAATCTATCCTGTTAGAACATAGAGGAGGTGGATAGGATGAAGGGTCATGTCACGTGAAAATCTCATTCTCTATGGGATTGGGGACTTTCATTGATCAGCTATCAGAACGTCTACTTGAGCGGTCTATCTAGTTCTCAATATATATTCTGACATGGGTGTTGCCTTTAAGGCGGTTACAATTTAGCTCCCCAGAGGTCAGTCTAGCTCATCTCATTTACCTCACACACTCGAGGGGCTCACCGTCAGCAGTCTCAACAGAGTCAGCGACATCCGCTTCATTGGCCCTCTTCATATCTTCTCTCGCGTCTAGCTCCACTCTTTGAGTTTGAAGATTGGATGCTCGCTCAGTGTCTTGTTGCAGGGATTTGACTTTGGCTGCCACGATTGGTGATCGTCCGTGGTTGTACTGGAAAGCATATCTTCGAGCGTTGACTTTGCGAGTTCGATTGTCAGTGATATCATAGTCAAACTCTTCCTGGTTGTCGAGACATTCTTGATGACGGGTTGGGTCGACGGCTGGGAACTGGAAACGGTCCCATTGAAGGCTGTAATCCTCGAGGTCTTTGAGGGTGCCACTTCTGTATGTTGACATCTTGGAGTTTTGAGCTTGCTAGATGGCTGGCGGGTAGAAATGTAGTGTGATTAAAGGTTTGCTTAGAGTTGGGGTCTTTTCTTCTGAAATAATTACTGTAGGTGCGTAAAGTAGTTAATGTGATGAATGTGATGGGAGGGAAATTTACTTCGAGAGGAAGGTCGAACTTTAATACTTTTTGCTCTGGATTGTTCTGCTCAGCTTAAATTATACTCAGGACTGTTTCTAGTAAGGAAGTCTGTTCGGAGCTGCCCTCTCCTGTAGATTTGGAAGCTGTGCAATGGTATAAATAATGCTTTCTCTTTGTGTATATCTTCGTATTTACTGCATTGAACCTTAAGAATAATATTGTTGAGTTTAGTCTTT
Source organism: Phialocephala subalpina (assembly GCA_900073065.1). Taxonomy (NCBI): domain Eukaryota; kingdom Fungi; phylum Ascomycota; class Leotiomycetes; order Helotiales; family Mollisiaceae; genus Phialocephala; species Phialocephala subalpina. Next base: position 654,078 of record FJOG01000001.1, read on the forward strand.
GTTGCATTGCTTACTTTGTCCTTTCAAAGCCCCGTAGAAAGAATTAATCGGATCATTTTCAAGTGCTATCGCTTTAATCCCCTTCGGTTGAGATTATAGTGGCACTTCAGGATATCAGCACCTCATCTCATATATTCCTTCTCTCCAATTCACAGGCTGAGAGTTGCGACCTCAAGATCGTGTCAGAAGTGATTTTTGAGAGTGAAAAGAACGATCCAGTACCAAAGTTTCAAAAAGTCTCAGGACAGCACGGACATTGTCTTATTCGGCTTTTCACCTCTCGATTCCGAAGACACACTTCCGTCTTCTTCCTTGAATCATAGCCACTATGCTAACTACATCTCTCAACCAATACATATTGTGAGTTGCGAAGTTTGAAACCACGGGACAACCTGGAATCGAGGAGGAACTTCATAGTCACGTGCCATGGACTCGCTACCCCTTTTCTCTCACTTCTATCTTTTGGCTCCAGCATCAAAGATACTGATAGTATTTTCGGCGAGGCAGAACTACAAGGAAGGGCATATTTAAGCCAAGAAAGCTCTGAATAGTGGCCAGTTCATAGAAAAGGAGGCAGTATTTTCCTTTCCCGCTGAATTATGAATCTACCTCGATATCAAGGACAATAACGAGTCTTAAAGTTTCCCTCAAAGTTCAGACTGCCTGAAGGAAGACTTCTTGAAAATACGATCCCCAATTTCCCATTTATCATGATTTCAATCGCAAAGCCGTCCAATGACCTCCACCAAACTCGTCATATCCTCCAAAAAGAAGTTGTTCTCTTCCTTCACCACCCCCATATCCTCCCTAATATCATCAGTCCACCTATGGATATACACACTCCTCATCCCCGCCACCCTCGCACCCCTCGTATCATAAGCATGCGCCGCAACCTGAACCGCTTCCTCCGGTTTAACATTCACCAGCTCCAACGTTCTCATATACGCCTTGGGAGCAGGTTTATAAACCCCTAATAACTCGCTCGAAAATAACATGTTAAATCTCAAGCCTGAAGATTTACACAAATCGAGCTGTAACCTCGTCGTCCCGTTCGCGAAAACGAATACTTCGTACCCCGCATCCTTCAATTTCTGAATAGCGGGACCAACATCCGGCCACGCTGGCATCGAATGCCATGCTTCTACACACTCTTTCTTAATCCTCTCATTGAAAAGATGTTTGTGCTCAGGATGTTTCTCCAACAAAGTGTCAAGAGTCTTGGCGAGCGTGATGTCGATATCTTCCGGAGGTTCATCAGGTGTTGTAGCGAGACGAGCAGCGTTGGAATCGAAATAGTCTTGTCGCCATTCTAGAGCGAGGTTTGACCTCTCGCTTTCGGGGATAGATTGTGGTAAGATTTTGGTTGCTCCGCTGTGCCAGTCTAGGCAGGTGCCCATGAAGTCGAAGAAGACTGCCTTGATCTTTGGTGTTGCCATTGTCTGTGAAGCCTCAGGTCAGACTCGAGGAGGCAATGTTGCTTGAGATGCTGGAATGTGTCAGCGAAGCGAATCCTGAAAGGAACAGGGACTTCCACTAACATATTGTACAAACGAGGTGGGGAGAATCTCCTACCAAAATTGACCGTGTGCAATTAAATGCTCTGGTATGTAAGAGCGTAAATAGTGTAGAGTGAAGTAAGAATGAAGGGAGAGGAAACGTTTATATACAAAATGCCATGATCTTCCCAAACGCCTTGTCGAGAGAAGGGCGAGCAGGTTGTTCGTGACGGGTTGGCGATGTCAAAACCGCCCCGCAATTGTGGCGTCAGCCACGCTAAATCGCCACCTCCACTTGAAGGGCGTGACATCTGTCGGCAGACTCAATGTCATGAAATTTTGCATTTCAGAGTAGTACAATGTACAAGACCTCTACATCTCCAAATGAAAGTGGCGTTGCTTCGAATGTTGTTCCAGCTGTTGGGCATTAGCAAGGTGATTGATGCGCTGAGCTGAAGTCGAGAAGATCACCGAGAACGACGCTACACAAGGGCAACTGAATTTGAGACCCCAATGAAGGGCTATGACAAGCTTGAATTATTAATATAAACATTCTACAAGATCTCCTTACCAACATATACACCCTCTCCAAGATGGGTCACTGAACCTCCGGCCAAAACCTAGCCTGAATATCAAGAACCATCTCAAAAAGCTCCTCCAACTCCCTAATATCCTCATCCCACGATCCACCTCCCCTCAATTTCACTTTCTTCTTTTCAGCGGTATCCTTCCTCTCCGAAAACCTACTATCTTGATCTCTCTTCACGTATTTATCTGTCCATAAATCATTCACCAGCTTTCCGAGATCTTCGACATAGGATGTTGATTCGTCGCCCGTGAAGCATGGCAGGAGGTAGACGCGGATGACGCCTCGATCTGGTTCTGACCTCCGTTTTTGGGACAAGGAGACGGACTGTGGACGCTGTTGAGGCTGGGTGGAGAGACTGGCTTTTACTTCGAGCCAGGAGTCGAGATGTGCCTGTTTTTCGCATCATGTTAGCAAAACAACAATCTCTCGTGGAAGTGGAAGATGCGAACCTTTTCCCTCGCATACAACATCACCAACCCTACCAGCACACTCCTCTCCCTCTTCTCCACCGCCCCACCAATCTCCCCAAACAACCTCACAAACATAGTCAGCGCCGACATCTCACTTCCATCCCCACCCGCCTGTTCCGTACCATCGAGATCAATTCCCGAAATGTCCTCACTGACCTCCTCAAACAAATCTAGCGTTCTTCTCGTTCTTGAAATGGCCGCGACTAAGAAATCCACAGCTCTCTCCCCAACATCCTTATGCACGTTCTCAATCACTTCACTTATTCTGTCCTCCGGGGGTGGATCCGTTGCCGAGTTCCCAAGATTGGAAAGTCCTACTCCAGCAGATCCTGTTGCGACTTTCATGCCAACTCCTGTGGCGATCCCTGCAATGCCGCCGAGAACCATGCCCATTCCTAGATTTGCGGTCCCGGCTGCGACTTCGACGCCGATGTTGGCCCCCATTCCTGGACCAAAGTCTTTCTGCCCTTTTTGTGCCTTTTCCTTGCGTTCGCGTTCCGCTTTCTCTATCTCTTCGCGCATCTTTTCCCGTACGCCTCCTCGTCTTTTTGTGACGAGACCCGATGGCCTGATGGGTAGGATGATATTGGCGAGAAGTAAGGAAAGCAGACGGAGCGTGGAATGGAGGCACAGTCTCTCTCGTGCCAGGTAGTTCGAGAGAAGGGCAGTATTGACTTTCGAGGCGCACACAGCACGCAAAAATGGCGAATGGGTGGCTAAGTAGAGCTTGCGAGGCGTATTTCCAAGCGCGAGGAGATGCGTTGCTAGCGACCGCGGAGCCAGGGGGCCGAGTGATGATGTATTTGATGGCTTCCGGCGAGGCTCGTTCGAGGATTCGCGTTTGAATTTGACGGACATGGAATGTTTGTAAGGTTGCTGTGCTGGTTGAGATAGCTCTGTCGACTTGGATTCAGGTAGAGGAGGCAAGTCATTCTCTGGAGGCGGACTGAGGGTTTTCGGAGGGGGCGGTGGAGCGCTGGGCTCGACGATCGTGGCTTCTGCAGGAAGTTGGGTCTTCAAATTTAACGGCGCAGGCTGGAGTTCTGGTTGGATCTCAGCAAGAGGAGTGAGCGGACTCCTTTCATCGCTCGAAGATGGCGGACTTGCCAGACCTGCCGGGGCGAGAGACTTGATGAGTGCAGAAGGCGTCAAATTGGCAGGACTAGCGGTGAGGACATCTTCTGCTTCCTTATCCGCAGGTTCCAAGCTGAATCCGTTTGGCATGGTATCGCTCGATCTTTGTGAAGGGGGTATGTCGACAACTTTGAGATACATTGCATCCTGAAGCAGCGGATCTGGTGTCACCCAACCCGTGGGGATCCGCTTTGGACTCTCGGTAAGCCTTGGAGTCTTCAAATCTACAGTGACTTGTGTTGGGGTTTTGGAAATCTTCGGAGACTTTGCATCTGCTGGACTTGGTCTTGGACTTTCAACGACTTTCGGAGTTGGTGGCATAGGTGGGGTAGCATCTCTTAAAGAGGAAGAAGAAGCTGCGTCAGAATTAATCCTCTCGGGCGTTGGTATCTTCAATGGAGGAGGTCGTGTTGAAGATCTGATGCTCATGCCTCTAGTGGTTTTTGGAGATTTCAAGATAGGAAGAGGGGGAGGAGCTTGAGCTGAATTGCTCCCTGCCCTCGGCCGCGGTGGGGTTTGTGTATCTTGTGGTACGTTTCTGATGTCTTCTGATTGCCGCCTTATAGGTCGTGGGTTGCTCGGAAGGGCAGGTATGAACGGCCTTCTCACTGATACTGTTCGTTTGGGCGGTTCGGTTGGTGAGGTAGTTTTGACTGGTGACTTGGGCTTATCTGAGCCTGTCGAAGCCGACGAGGCTGCATCCTTGGGTTCAACGAACCATCTCCTTTCGTACGCTGCTGCCATTGTAAATTGTGTAGAGAAAAAGTTATCGGGAAAATGAGGAAGGCCGACATGCAGATTCATATGACAGCTTTAACGGAATATCAAACAAGGATGAAGACGGCACGGGTAATAGTGACATCCCCGAGAGCCTCCAAAAGGGTGGGACACAGCAAATAAGGTTTCTCGTACGATTCAGGCTTGGGATCGGATCAGATGGAAGGATGCTGAAGCAGTTCGAAATCTGAAACGAAAGGTCAGAGCTTTCTGAGCTGATCGTCTGATATGTAACGTGGGACTTGAACGAGTTAGAGAAGATTGCGAAGGCTCGATACCGCACGGAAGAATAAAACGCAGAGGAGCGTGACAGCTTGTACAGAAAGAAGGAGATAAATCTTTCGACTTTGCAGGAAGCGTTGCACCACACGCCTTCGATTGCGGACGCGACACCTGGAGGTCGTCGTCGATATTGTTTGCAGCATGATACAAAGGCGTTCTCGGACGTAAACGAAGAGGCATCGACCCAATAGAAAAGGCTTGACTGTACATCAAACAGGATGAAGCTGGTGAAGATCAAGAAGAAGTGAGGAAGGAAAGAAAAGATTCCGGGAGCTTGGTCGCACTAGCCGTGTTTGGAAACGCTGGCGAGCCCTTGCTCGACTTCAGACGCTCCCGCTGCATCAAAATGCTTAACTGCAACAACTCCAACAATTCTCCACAGAAGCTCCATCCCTCGAGATCTCGAGTTGTCCACAGTTCTGGGGGCAGCTCTTATTCATTTCTTTGCTTGCTGACGTCTGCGAACGTTTCATTCCTCTGAAATAACGCGGTACGACCTCGAACATTCACAACATCTTGCAAATTACCCTACCCACGGACGACTACACCGTCAAACCATCCCGCGTTCGACCCTTGACTTGGATCCTAGATCTTGGATCGGTACCAGTACAAATGGACACAGGGGCACGGAGAAGAGGGGGCCACAAGGAGACGTGCTGGGGGTAGACTTTTGTTGATGAGCTTCGATGCCATCCTAGCTTCATGAACGACCCGCGGGCACGCAGATGACAAGTCGCAGGCGCCAAATTCCAGATACAAATTGCACAAATCGAACGCCATCAGGCGAGCGAAGTGCCTTTACTACTGGCTCCCCAAATCTCGATCCGAAATGTCCTCTTCTGGAAGGAAGTTCATCAGGCCGAAATTTTCTATCGACTAGGCCTGTTGTAACCGCGTATAAAGATCCAAACCTCCATCGCCTCGGCACTCGATTCCGAAATTTCCAACTCGAGGTGGAATAATTTGGGGTCAGAATGTACTATCTTTCTCGGGTCCAACAATACATACTCTTGTCGGATCTTGGCCAGCAGATGGACATCAACCAACTTCATCCTGCCAATCCCCTGCCAGCCTTTCGCCCATCAGTACACAATCTGGCCTCGTTGGTCTTATCATCACAAGTGGGATTCACCGTGAAAAGTGACACATCTCTTGCGCGAGCAATATCGGCATGCTCATGATGCCTGGCGATGTCTACCGGAGTATCCGACAAGCAGGTTGTCATAATGATCACCATGTTGTCATCTTTCAATGCTTCCGGCGCTAATAATGCCAGGTTTCGGATCTTTCTACGGAGCGCATGATGTTCTTCTGTGCTTTTAGGCTCAATGGCTTCCGAAAGGTCGATGAGAACGTGGTTGTCTATAAGGCGATTTGGAACATCTGATGGCAGAGCGAGCTGCAGTGCCTTTGCGATTGTGAGCTTTCCTACACCAGGAAAGCCATTCAAGAGGATAACGCAAGGTTGTAGTTGACCTTCTGCCTGTGCTATTTGCATTTCTTCGCTGTTAGACCTTTTCTGAGAGGTTTCTTCTTTGTTTCCTAAGTTCGTGGAATGATATGGTTTGTGTCTTTTTATATGTTTCTCCCAATGAAGAGAACATCAAGATATAATTGCTCGTAGGAGATTTCCTTCGGTATTCACAAAGGCTTTCTCACTGAATAATTGGATAGCGCAGAGGATTTGCTAGTCGTCATCTCGACTCAGACAAGATGTGCTGATACACATGAATCACTTGCCCTTCGTTCATTCTCTCCGCATCCTGACTACTTAGATCTGCCTCGCGCCTAGTTCACCTTCCAGCTCGGCACTAAGATCCTGGCTTGCGAAAGCTACCGCTCCTCAAAGAATGTCTAGGCAAGGCCGGGAGATTGAGCTTGCTCGCAGCGAGCAACCCACCTCGGCTGTACAGCATCAATTATTCCGAAGCTCATTGTCGCTCAAATGCTTGCATGAATTGATATGGGCATTCTAGCCAACAAATTATCTAGCATGTGCCATTGCTTATAGGTTGGAGAAATATTTCTTGTATGATTCTATATATCAACATATATCGCATATCAAAACTAAAAGACAAGTACTCGAGCGCCGAGATATGCACCCCTTACTTCTTCTCAACCACGTCCTCAAACCAGTCGAACACCTGCTGATTCATGAAAGCAGCCGCGCCCACGTGGCAATGCTCACCAGCAGCATCCTCTTGCGTCAGCGTAGCCAACGTGGCCTTCTCCCCCAACGCCCCCTTCACCTTCTCCGGCTGTCCCCCAAAGAAGATATCCTCCTGTGCCAATCCAACCCAAACCGGACACTGTATCTTATCCGTCACCCCCTCAAGCGTCATCAACTTCGTCCTGTCCAAATATTCCTTCGCACTATTCGTCTGGAAAGCCCAAAGACCATGTCCGATGCCCCATCTCACCTTCGAAGGAACCTTCGGATTATTCAACCACTCCGTCGCCAATTTATCGACATCCACTCCCCCTTCAGGATTCGCCAACGGCCCCGCCATCTTCTCAACAGCATCTCCGACGCTATACACACCATCAATCGCAATCGCAGCGGCAAGTCGATGCTCAAAAGCCGCTGCTCTCACAGCTAGATATCCTCCCATCGAAATCCCAATTAGTCCGATCTTCTTTATATCAACATCCTTCCTCGTCTGCAAATAATCGACAACAGGAATAACGACTTTCTCCCACTCAGGAATGAATCCCAATCCCTGGTCCCGCACTACACTGGGTTGTCCCGGCCCCTCATATGTTATTACATTCCAACCTCTCTCTAGGGCTGCGAAACCATTCGTATGCATAGCCTCCTCTTGCGCACCATCAAACCCAGACCCTATAATCATCGTCGGCTTCCTCCCTTCACCTTTCACCCCGTAAAAAATAGCGGGGACATCGAACCCCTCGCCCTTCAACAACATTCTCTCTCCTGGCACATCCAACAACGCGATCGCTTTGTCGAACGCCTCCGTCTGTTTCTTCCATAGTTCGTTGATTCTGGGATCGCTCTTATTTCCATGCAAATAAAAGTCTGCGGAGCGGAAATAGGAGGAGGCGGCGAAGTAGGCATCGCGGGCTGAGACGGGATGTTTCTTGGTGTCGATGGAGGAGGCGCGGGAGAGGGTGCGGTTGGCGAGGGTGTTGAACTCGTTGAAGAAGGATTCGAAGTCCCCAGCAATGATCTTTGAGGCAGCGATGAGAACCTCATTTACTGGGATGAGTCAGTGGGTTGTGTGCTTGAAGGGGGGATGGGTGTGATAGAGCGAGATGTGAGGGAGCGAGTGAGGGACGTGAGGTAGGGGTGCATACTGTCTGCTCCATTGTAGCGAGCTAAGGCGAGAGCTCGCAGGATTTCAAAGTGGAAGGACTCGTCTGTGGATAGCGGAAACATCTTGATTCTGAGATGGATTTGAAGGTTTGATTGGGTTTGGTTTTGTTGTTGGTGTTGGTCTGGTGGTTTGGTAGTGATTGATGTAAACGGATGTTGGTTTGAGCGTGTCTTGAATCTGGATGATGAGAATCTCCATGGTGAGGAGGAGGCCAATATATACCTCTCTCCTGACCTCTCAGTCCCGTCAATTGATCATCACAATATTGGTATACGTGCCGGAACTTTGACCCGACCGGCTGGTAACGGCCTTCTGTAAACTCCGGGGTATGTTTATTTTGAAATACGCGCACTTAAGATCTAATATTCTCGTATTGTCTGCCCCAAATTCTATTCTTCTCTTTCCTATCCCTTCAGTTCGTCCGTCCATAATCCTTGCGCGATTGCACAAATAACCCGCTCAGCTCGAAAAACATCTCAGCCTCGCACCTTCCATGGACTCCACCATCTCGATTTACCATATCCAGCATCCCATCTTATGCAAGCATTCGCCATTCGCAGCCAACGAAAGACCCGAAGTTAGGAACAGGACCAACCTTTACGGGAATAGCCCCACAAAGTCTTGATTTTACGGCCGGACCGCCCTCTCGCATCTAATTTATTAACCCGCAATCAGATCATCCCCGCATATTCTTACGCCTCGCCGCAAAATACCAACATAATTCAAGCAACCTGTCTGAAAAGGATACGCGAATGCGAAGTCAAATGTGGATAGAGGAAGAAGAGGTGTGAAAACCTCATGGTGCATCGCGACGAGGGTCGCCATACTACGGCCGCAATAGTATCGCGTAGGGTACCGAAATAGGAATGGGTCTCGTGCATCGTAGGTACCTTTTATTGACGACGATTGCTGGAGAAACTTTCCCTAGAATGTATTTCCGAGAAGGAAAGCATGTCGTGAGAGAGTTATTGATACTTTTTGATTAACCTTACTGCGTGCGTGTTGTGTTGTAGGTAGGCGAAGAGTTTGGGGGCTGAAATTGCGGGGTAATCTTTCTCACAAGAACGAACGATTGAACCATGAGCTTTGGAGGATTCCAAGGTGGAAAGGCCCAGGGAAGAAAGCGGGATCTCTGGTATTTTAGTCATTGGATTGGTCATGAAGTTTGATCTGGGACGAAGAAAAGTGCCTGAGATCGCGGTGGATGAATGATGACTGCGAAGGTAGGACGGGACATGGCACTGCTTCCCTTAGTGTGAGCTCGTGTGAGCTCAACTACTTGCCATTCATCTTCATTCATCTCAAGCTACCTTCCTGCAATCATTCAATAATCTTCTTCGGCATGCCATCATTTCTTCCTACAATATGCAGTCCTTGTTTCGACCGCAACTTCCATGCCAGTGCATCCCCCCGACACATACCAAAACATCGCTGCAAATGTTCCTAGCTCGATCTGAAGTTCTTCCTTGTACATGCCGAGTCTATGGGCACTGTTGGTACTTCAGTCATCACAACCGCCTCCGCTCCAGTGTCGCAATGTGCGGTCATCCTTGCGGTAGTCGCAAGGGTTGTAGCCCTCAGGATAGCCTAAGTCCACTACAATAAGTTAGCATGCGATTTCAAAAGATGCGTCAGAGTCGATGAGTCGAGTCCTCTGGACGACTCGCAAAGCATGTTGCAGGAGCCCGCCTCCCCCCGGAAGGGTAAGATCGGGGTGGGAATCATACTCGAGTTAAGAGCGTGAATGTAGAACCGCATGCCACATTGCCAATGGTCAGAACCGTAGGTGGTTCTCAGAATATCCTCCATGTCGTTGCTGGTGATACGATGCAGGCGTGCTCCCATGTGTTCTCTGATTATCTTTTGCAAGCTTTTGATAAGGTCAAGATGTCTCTCCTCATCCCCCGAGGCCTTTCTTGGATTCAAAGCACCCTTAGGGCAGCCGAGGTCGTAATTATGACTGGTGCTCATGGCGTAGTAGAAGGAACCCTTCTTGCACTTCAACAAGGCCTCGAGACGCTCTTCGTCACGCATATCCTCGAGGTATTCCTCATCCACCGCATGTAGACCAAAGAACTTGATAAAATTGTCTTCAGTATCGTTTCCTGTGATGACGAGGCGTCGGATTATTTGACTGAGAGATATTAGTACGTCGCGACATGTCAAACAATTGCAACCTACTGAGAACATCGGGCAGGAAGCTTCAGTCCCATCTTCTTCGCCAGTGTCTGTACCTCAGGTGTGCTTGCCCAATTCCGAACATGGTAAGTGTGTCCATCAAGTGCGGCTTCCGCGTTGATCGTACTAATCCGGGCTGCAGAAGTAGTGATCTGGACAATCTGGCAGAACATCTTATGCTCCTTCCAATCTGCTCTTTGACAACCCTTTGAGCAGTATTGAACCTCCTTGCAGCCACTGCAGCGATTGAATGTCTGACCGCTCTTTGGAAGTTGCTTGCACTTCTTGCAGCCGATCTTGGCGACAAGTTTCAATCTCTCCTCCTCCGCTGACCAAATCTCTTGCTCGATCTTGACGTGTTGCTCGTCTCCGAAACTAATTCTGCAAAGTCCCTTTCGGATCTCCAATTCAGTCATGCCCGATGCCATTTCTTTAGCAAAATCCTGCGCCCAGACTCCCAAATTAGTACCTCATTCCTCTTGAAGAGAGCAGAAAAGGAGGGTTGCAGAGATCCGAGGAATGCTGCAGTTGGGTAAATTGAAGGTGACTTACCTCGTCCTGCGTGCCCCAGCTCCAAGGCGCGCTCAGAGGAGTGAAGGTGGTGCAGATGGTTTTGACGAAAGCTTTCAACAACGGAGATATGACAAGGTTAACCTGCACGTTGATGGGCGCCAAGGAGATATCTTTATGATAAAGTACTTCGATGTGGCTGGCGCGACTGTCGGGATTGACAATGTGAAGCACGTCCCTGTCCGCTGTGAGAATATTTCGTACAGTGAAGTGCCAATGGTTAGCATGACAGCCATCTGAAACCCTGTACGATCGCGGGATCTTGTTGAAGGCGAGGGCAAGGTCGATAATGTCGTACTCTATGCGGTCTGTGTAGTGTCCGCGTGTGGCAGATGGAGCCTCGGGTGGTGTGCTGTCTTCCGGCATGTTGAGTGACGCGTTGGAAGTTGAGAAGTGAAGGTTGAGGTTGAAGGACAGCTGAGGTGCGAGGTGCGAGGCGCTAGGCTGTCCAAAGCACTGGGCAGGAGGGGAAGGAACGCGTTGCCACGTGACCCTCCCAATCTCGAAGGGGCGACCACGAAGGGGAGGTAGGAAAAGACATGCGAAGGATTTAGACGCGACAAAACATCAGATTGAGGAGAGAGAGAACTCTACATGCGCCTGGAGCCATTGTAGTGATCTGAGCTCACGCAGGAGTCTTCTGTTTTCAACAATGTAAAGCATTCACATGAACCACCAGACACCACTCACTTCCCATGCAATCTCTCAATCTCCTCACAAACAGCCTTCGTGACATCCTTCGTCATCGCCGCTCCCCCAAGATCCTTTGTCAGTATACCCGCCTCACAGACACCCTCCACAGCCTTCATCAACAACTCCTTTGCATCCTCTTCTCCCAACCACCTACTCCAAGTTAGCATCATCTATCCAACTTCACCTCACAGTTCTCAAACTCACCCCAACATCTCCGCCGCACTCCAGAAAGTAGCTACGGGATTCGCCACCCCCTTCCCCGTAATATCAAAAGCACTCCCATGCACCGGCTCAAACAAACTCGGGTTTCTCCTCGTAGGATCCAAATTACTACTAGGAGCAACACCAATACTCCCCGCTAGTGCGGCAGCGAGATCGGACAGGATGTCCATGTGGAGGTTTGTGCCGACTATTACGTCGAGGGAGGAGGGATTTTGGACCATCCTGTGTGTGACATCTTCGAATCAGTGTGTTTCTTTCAGATAATATGGTAGCTCTGAAGAAGTCGGCTTACCGAATTGTCATTGCGTCGACGAGCATTTTATCCCATTTGACGGTGGGAAAGTCTTTCGAGACTTCGACGGCGATTTCGTCCCAGACTTGCAGGTTGAGTGTTAGCTAATCTCTCATAAGGGAAAAGGAAGGCAACGAGGTATGAAACTTACGAACAAGGCCATGCCGGAGACTGTTAGACTTCGTGACAACGGTTAGGAGTTTCCGGGGACGAGCAGCAGCAGCAGTGAACGCGAAGCGCATGATACGTTCGATGCCAATGCGAGTGAAGATTGCGACCTCAGTAGCTGTTTCCCAAGGCTGGCCGACGTGGGAACGGCCTCCGTGGCCGGCATACTGGTAGCTGTCAGAGGTGATGCTGGAAATCAAGACATGTGGGACTTGCCTCTCCTTCTGAGTTCTCGCGTACGAGGAGCCAGTCGATGTCCGAGGCTTTGGCGGATCGCAGTGGAGACTGGGTGCCGGGAAACGTGCGAACTGGTCGCACATTGGCGTAAAGCTGGAGCGGGCCTCGAATAGCAAGGAGAAGGCCCCAGAGTGAGACGTGGTCAGGAACATCTGGTCTCGTGAGCATACGTCAAGCTCGCTTAGGATCCGACTTACCTGGGGCTCCTACCGAACCGAAGAGAGAAGCATCATAGCCCCTGAGCACATCAAGAACGTTTTCATCCACATAGCGGCCGTGCTTCTTGTAATAGTCTGTCCCCCAAGGAATATGTGTAAACTCAATCTTGAACGTTTTCATAGTCTGAGCAAGCTTCTCTACAACCTCAATCGCTGCACTGACGACTTCTGGTCCGATGCCATCAGCTGGGATAGAGGCGATGCGATAATTATGAGTTTTGTTGACTGGTGACGCTACAACGAGGGCTTGTTCGAGTGACGTGCTTGACATGATTGCAGAGCAGCAGAATTAAATACAACAGGAGATCAAATTGTACAGTATAAGGAAATTGGAAATCAGTATAAACGAACTCAGGCTGACTTCAGCTTTTTGTAAATCGAGACCGAGGTCGTAGATGAAGTTCAAAATCGGAGCAGACTGGTCACCCCCACTACGGAGAAAGGTACCCCGCAACCACAGTACTTCGTAAGCAACCCCTGAAAGTCGGCCGGCGGCCTACGAACGTGCTTCCGACATTGCCGAACATCTGCCACATGAGGATATAGATCCAGAAAATCCTCAAACAAAATTTCGGTAAGTCAAAATGCCCAAAATGCTGGAAGGCTTCGCCGAATTCACATACGCCACCGAATCCGATCCTCGGATCAACATCCACGGAGTTCGAGGTGGAGCCGGTCCACCACTCCTTCTCCTCCACGGCTTCCCGCAAACACATAAGATCTGGAAACGGGTAGCCTCACAGCTCATCAATGACTTCGCGATCATAGCCCTCGACCTCCGCGGGTATGGCGGCTCCAGCAAACCATCTGGTGTCGAGAACTATGCCAAGAGTGTTATGGCACGTGATGTTGCTCGAATAATGTCCATGTATGGCCATACGTCCTACTTTGTTTGTGCTCATGATCGAGGAGCGAGAGTAGCTCATAAGCTCTGTGTCAACTACCCTGATCGTGTGCGGAAAGCTATATTCCTGGATATCTGTCCCACGTTGGCCATGTACACCAAGACGGATTTCGACTTTGCGAAGTCGTACTTCCACTGGTTCTTCCTCATCCAGCCAAGTCCATTACCAGAGACACTGATCTCAGGAAATCCGAGAAAGTTTCTGGAGATGTTCACAGGCAACCGGACGCCGCAAACAACATTCGAGGAGGACGCTTGGGAGGAATACGTGAAGGTACTCGAAGACCCAGCCGCGGTGCATTCGATGTGTGAGGACTATCGAGCCAGTGCCAGTGTGGACTTGGATGAAGCAAGACAAGACATCAAGGCAGGGAGGAAGATCAAATGCGCGCTAAGAGTGCTGTGGGGAAAGAAGGGGGTGATTGAAAAGTGTTTTGATGCACTTGCAGAATGGAGTAGCGTTTGCGAGGGAGAAGTCAGTGGTGGTGCTGTTGATTCTGGCCATTATATCCCTGAAGAGAGGCCAGAGGTTGTGGTGCAAAACATCAAGGAGTTCTTCTTGGGACAGCAGGAGTGAGCTGCATTGGAGATGAAGAGAAACTTGAAACGAACACGCGAAGGTGTGATGGCAGCTTCACGAAGGGGTATCAGTAGTGAATTACACGCTAGTAAGCGAGCCAATTGATCTTTCCTCTCGAATTTCTTTCGTTCCTCAACGCCAAATGGAACATCTATCTTCCTCCAAAGTCGACTTCATCCAACATCGAATATCACAGATTCATGAAAGCATTCCCATAAAGTCTGACATCTTCTCGAGCTTGAGAGATTTTTGGCAGTCATGTCACGTGTCAGATCTTCATCATCCCTGACCCATCTCTCTCTCTCTCTCGCTGATTGAGCTGCTCCATTTATTATCCATCTCGAGAACCAGGAAGAGAGCTCCGGGGGCTTCACGTCTGACTGGGACATTGATTTGATTGTGGAGTTTCTCGGTATCATTGAAGCAGCGTAGAGACGATGAATTCGATGCTGAATTCTTCGGGAAACGTTTCCCATCTCCTCCCGGCATTTCGAAACCCGTCAATGACCAAAATCTCGCTGAAGTATCAGCAGCCAATCGAGTTCGACGCCCGCTAGGACAAGCATTACTGGCCAATGGCTATGCTTTCGATTTTCACGCTCCACTAAGGTATGATTGATTATGTACATCTTGCTAAATGCGATGCGGTTAGATACCGCGCTTCAAACCTTGCAGCTCAAAAAATACGCTGATATGATTTGCCGATGCGATCTGCTTCTTGATTACAAATCCTAAAGCTTGAAAGCTTATTTCAAGTCGTCATACAGATTGCGCTCGTGTACTTGCCCCTTTGAGGGAAAGCCGCATCTTGTTCTGGCGCAAAGTACCGTCCACCAACCCGACAATATGAGGTAAGAGAGGCCTTAGTTCACGTAGTTTCCAAAGAGACGCGAGTCTATAGCGGGCTACCCGGAGAGTCTCAAAGGATGGCTTCCTGCTTCATTCTGGAAGAGTCTGCTCTTCTCTTGTTCCTGCAGACAATCGTTGGGAACCAACCTCTACCGCCCATCCTTGTACTCCCCTCTAATTGTTCGCAATTCGGTCAATTCGTCTCTCGCAATGCCTTTGGCTGAGGGAGACTACGAAAATTTGCGGGCAGAACGAGACGCAGATCCAGAAAGATTCCGCTCATGGGATCCCAACGACCAATTCCGCCAACAATATGCCGCTCTTCACCCAGAGAACCAACAAAAACCAGAAATTCAAGAAGGTGCCAACGATCGCGACGAGAACGAAATTGAGCGTCTACCAACAGCTTCATCCTCCTCCTCAGACGCAGCAACTACACAATATGAGGGACTTCGAACCCGTCCAACTGCAAGTCGTGGGCGAAGCACGACCTATTCCCACGACACGGATCTTTCTCGAGAAGAGACACATCGGATAAATGGTGGATTGGAACGGCATCCAACGGCCCTCGAACGTATCAATACACATCGAACACAACAATTTGGGACTGTAGGATCTCGGATCTCAACAACAAAGAGGAAGGAAAAGGCATTGCCCAAGTTTGGAGGTGGAAAGCCTTATCCTGCCCCTCTGCCTGACCAAGAAGAGTACGTTGTAGAATTTGATGGACATGACGACCCGACCCATGCACAAAATTGGCCGCTGAAGAAGAAGTCCGTAATCCTATCCTCTCAAAGAATGACACCTTGACTAACACACTCCTAGACTTGTTATCAGTGGCATTGCGATTTGGTGCTCTATAGCCGCAACCTTCGGCAGCAGTATCTATAGTCCAGGATCTGTCGGGGTAGAAAGGGAATTTCATGTTGGAACAGAAGTCGGTACACTCGGAGTATCCCTCTTCGTCCTCGGATATGCCTTTGGCCCGATTATCTGGGCACCTATGTCTGAGCTTTACGGTCGACGATTACCAATCATCATCTCTTCCTTCGGCTTTGGGGTTTTTGCCATTGGTGTAGCTACCGCTGCAAACATCCAAACTGTGATGATTTGCCGCTTCTTCGATGGGTTATTCGGATCCTGCCCGCTGGCAGTGGTTGCTGCCATCTTCGCCGATATATGGAGCAATGAGACTCGTGGTGTGGCGGTTGCTTGCTTCTCGGCAACGGTCTTCATGGGCCCATTGCTGGCCCCCTTCGTTGGCGGCTTTATCGAGATCTCATATCTTGGTTGGAGATGGACAATGTATATCACCAGCTTTATGGGATTTTCGGCGTTCATCTTGGCTTTGTTCTTCCTCGAGGAAACGTACCCGCCCCTGATCTTGGTCGGGAAGGCTGCAGAGCTCCGTAGACGGACCAAGAACTGGGGTATCCACGCCAAGCAAGAGGAGATAGAAGTCGACATCAAGGAGCTAATCCTCAAGAACGTGGGACGACCTCTCCGAATTCTCTTCACAGAACCAATTGTCCTCGTCGTCTCAATCTACATGGCTTTCGTCTACGGACTTCTCTACACATTCCTCACCGCATACGCTCTCGTCTTCCAAGGGGTCTACGGCATGAACGCAGGAGTAGGAGGTCTCACATACTTTGGTCTGGTCATCGGGGAAATCATTGCTTTCATTGTCGTCGTTCTCATGAACCCCTCCTACGTCCGAAAGCTGAAAGCAAACAACAACATACCAGTCCCCGAATGGCGTCTCCCCATCGTCATGGTCGGAGCTCCCATCTTCGCAGCTGGATTGTTTTGTAAGTTTTTGGGGACCAACCCACTTCATATCAACCTGTCTCATGACTTTTCCACGAGACAATTTCCGATTTCTCAGACAATATATATCAAGCAATTACTAACCATTTCACTTCTTAGGGTTCGGCTGGACAGGCTACACAGACTCCATCCCCTGGATAGTACCCACCCTCTCCGGACTCTTCACCGGCTTCGGCCTCTTCGCCATCTTCCTTCAACTCCTAAACTACATCATCGACGCCTATCTCATGTTTGCCGCTTCCGCTATCGCTGGTAACACCTTCCTACGGTCTTCGTTCGCAGCTATTTTCCCGCTGTTTGCGAGGTACATGTATGATGGGATTGGAATCAATTACGGGCAGACCTTAATTGGTGGCGTGGCTGCAGTGTTGGTGCCGCTGCCTTTCCTATTTTACTTCTTTGGCAAGAAGATTCGGGCAAAAAGCACGTTCGCGCCTGCGCCGGATATTGCGCAGGATAAGAGAAGGGACGAAGAAAGTAATGGAGATAGCAGTCAGGTTGAGGAGAAGGGTCCGGATGATACATGATTGCGAGGACAGTCACGGTAGATTATAATATCGGACGAAATGAAGTAAGAGTTTCAAAGTCTAGTCCTTTCCATGAACCAATATTCCTCCATTTCCGTTGACTTCCGTTTGTTTATGGCAAGTG
>FJOG01000001.1:671938-763697 GCA_900073065.1 Phialocephala subalpina
CCTTCCTTCCGCTTGGACGTGTTCGCATTCGTATGATCAAAACAATTGCTCGCATAGATCCCATTCGGCATCTCTCCTTGTTTTGCTTGGCTTGTAGGTACCGGTAGCTCGGAAGTTGATGGCTTGACTTTTGGTGCCGTGGCAATTGATGCAGCGAGATGACTTGGTCCATCCTCTTGTGCTCCCTTGGGCTGATAGTAAACACGGGTTTGTTGTCCACTCCACTGTCCTCTAGATGTTGAAGCGGTTCGTCGTCGTTCAGCCTCCCATAATTCCGAGTCTGCTTTTAGATCTGCTATCATTTTCTACCATCATCACGGTCAACATCTTCCCCACAGTTGCAAACGTGGTGGCATCACTCACAGTCGTGAGATTCCGATACGCGGTGATGAAGTATCCTTGTTGAGTTTGTCCTGTTTGAGGATTCTGTTGGTATGTTAGATGGAGTTGAGTTCTGGGTAAAGCTTCCGGGATCTTCAGATACCTGGTAGTTGCCAGGTCGAACGAGGGCATCGTCTCCGAGATAGTGAGTGATATCTGTTGTGATTACTTCTCTGTCGATTCCTGCTCGAGGAACAAAGTAATCGATTTGTTTTCTAGGTGATCTGACGTCGGACTTCGACGGTGATGCCATTATGTCATATCCTTTCGGAGATTGATACTCGTTCGCAAGGAGATATACTGGTCGTCAAAGGAACAACAATAGCAAGAAGTGGAATAGTCTTTACTTTGAATATGAAAGATTTTCATGCTCTCATCCTTCCCTTGTGATTTGCACCCGAGACAGGGCGAGCAATTTTGCCCCGCCTGGCAGTAAGTCGTGCTCGCTAAAGCATGCAATATCAAAAGCAGGGCTTACCAACATCTTACACTTGTATTGGACTGTAGTTCTCGATTAAAGAATCAATTGCAATTATCCTTCATCAATTTCGAAGCTAGCGTTGCTCACGCTCAAGGAGAATCGCCGACTCAACATCCCTTCCTCACCACGTGACCCGTCAAACTTCCCCAGGCAAGTGCTCGTAGCTAAAGGCCGAATTTAAGTTCGGCAATCCTTCTCTCTCAATTGACCCTCTCAATTAACCCTCTCAATTGGCTGTAATCCGCCTCCGTTAGAACCTGGCACCTCTCATTGGACCCTCCCCGAACCTCAGATCCGCACCCCGCATTTCCCCCGCCCGAGGCTGAACTCGATCTGAGTTTCACAACATGACTCAAGCATCTTGACTCCAACCTCCTCCCCTAAACCTCCACTCCCCAATCAGTATCCTCCTCAAATCTCCTTCGAGACTCGGGAGACGACAGCATGATCATCATTCGACACCTCGCAAGCGGAACATGGCCGCGACCCCGCACCACCCCACTAGTTAAACCAACTTACGAACTGTGCCATATCCAGGCTCTCGGCGCTGTGGGCGAATAGTACCCCTCCCAGACGACTATAAGACGGAGATAGCCCCGAGGCGCTGATTTCGAACCATCAAGGTATCTGCACTGACACGAAATCACAATGGCATCCACCCAGAAAGGAGAAACTCAATTCGAGATCCCCAAAACATGCAAGGCGGGTGTGGTCGTTAATGAAGGTTCGTTTTGGCTCTGGCTTGATTGAAGTTTAATTAGAAGCTAAAATTACCAGGACCGGATTTCCGGGTTGAGATCCAGGATGTTGATGTTCCGGAACCAGGTTCGTTGAAAGTTTGAGGTGATTGAAGGGGCAAGGGAAGGGCTGACCAGAAAACAGGACCAGATGAGGTTCTACTGAAGCTTAACGCAACGGGGCTTTGTATGTCGGATGTGCACTTCATGATGAACGATTGGGCCGTACCCCCAATGTCAACCTTCAACGTAAAGTGCGCTGGCCATGAAGGAGCAGGCGTGGTCGTCAAGTAAGTCATCCTTCCCCTTCTCTCCAATCCTCTCCCCCACCCCTGCCACCCAACACCCCCAACTAACACTCCCCAGGCTCGGAGCCAACGTCAAAGGCTGGAAAATCGGCGACCGCGGCGGCGTAAAACCCCTTTGGGACGTCTGCGGCAAATGCGAACTCTGCTGGGACGGCAAAGAAAACTACTGTCAGAAAGGCATCTACACCGGTCTCGCAGCAACAGGCACATACCAGCAATACATCACCAGTCCTGCGAGATATACGTCTCCGATTCCAGATGGGGTGAGCGATTACGTGGCGGGGCCGATTATGTGTAGTGCGAGTACGATGCATAGGGCGTTGATTGATAGTGGGTTGAAGGTTGGGCAGTGGGTTGTTTTCCCAGGTGGTGGTGGAGGGGTAGGAATCCAAGGCGTTCAACTTGCTAAAGCGATGGGCATGAGAGCCATCGTAATCGACACCGGCGCAGCCAAACGCAAGCTCTCTCTCGAAATGGGTGCCGAATCATTCATCGACTTCAAAGACGTCCCTAACGTTGCGGAAGAAGTCAAGAAGGTAGCTGGTGGTGTAGGAGCACATGGTGTTATTGTCACCGCGTATCAGGCGTATAAGGATGCTATCTCGTATATCGCGAATCGTATTGGAGGTGTTGTGGTTTGTGTTGGTTTGCGTAAGTGTCCTTGATGATGGGAAAGGGAGTGTGAAAACTGATAAGACGTAGCGCCGAAGGACTTGATGACCATCGGAGCAGACCCATCGTTCTTTTCATTCCGAAACTTAAAAATTATGGGATCATTGGTTGGGACTATGCAGGATACTGCTATGGCGTTGGAGTATGCACAGCGGGGGTTGCTGAAGCAGATCTGTGAGGTGAGGGGTTTGAGCCAGTTGCCAGAGAGCGTGCAACAGTTGAGGAGGGGTGAGATTGCTGGTCGTATTGTGATTGACTTTGAGAAGCCATGAATGCGACAGTGATCCAACTTATTGAAGAACTTTAGCCTTGAAAGTGATCCACCTGAAGAGAGGCCAGAGATTGTGGTGCAAAATATCAAGGAGTTCTTGTTGACATGATAGGAGTGAGCTTAAAGAGAAACTTAAATTACTTCTAATCTTGGCGCTTATTATCCTATATACTAACTATCATTAAGACCATTTTATAAAATACTTAGTATTCTTATTAATCGAATAAATAAAAGTAATTTTTTTAAAGCTTCTATTATAGTAGTTATAAATATAATTGATTAATACCCGGAAAGGCCACACCGTCCAACTAATTCGCTACCTTCTTGAGTAGGTGATGGATGTATCGAGTATATTTTGCCTTCTTTGCCATTTCCCGTGCGTTTCTGCTGTTGCTTCTATCAGAATGGATACCATTCGACTCCGTCCTCTACTTAGCTGTCGAGCGGAGCCGACATGAATTAAATTCGCGGATGCTGATCTTTGACAAATTATCATTCTTGTTTTTCGGCAACTATTATCAGTAACATCAGAGTCTGCAAGTAGATTATCTCGTGTATACTCTCGTGTCAGTTCTTGCTATTCACGTTACTCAACCTCCATATCGTTCCTTCTACTATATTCAACTGCTAAAGACGGCGGAATCGCTCAGTCCTTGCACTTCACGACGGTCACCAAAGCTACGTCCAATGTTGACGTGGAGCTCACCCTTCACGAACTTGAGAAAGTGGAGAGGCTGGGCAATTACATCAAATTTGAGTCCAGATGTTCTCCTTTTTGGTCACTACACAGGAAATCCTAGCTAAGATGTAACGCCTGAAATAGTGAATGACCCTGCGCTTAGAGGTTGTTTTGGCTTGAATCCACGGACTGAAACGCGTGATAATATGATCATCCAGTACGATACTCCCATCGCACTAAGGGATGGAGTCAAAGTCTATAGCAACGTTTATCGTCCAGTGCCGCAAGGAAGGGAAAAATTCCCCAGTCTTGTTTAATTACAGCGTTTACGGTAAAGATGGTGCCATCGAAACTTGCCTATTTCCGCCGTCTTGTGGACTAGATCGAGGCAGAATAACCGGGGACTACATTTTCGAATCCACTGATCCACAGTTGGCCTCTCTCTTTTCTCCCTTTACCTTAGATAGATTCTAAGTAGGCAGTCAAAATCGAACCTTCTACTTCGTCTCAACGTTCTACAAGTGATCGAGCTGTCACAGACTCTTTCCCGGTTCCCTCTCCTCAAGTCTTCAATTCTTAACCTCAACTTCTGGAGCATAAGTGCTAAACGCCATGCCCTTCGGCACCTCCCTCCACTGCTTCCGCTCATCCAACAACTCCTGTGCGTCCGCCCATTCCTGTCTAATCTTCTTGGCATGCTTCTCACTCCTCGGCGAGATGTTCGCCGGGAAGGGTTGAGGAAAGACAAACAAGCCTTCGGTCAACTTATCAATGTCGGGAGTAATCTCATTGCCCTGTTCATCACGGACCTTCTCGAAGTTGAACGCCCATAGCATGCGTGAAATCCCAAGGAACAGCGAGCGTTCTGCGATGTGCATGCCCTGACAGACACGACGGCCGGCGCCGAAGACGAACTGGTCGCGCTTTGAGGCATCGGGGTTGGAGGCAGCCTCGGATGCAGTTTGAAAGTCGTTGGCGTAGCGGGAGGGGTCAAAGGCGCGGGGGTTGGAGTGACGCTTGGGGTCCATGTGGATGGCCCTGAGAAACCAATTCAGTCACACATATTCGTTTTACTTTGCGAGGCTGGGGAGCATACCAGACATTCCACATCACACCAGCGCCTTTGGGGATCTTGTAGCCCATGTACTCATCGTCCTTGATCACCGCGTGCGGTACACCCAAAATATCTGTTGGCATCCAGCGCATGCTCTCCTTGACGCAACCCCGGATATACTGCAAGTCTCGCTCATCTTCCATAGTTGGGTATCTATCACCGCAAATGCGGTCGATTTCTTCCTGCGCCTTCTTCTGCACCTCGGGATAAACGACCATAGCCTGGACAAAACCGATGAGCGTGGCAGCCGTAGTGTCAGAACCAGCCTCAAGGAGTGAACCCGAAATGTATCCCGCTAAATCATCGGAGAAGCCTTCGACGTCTTGAGCTTTGACCAGGTCGACGCAGAAGCAGGGCTAAGATGGTGTTTCGTCAGTCGCGGGGTGTCTTTGCTTTTGCCAAGGACTGAGGAACTCATACCTTGGCAGCGCCAGTTTTGATTGCCTTCTTGACGTTCATCCAGTGGCCGACGTAGAGTTCGCGTTCTTTCTTGTGGAGCTCCTTCGAATAAGCGCGGAGGGGAAGCATGAAATCTGGGAGGATTTTGAGGATGGGGAAGAGATCGAGCAACGCGGCAGTGGTCGTGGCAGTGACTTCGCAGAACTTCTCGAAACCCTGCCGAATGCCGTGTCAGCAATATTCAGTTGTGTCTCTGTGATTGTAGGTGAATGGGGCTCACGTCAAATAGTTGAATCAGCTTGGGATCCTTAACACTGATGGTTCGGAATCCGAATACCATTTGGGTCGTAAGGGAGTTGGTATAACGACGGATGTGCCCTACGAACGATTCAGGTTGTTCAAGGAGCCCCCAGAGCATCTGCTTGTTCTCGAGATCCTGGTACGGAACGTATGATTTAGCGGCCTTGATGTTGAGGATGTTGTGGACCATCTTCCGGATCATTCGCCAAGTATCGCCATATTCCTGAAGCATGTCAGTTGCCGTTTGTCAGTCGGAAGCCCACAGATGATCGCACCATGAGAAGAACGCGCAGGCCACCGCTGACAACCTGACCGAGATACATCTCAGGACGGGAGGAGTAAATGTTACTCCGCTTATCCAAGAGGTCCTTGATGGCCTGGTCAGAGGAAAGAACAATCATGACCTTAGTTCCAAGGATGAGGGAGTACACTGGACTAAGCACAATCAGGATCAAGCCAATGGCATCTGCAGAGCAATCGTGATGCTATCTTACCCGTATTCCTGTGCCCATTTCTGAAACTGAAGATGGCCATTCTTACCAGGCATCTGATGAAGATTTCCGATCAATGGTAGAGTCGGAGGTCCTGGAGGGTAGTCCTTGGGCCTCCGACCAACCTTGCTGAGCTGTAAGAATGCAAGGGCTGCGAGCCCCACGATGAGCGCAATCAGCGAGGAACCCATCTTCTGGCATTTGACGTTGCCCTCAAACTTCTAAGATGGAAGAAGAAAGGAACAGGAGGCTCTGGAGTGTCTTTAATATTTTTGAGTTAGGGAGTATGGCTTTACTCCGCAGGCCAGTCGGGCAAAAATGATAAGGATACGTTCTCGAAGTAGGCATGCCCGAAGTATTACCTTCGTACGTTGGATCATTAATCGATTGGCTAAAAGCCCTTGTAAACTCCTCTCCCCTGGTTTCCGGAATTGTTTCCCCGGGTTGGGGTCGAAGAGGGGGCGTAGGGTAACCGAAGCCCCACGATTCTATTATAAACCTCGCTCACCTGAATGATAAATGTCAATCACTAATTATCCCTTTAACTGCCATGATTCGCACACTACGCTGGCGGGCGCTAGGTCTCCCCAGGCTGAGTTGTCGGCTTGTTTTAAAGCAGTGTAGGTCCTGCTTTAAAGAGCGACTACTTTTAAAACTTAAGAGTATGATAATTTGCCTTCGAAATATAAGGCCTATTAAGTTTTTTTCATGTTGAGAGCTTAGGATTCGACGTAATTGTGATTGAAAGCTCAAGTATTATCGTAGCCTTCGCTTATTTTGAGAGGTGCGCGTTTCTTGCCTCCCCAAACAGGGCTGAGGTTCTGCGACCTGAGTGGGTTCCAGAGCTATGTTAAACTAGGGTTGACGCGTTCTACCGTCTCCTTCCATTCCAAGAGGCTACTGTGAAGATAAAGTTGGGACGAGTTGGCATCCATGTTCGATAACATAAAGCATTTTCTAATCTGGAACGCTGCGACGCTGCGGCGCATATCTCGCATGGCGGTCGTGTAACTGATTGCAACACAGATTTCTCATTGTATATTCGATGAGGCAACAACTCATGGCTTTTTATGAAACGAGAGATTGGCTAGGCCGGGGAACTCGTGAACTGCCGACCCGGGGGATTCCTCCGCACAATGCTTCACCGTGCCGTATTTTGTCTCGATTCAAAGACAGCGGGCCTTGTAAATTTGGTGATCTACAGCGCACGCTCTTACACGCAGGATGCGATACCCCGCAGCCTAACGAGTAACTCCTTTTGACAGGAACCTCCATCCTCTTCAGGGCACGACTGCGACCTTACAGGGTATTTACAGCGTACCTTGATTGGGTTCTCCGCACTAAGTGATGGGTGTCGAGCCCTGCATTCCAGCGCCATTATCGCTGAAAGGGGTAGAATTACAAGGTAGCTTGCAAAGCGAGCCAACCCAGAAGGGCTTACAGGGCTCGAGTGAGATCTTACAGGTATTTACAGGGTCTTACAGTGCATTCGCTTCAATTACCCAGACTTTTGAAGCGTTCTTCGTATGCAGCCCATCGTAGCGGAGCTAATTGGAGGCGTCAAGCTCGAATTTCCATCTGGTCTCATTACTACTGGGTTTAGACCACATCCTTGGGGATCAACCCCAAATCCCTTTTGCATAAACATGTGTTTCATATGGGGAGAAAAAGCCAAGGATGAGTTGAGGAAGCGAACTTGATACTTAGGGGAGCCTCGAACAACTCCACGAATTTACTCCAACGACTTCTCCCTTCGTCCCCTGCCCTTTTGCCCCTGTTCTTCATTAATTGAGTCAATCGATTTCAATCTTTGGCCATTCTCACTTCTCTGGTTTGTAAAGCTCGTCTAAGATGGCCGAGAACTTCGTCGCAGAGGCGTGGTCAACTTGGGCCATCGCTATTTGCTTCATCCTCCTTCGTTTCTACGCCAGAATCACAATATTAGGATGGCGAAAACTGGCTTTGGATGATGCCTTCATGGCGTGTGCTGCGGTTCGTGACTCTGCTTCAGCATTCACACTCACAGCGTAAGAGAAGTGCTGACCTTCATAGTTAACATACACGGCGGAAACAACAGCAGCGTATTTCGTTGCAGCCAAGTGGTTGGGCCTGGCAAACAGTGGCATGACGGATGAACAGCGCGAGACTCTCAACCCTAATTCCGAAGAATGGAGATTCCGAGTCAATGGATCCAAGACGCACGTTGTAGGCTGGTTCACCTATACCACGCTCATATGGTTGCTGAAAGGTTGTTGGATTGTCTACTACTCTCGTTTAACGTACGTTCAATTTGCTCTTCACCAGTCAAGCTGCTGATCCAAATGGGCCAAGAACTGACGAGGTGCTACAGAGACGGCTTGGTCAAGTTTCAAATCCGTATCAAAATTGGCTATATACTGATAGCTACGACGTATGTTGCTGCTATTTTGCTTATTGTCTTCAAGTGCTTCCCTCTGCGGAAGCAGTGGCAAATTTTCCCAGACCCTGGAAGTGAGTAAGCACCCGACTTCCGCCTTGGATCCTATTAACAATTCCATCGGACAACTGCCAACCTGGATTTTCTAAGCTCCAGGTATCTTTCATCATGGCCATTAATACTGCCACGGACCTGTACCTCGTGGCTATTCCTCTGCCTGTAAGCGCCTTGAGAACCCCTATCAGGCAAAAACGCGACTGACAGACTCTCAGATTATTTACAAATCTCGCCTCCCAACCCGCAAGAAAATATCTCTCCTCGTCCTGTTCAGCGGTGGTTTCCTCGTCATAGCCTTCGGCATCCTGCGCTGCGTCTCTCTCCTTACTGTATGTTTCCCACATCGACCCTGGAACTATCCACTTGGCATAGTTAACCCCTCTATTCAGGTTGGAGCTATCAAACCTGCTCTATCCGGCGAGTGGTCTGTCCGTGAATCCTTCATCGCGGTGCTGGTCAGCAACCTCCCAATGGTCCTCCCACTCCTCCAGCTGTGGTGGAGCGTGGTGCGAGGACAACCCAGCAACAGCAGCTCTATGCAACCATCATACCCTCTTAATGACGAACCTCAACATAGCTCGCGCTCTAAAAAGAAGCATGGGCACCCGCTTTTCACGACGGACAACACAGCGTGGGCCTCCGACGAAGCGATCGTGGCTGCCGAAAGTGGTGGGACGGCGCCGAACCAGAAGAACACAGGGAGCAGCGAGAGCATGGATACTATTGAACTTGCGAAGAAGAGCGGCGTGAGGACGGAGAATAATCAACATGGCGGAAAGTTTGGTCATAAGAATAACGGCGAGCAGAAGGGCCAGATTACGGTGATCGAGGAGTATAGTGTATACGAGAGCACTCGCGACGGCGGGGAATCGACACATGGGAATTGGACTAATGCTTCGTACTAGAGCACTTTCTCTTTGATGAAGGAGAAGCTGGGGCATGCCAGTCATCACGCGCGGCCGGTGCGTGAGGATTTGGGAGGCTGACTTTGAGAAGCTATAAATTCAATAGTGATCCAACTTATTGAACAACTTTAGCCCTGAAAAGGATCCACCTTTGGTAACCGACAATGTGCTTCAGGTTGTCGTAGATGATGAGATTTGCATGCTCCTCCGCTTCCGCCCCGCCTCTCCCCGCCGCGATCTTTTCTGCCTCATTCAAATGGCTTCTAGCGAGCAATGTACAGGTTGCATTACATTATGTATCGCGACAATACCTCGAACACTGAATAGTACAGGTCCTCCAAGATATTCCATCATGCGCCTACGGTCTACTTGCCCAACAATTCTCTCCCCCTTTTCGCCAGATCCCCATTCTCCCATGTCTGCTTCTTCGATCCATTAACTGCGATATCGACCATCGTTGATGCTAGCTCACCAACTCTGATACTTGGGACAAATCCCATCAAGTAGTTCTTCATGCTGCTATCCTCGGTCAATACGCTTGACGGACGCATGATGTAGGATTGAAATGTTGATGAGTGTTTGTTCCCAAAATCTACAAGCTGAATCTCAGCTTCGCCCTACATCAACGCATCAGGGGAAGTCCGCATAAATTAAAGCGATCGGGAGAGCAGGAGTGACATACAGCAACTTTCCTCGCCTCCGGGTAGAGAAATATCGTTTTCTTCTGATCTCTCACAGCCAGTATCCCGCTCGTAAACACGAACCGGAATGGATTTCGATCCTTCCTAGGGAGTTGAGAGAATGCGTTGACAGCTGCAAGGGCATAGTCTACTGAGACTTTCCGAGTGACGACCGGATCTGTTGACTTTGCTCCAATCGTCCTATTAGAATCTCGCTAGTCAAATCCATCGCCTGGATCCAGAAGGTAGGAATCCATACCAGATACAAGCCTCAGCTCCCTCTAGCTTTGAAAGCACAGCAGGCGTGTACGTCAAAAAGTCATCCACAAGCACAACCTCCAACCTCGGATCCTTGGTGGCATCAGTTGGAAGCGGTTTCCTCGATAGCGCCACGATTGAAGTGATGGTTGAATTGCTCAAAGTTTGTCTGAGCACCTCTTGGCCAATGAAGCCACTCGACCCAGTGAGGATAATCTTCATGGCTCTGTTCATGTGAATTGGTGCCAAAGCTTCAGCTGTTGGTGTCTTTCGGACTTTTGATTCGAATCTGACTATATTAGAATAGACTGCTGATTGTCTTTTTCCAGGAATTTGGATCGTCGATTCTCGGTCTCAGGACATCCCTTGGTATATGTACCAATCGTTTGTCGGTATCTTGTTCATCCGCTCGGTCGGATACACTGCGTTCTCCACGATCTGCCAATTCTGAAGGAGACCGTGGGACCATAGCTAGAGATGGCTGCAATGTGCGCATAGGCTTTAATCGAATTAGTGGGTGGATGGGAGCCCATCGGCTTGTGGATCTATGTATTGACGGTTCTGTTTGCGTTGAATTTGCCCGAACATCGTGTTCATCCGGTGGCTTTGCAGAATCGGGTGAACTCTGGCCCGTTCTCCACGAGTCGGCCATGTGATTCTGATGAGGCTCATCTGATCTTTGCATCAAACCAGTCACCCTTCGATTGACTGGGACATCGGATCTCGGTTCAATATTTTCTAGGTGTTCGGCTTTTGGCAGGAGATGTCTGGCACCAGGCTTCTCTGGGCGCCTTCCTTCAAAGATGACCCCAATTGGCCTGAAATGACTTCCCCGTGCCCCAACTTGACTCGCCAATGAGAGCCCAACAACCGTCAATGGCCTAAGACCGCTGCGAAATGGTGCTTTGATCTTAGAGGTCGTCTCTGTGTCGTGATACATCTGACAAACGGGAATGTAAGGGCGACACATTCTTGGTTTCTCTAATTCGGATGCAACTTGATAGAAGGCGTTCTGTAAATGTCTCCGTAGAGAGTAGAGCTCATTAGATACGACGTCGAAGCCAATCAAATTCTTTCCAGATTCCTGACGGATTGTTGGTTGTGTTGTCTGGATCTGGAAAGGTCGCCAGGCTTTGTACTGTCCAAGTAGCTCTTGGTAGCACTCGAACTCACTGGGAACAAAATCGCCAGGTAACTCCAGGATTGATGTCTTTTTCATAGCACTCGAGGTTGATGGATTGTGTCGGCGGAGGTTTTGTAACTTTTTGAAAGCTGGATTGACTTTGAATATGAGCGAGACGAGTGGTCCTCCCATGGACTGGTAAGGGCCACCCCCCCACGGGCCCCTTGAGAATGCTCGTCCAGCGCATGGTGACATGGTTGAGTGTGAGCCTCTGATGCTTCCGCAAAGAAAGGAGGTCGAGGCAAATCTAGAATATTTAAGGTCACGTGTAAGCCCTGAAACGCTGCTGGGCGGTGAGAATTCCGCGCTTTGAACAAAACCTTAATTTTATCGCTGGCAGAATCCAATTTTCATCTCTTCTCCTCTCTCATGACGATCTTGTTCAGGTAAGTAGTCCATTTCTCAATATTCTGATCTCACACCTACCCTCAACATATGATCCTTATCAATTTTTGATTGTATCTCATTTACAATCTCACGGCATTACCCCACAACAAAAGCTCTCTAACATTCCCCCAGGAACCCCCACCATGGAGCGGACAATCGGTCTTCTTGGAGGTGGCCAGCTTGGCCAAATGCTCTGCGAAGCTGCGAACCCTCTCGGAATTAAGGTCGTGATCCTCGATGCCGAGAAGTCGCCCGCGAAACAGGTCAATGCCAAGAACGACCACATCGATGGTTCCTTTGTCGACGCCGAGAAGATTAGGGAGTTGGCGAGACAAGTGGATATTTTGACAGTCGAAATCGAGCATGTTGATACTGTCGTTCTTGAGGAGATTGCAGAGTACGGCGTCGAGGTCGCTAGACCCGATGGCAAAAAGGTCGTGAAGAGAGTGGAGGTCCAGCCAAGTTGGAAGACGATTAGGACTATACAAGACAAGTTCTTGCAAAAAGATCACCTCACAAAGAATGGAGTCCAGACTGCGGTCTCGAAGGCTGTACAATCGACTGCGGAGGATCTGCAAGCATTTGGCAAGGAGATGGGATACCCGTTCATGCTGAAAGCAAGGAAGGATGCCTACGATGGGCGGGGTAACTATCCTGTCAAGTCTGCCAGCGATATTCCGGGTGCGCTCAAGGCTCTCAAGGATAGG
Source organism: Phialocephala subalpina (assembly GCA_900073065.1). Taxonomy (NCBI): domain Eukaryota; kingdom Fungi; phylum Ascomycota; class Leotiomycetes; order Helotiales; family Mollisiaceae; genus Phialocephala; species Phialocephala subalpina. Next base: position 684,365 of record FJOG01000001.1, read on the forward strand.
GGACTGTACGCAGAGAAATGGGCAAATTTCAAGATGGAGCTTGCAGTGATGGTTGTCAAGACCGAGGACAGCACATCCACAGACGGCAGTGCGACTGTTGCATACCCCGCAGTGGAGACCATCCATGAAGACAGCATATGCAAGCTAGTATACGCTCCTGCTCGAGGAGTCTCTACAAAAGTCCAGCGTGAAGCGCAGGAGCTTGCTAGAAAGGCAGTTGGCAGTCTTTGGGGCAAGGGTGTTTTTGGAGTCGAGCTCTTCCTGATGCCAGATGGCGAGCTGATGTTGAACGAAATTGCCCCGAGGCCACACAATTCGGGGCATTATACGATTGAGGCTTGCCCAACCTTCTCACAGTACAAGTCGCAGCTTCTATCTATCTTGGGACTTATGCCTTCCTTCCCAGATTCAAGGATACCTTCGATGTTCCCAGCAACCATAATGCTGAACATTCTAGGCGGTGCCTCTAAGTCTGCTCATAATGAAATCATGAAACATGCGATCGCCATGCCACGAGCAGCATTGCACATGTATGGCAAAGAGTCCAAGCCAGCGCGGAAAATCGGACACATCACTGTAGTGGCAGATTCAATGTACTCAGGCGAAGCATTAATGCAACCCCTCATCTCAATGACAGACGCCATGAGGGCAGAGAGAAAAGGCCTCTCGAAACCATCCCCTGTCTCACAACCATCTTCGCCAGCAGGACGACCCTTGGTAGCAGTCACCATGGGATCAGACTCCGACCTTAACGTGCTCAAGCCAGGCTTGGCACTTCTCGAGACTTTAAAAATTCCGTACAAAGTCACCATCACCTCCGCCCATCGCACACCTATGCGAATGCACGAATTCGCCACAAATGCCGTGTCGGAAGGCTTTAAGGTCATCATTGCAGCTGCTGGTAAGTCTCGCCTATACTTTTGGAATTGCATGAAACAGGAACTCTAACTCCAAGGAATAGGTGGAGCAGCACATCTACCCGGTATGATCGCTTCCGCTACACCTTTACCAGTTATCGGAGTTCCAGTGAAGGGCAGCACGTTAGATGGTATGGATAGTCTGCTCAGCATCGTGCAAATGCCAAGAGGTGTGCCGGTTGCTACTGTGGCGATCAACAATTCGGTAAGCTAATTTACCATCTTCCCGCTTTATTTCTTTCACCTCTGTCTCGGCTGCTGACATCCACCAGATAAACGCCGCACTCCTAGCTGCTAGGATTCTAGGCACATCCGACCCCATAATCCAAGCTCAACTCGTGAAGTATGCGAAGGATATGGAGGTTGAAGTTGTCGGGAAAGCCGAGAGGTTAGAGGAGGTAGGGTTTAAAGAATACTGAATCCAGCCCTGAGCCATGCTTATATGTGAGATTGCAACGGCTAGAGTTTTAGTGATGAAGCATACAGAGGGCTGTCTGCCTTGCTAGACTCGCAATGCGTTTAGAACTCTTGAATGCCCACTGATATGTTTGATTATTTCGCAGATTTGATGTTGGTATTGTCGGTTGGAGGGAGAGAAGTTGGAAGGGGCATCGAACATCCAACCAGTGACGGACTTTCTGCCTGCACGTGTTTGCGAAAGCTCTCGGGAGTTTGAGAGGAATTCATTCGTCATTATTTTGGCCTTTGACTTTCTGCGATACTATGTCAAATTCCATGAAATATATTGGTCTCATACTCAATCTGCGCTATATTTAGTCTAATGTCAATTTAGGGATGAAGTAGCATAGGAAGCTATAACTCGAGCGAAGGGATGAGATGGGATAGAAAAGCATCATCATGCTGAGTTCGACGAGAGGCGTTGAACATATACATTGAATGCTTTGCTTGCATTCCCACCACCTCGTTCCGGTACCCTAAAGTCCTTCCTGCGCGATGATAGCCGTACGACAAGTCAACCCAGACCTTTCGTCAATCCTCGATCCCGCAATCCTTCACGTGCTCAGGTTCACTCCCAACAGTGGTCCTTGTTTTGTGGGGAGTTTGCTCATGATAAGACTGGACCCCTGATCGCTTCCTTGATGATGGGAGCTGTTCCGTTCATTGCTATAGTAGAGCAGTGACACGCTCTTGGTGCCGCAAGGGAAAAGAACTGCAACTGCCCGTCGTTGAAATTTGTTAACGCTCACTCTGAACCCTGATGATAATGATGATAATGATTTTCTAGTGCCGCCAGAAATGGCTACTCCTTAGAATCGTCGACCTGTGGGATGATTTTGTGCCTTTGAAGGGAAAGATTTCCCATGATAGAGGAATAGTCCCTTCCAGGCAGCGGCTGAGTCCTGGGGAATATGGTAGATACAAACGCAGGTATAGGCCGATTGCGGTAGCGGATAGATATGTTCTTTCAAGCTCCACTGGACGAGAATCAAGGCACTTTCTACATCCGCTACCGAACCCGAGCTTATGAGGTTCATTCTTGACTGAGGCTTCATAGTAGTCCCACTGTAATCCTTCAGAGTATGCTTGGACCTCAAAATTGGTTCGTCGTGAAACAGCTGCCAAAGCTCGTCAATTACTACTTCCATCCCATGGCCCATGACATGTAGTGTCAATGCTACTCTCAATTCTGCGTCTTGCGTCTGAAATGCTTCAAGTAAGGACTTCACAGCTGAATTTCAAAAGGCTAGAAAGGATCGGCAGCCTTTTGGAGGGTTTCTTCATAGAATGCTTTACCAGAAGCCGGAAAATCTTGAAAGATGCCGAACACATTCTGTGGGCTCTTGACAGGGCAATCAAACTTGGCCCAGAACGAGGTGAGGGTTCTAGTTGAAGCATCGTCTAGGAGAACTGATATCCGGTAGACGCCACCCTCTTTGTGAATCATGTGCCGTGCTTCGGAGGCATTGTGAGGTGTACGGAGTGATCTGAGATGTGCCGGCAGCCTCGACATGACGTGCTACTGCTGATTGACTAGGCAAGTCTCCAACGTGCGTTGTGACTTGGTGCACCCAAAGCTTATAATGGTTCGAGTTTAGAGTCGCTTTTCGTGCAGCCTGTCGACCTCCGCACGGGTTGTCAGGTGAGGCGAATGTGTCTGATGTAGGATGATGGAGCGCGGAAGCGATGTGTAAAGGTCGAAAGGTTGAATGTGTGTGAGAAGAAGGTGTCGTCTGAGCATCGAGAGTCAAGGTTGTTGATGTTGGTCGCTGGAGGTGGCTGAAACCAACGTCCATTCTGGAAGTACTCAAGTACCTTGCATCCTCCACACATTCAACGATATTGCACGATAAAAAGGCGTAGAATTAGAGGAAAGACCTTCGAATGCATTCGTAAATAGGTTCGATGAGCTTTAGGTACACAGGTAGTTTCATGAAAAGAACTCAAAGGAGAAATATCACGGAAGAGGAGGGCTTCATTGCTCCCCATAATGCAGGTCCAATGACACGCTGTAATTATAACTATGTGAGCGCTGACAATGTGAAGGCTTGGCCGTCTTCCCTATTTGCTCCTTCTGGTGTTCTGCTGGTGATGTTGGGTGAAGGGCTGACCTCATTCGCCGTCACACCTTCTGCACGATCTGCTGCACCTTCCAGCACCTGGGCCTCTTGTCCTTCGGCAATTCCTTCCCCTGCCTCGTCTCTGAACTTCAGCATCTTACTCGCCTTCGCAATTTTCTCACTCAGAACGCCAATGCTGTCATTGCCCATAATGTCTAGGACCTCGATGGTAGCCTCTAAATTCTTCACCAGCCAGTTGCGGAACTCCACAGCTACGAGAGAATCAACGCCGTAGAAGTGGATAGGCTTCCCAGGATCGATGTCTTCGATTGGCAAAGTCATTATGCCAGAGATTCGCTTGATCAAAGCCTCTGTGATGATAGCTGTTGCTTCTTCAAGAGTCTTTGCCGCGCGTAGAGCTTCTCGAGTAGGAGCAAAGGACTCCTCGTCTCCGTCGTCACCCGAGGACTCAGCAACCGACCGCAATTGTGTGAATAGAGGATCGCGCATGAATGAGGGTTCGGGAATGCCCTTTCGTTGAAACAGCGCTCTGGTTGCTAGTCCGATAGCAACTTGACAACGCACAGGCGTCTGAGTGTCATTACGGCGGTCGATGTGGTATTCGAGTAATGCGTGGAATTCATCCTCTCGGATCGCGTCAACGGCGAAGGCATTGACACTCACTTTGTCTAAGTTCTCGGCGATGAAACCAACAGAAAGCATCGTACCAAGGTCTAGTGAGGTTGCTGGAAGACCTTGTTGGTGACGGTAATGTGCCAGAGTGTCCTGGTAAACATTTCCGGCAGCGTAATTTGACTGACCGCGGTTGCCAATGATCCCACAAATCGAGGATAGCATTACGAAGAAGTCCATATTTTTAGGCAGTACCTCGTGCAAGTTCCAGGATCCGTTAACTTTGGGCTTAATGGCGGCATCAAAGTTCTCCCAAATCATGTTCTCGAATGCAGAATCCTATTCAGTTCACACAATTAGCAGTGGTCTGGAGAATAAGATGGAGAAGAGGCAGGCCGGGCAGGGACATACCTTAAGCTGCATTGCTCCTTGAATGCATCCTTTGATAGGTGGCATGTCTTTCTGACAATCTGCAATAGTTTGCTCAAGTACCACCTTGTCGCTGACATCACATGCGATAGCCTTTATCTCACAGCCTTGGTTACTCAGTTCTTTCACTAGCTTTTGAGCCGCTTCAGTGGAAGCTCCACTCCGAGAAATAATTATTAGGTGACGTGCTCGACGCGAGAACATCCAACGGGCTATGCTTTGGCCAAGTCCACCAAGCCCACCCACCAGAACGTACGTCTCATTTTCGGAGAAGCTGTACGGAGTTTGGGCTTTAGGCACGATCTGTTGAGGAGTTAGCAAAAATAGCCGAAAGTTTCCGTAGAGGTATATGTACCGGAACTAGATCATCTTTGTCGGCTGTGAGAACAACCTTGCCAATGTGCTTCCCGGATTGAATGAGGCGGAAGCTGGTCTCGATTCGCGAATAATCGATAATATTGAGAGGGGTTGTTTCTTTGATCAACCCCTTCTCCCACAGAGTCATCGTCTGGAGAAGCAGTCTCGAAGTAGTCTTGGGATCAAGTCTCATAACAGTCTCCAAATCAATGGACGAGAAGGTCACATTCCGCGAAAATGGGAACATCTCAAGCCGACCGTTCGAATAGATGTCTCTTTTACCGATTTCAAGGAAGCGGCCAAATGGTGCAATGCAATCCCATGACGCGTGAAGAGCATCCCCAGCCAAAGAGTTAAGTATGACGTTCACACCTCGACTTTGCGTCAGACGCATGACTCCTTTGGCAAATGAGAGATCTCTGCTGGAGAAAATGTGCGTCTCTGGGATGTTGTAAGTTTCCATCAAGATCATTTTCTTCTCTTCTGACGAGACAGTTGCGAAAATTTCTGCGCCAATATTTTGAGCAAGCATTATGGCTGCCTGACCAACGCCACCAGCTGCAGCGTGAATCAGAATTGATTCTCCTTTTTGGAGTCTGGCGATATCCACAAGGCTATAGAGTGCAGTGCAGAATATGACAGGCATGCCCGCAGCTTTTTCGAAGGGAACCTCATCAGGAATTGGTGCAACGCATGCCTCCTTTGTCCTCGCGAACGTGTTGAAGCAGCCAGTCAGAGAAGCTAGAAGTACTACACGGTCCGAAACTTTGACGTTCTTGACGTCGGCGCCAATTCTTGTCACGACGCCTGCTCCTTCTGCCCCGAGGATATCACCACCCACCTCACCCATGGCACTCATAATGTCACGGAAGTTTAGGCCTGTGGCTTTGATTTCAACTTCCACATCATCAGGGGCAAGTTCGGTTTCGTACAGCGGACAGTCGATGAACTGAAGTTTGTTAAGCAGTCCAGGCGTGGCGGTGCTCAATTTCAAAGCCCGACTTGAGTCTGCTCCAAATGGCAGGGTTTGAGGTGTAGGCTTACTGACCCTCGAATGGAGGAAGTCATCAAGGTAATCTGCAGAGATGAGACGGTTGATCTGAATAATGCATCCAGATGAATGATACTCTGCGTTTCGCTGATTCCCTTCTTGCAGAAATTGGGAGCTGTACACCGTCGCGATTTGCTCCGCAAAAGCCTGAACCCGCTGATCGTTATAATTGATGTCAAATGTAACCAGATTCGAATCGTCGAGGTCACGCTCCCACCGAATAGTTCGAATAAGCCCAGTAGATACTGAGACATCAGGATGTAACATCGCACCACCGGTGACCCAGAGCAAACCAGCAGAGGTGGACAAAAGGTGTCGCATGATGTTGAAATTGCCCTCATCAACAAATATCGACCCATCCAATTCTAGCAGAGCAATGCAGACTGTTTGCTTCAGATCACGCTCTTTCAATGTCTTATAATGGACGACCTCCAGCTCAGGAACACCTAGTGTTCGTAGAGCACTGCTGATTCCCTTCGCGAGAGGCTTTGAATACTCGCTCGAAGTAACGATGATGGTTTCGCTGATGTCTTTTTTGGCTGGGGTTTGACCAGTGGCTGTCGCAACCATGAGACTTTGCGCGTGAATATTCTCGTTGAGGGAATCTTTGAGAACGAGGTCCGTTCCGGTGAAACCACTCCTAACCAGGAACTCATTCCATTGTGGTTCGGTCAACAGTGGACCCCATTTTCGGGAAGGCTCAACACTGAGCCACCAACCTGGAAGAGTCCCAAATGCGAGCGGTCCGGACAAGTGTCCTGTAGCTGCTCCCTCTTGAAGAATGAGCTTGCCAGCGGGCTTCAAGAGTTTACGGACGTTGGTCAGAGTCTTGGCCAAGTCAGCAGTGGCATGAAGCACATTAGCAGCGATGATAATATCGTAATATCCTTCCTCAAATCCTTGGCTTAGAGGATTATTCTCGATGTCGAGCTTCTTGTACTCCAGAATATGTTTCCAGTGTTTGAACTTAGGTTTTGCCTTCTCAAAGAATGCAGGAGATATGTCGGTATAAGTGTACTTGTCCACTTTCGGATGTTGACCCTCAGAACAGAGAGATTCAAGGATAGGCATAGTCGTGCCTCCTGTACCAGCGCCAATTTCCAATACCTTCAGGTTGACATGCTTATGGCCATAGACGCTCAAGTAAGAACTCAAAAGATGGTGAATACTCTCCGTTCCATGAAGCCCTCGGTAATAAGACTCCAAGAGCGCGTCGCCAAACATGAGTTGGAGCACGTCAACTTCTTGCCGCAAAATCCCAACGAGGTTAGAGCCAATGCGGGCAGTGAGTGCACCCTCCGAGCCCGAATCAGCAATGCCCCTGAAGAACTTTTCTTTGGCCGCAGGATCATTGATGATAGAGTCCCATTCCGGCTTCTGGTGCAGGACCATCCCCTTTAGAAAGCGTTCCTCCTGAAGTCGCAACCAGGCAAGGTACTGTTTGTGGTGTTGAGGTATGTCCTCGAGTGTGTCGTTTTTGATCACCTTTAAGGCATCCACGATGTATGCTATCACGGCTAGGTTCAAATCCTGGGCGAGGCGGAGTGTTTCTTTTTCGTTGATTACCAGCGGGTCCGCATGGCTACGTACGTATGCTTCGCATTGAGCGGGGTCAATCAAATCAATGTCCGGCTTCCATGCAACATTGTAGTTGAGCTGACGCTTTCCGGAGCTCGTGGACGTTGATGCCAGAGGCGTCACTTGGATGCCCCTGAACAAAACTTTTTCAGTCTCGGAAGGTGCGTCCCATACCGTGATCGAAGCTTCGTACTTATTGTGGCCAGTCTTCTTCGCTACACCATGACTCCGGAAGGCGTGTCCTGGCTGGTTGTTGATATCTCTTGCTAGCCAAACCTCTTTCATGAAAATAGGGACCATCGGCTCTGTCAGCCTTTCTCCTCCAGCTGCTGCCTGGATAGCAGCGAGGAATATGTGTAGCATGCTGTCCATTGTCGCGGGGTGAATTATATGAGGGTGCGTGAACTTCTTTGGCATTACAGTTCTAACATCGGGAACTCGGACATCGCCAATAGCATTGCCCGAGCCGCTGTCTCGCAAGACGTTCGACAGATTCTTGAATGTAGGACCGAACGATAATCCAATGGTTTCAAGTTCGTAGTAAGAGCGCGACATATCCATGGGAACACTGCAGTTTCTCAACACCTCATTGAGATGGTCGTGGAATGCCATGCTTTCTGCTGTAGCTTCTCTACCAGCATCAATGGGACCAGGGGGCGACCCAATTTCTACCTTGATCATCCCACGGCAATGCTCGGTCCAGTCATCAGAACTGGAATTGTAAGACAAGATTCTGAATTCTCTCCAGGTTGGTGAGCTAGTTAGGCTGGACTCCGAAGAATGATTCATTGCGAGCGCTGTTTCGACTCCGACATCCGTTTCGGGAATGAGAAGAGCAGACCTCATGGAGATATCTCGCAGCCTGAAGCCACCAATGTTCGTATCCTTCGGTACTAGCTGCGCCACTGCCTCAATCGCCATCACAATATAGCCAACGCCAGGGTAGACGATCCTGCCGGTAACTTTGTGATCTCTCAACCAAGGATTTTCCGATACGCGAATGATTTGCCTCCATTTAGGATATTGAGCCATCCAATCTACCACTGGTGCCCCGAATAGGTCATGCCGAGGGTGCTTTCTGAACCTGAAATTCTTGCTGAGACGACTTTCTGGCCAATAAGTGTGGACGTGATTGAAAGGATACGGTGGCAGGTCGACCAACATTCGAGGCTGTTTGAAGTCGTTGCTGTCATTTCTCAGGCTCGAACCATTTATAGCATGGAGATCAACCGGATATCCGTTACAAAATAGCTTGCCGGCAGTTTGTAGGCTCGCATCTAGTGAGGAAGTGTCACGTGAGACTAGGTACGAATATCCAATGGTAGACAGTCGGTGATCCAAAGCGAGAGTCTCTCGTATAGCGCTGTTCAATGCTGGATGCGGGCCGATCTCTAGGATATGTTGAAAGGGGGTGTCGGCACCGCGCTCGACGCGGAGCCTCGGTCTGTCTCTCATAGAGCTCGAGCACATCTCTGACAGACCCTGCACGAACTTGACAGGAGACACCATATTCGTAATCCAATATTGAGGATCGCGCAGATCGGTAGGCGAGACAGGGCCACAGTTCACCGTCGAGAACATGACTATGTCCTGGAGATTGCGTTGCAGGCCATTTGATTCTTCGTTGATATGTATCTCGCCGATCAGTTCCAGATATTCCTGAGACACATCCTGCATGTGGCAAGAGTGATAAGCATTTTGAACTTTGAGCTTTCTCGCAAAGATCTCGTCTTCCTCGAGGAGCTCTTGAATCCTGTCGATCTTATTCGCGTCGCCGGAAAGGGTGACGTTTTTTGGACTGTTAAAGCATGCCACAGTGAGCTCGCCATCCATTTCGGTATCGACCTTCTGAAGGTAGGGCATCAGCACTTCTTGGTTGAGCCTCACGGCAATCATTGCACCTTTTCTGTGAATAAGCTTCGCTGAGACAACACCACGATAGTAAGCTATTCTCCAGGCTGATTCTCTCGTTAAGGCTCCACAGCAGTACGCAGCGGCAATCTCGCCAGAGGAGTGGCCAATCACGCGAGTTGGCAAGACATTCCACGAGGCAAGTAAATCCACGAGAGCAACTTGCAGCGCAGTGCAGGCGGTTTGGCTCAACTCCGGTGTGTTGATATTGGAATCAGCTTTGTTTTTGAGTAATTCATCTGTTGTACGGAGTTAGACTAAGGCCAACCTGATAAGAGAGAATGCCAAGTGCTTACCAAAGAGATGCCAGGGACTGTTCAAACTGTCAAGATAGGCACTCGCAGCCTCTAAGCTGCGCCGGAAAACTGGGTAGACAAGCAAATCTCGACCCATGGCGTGCCACTGTGCTCCTTGTCCCGTGAAAACGAAGCCGAGTTTGGGGACCTGTCCTTTTCTCGTATGTTTCGCCATCCTAGGAGCATCCGGAAGATGATTGAGCAGCTCTTTCAGGCTTCCTGCAACGACGAAACCCTTCCAAGGGAACATAGAGCGCTTCTTAGCTAGAGTGTACGCTAAGTCACCAAGGTAATCATTCTCGTCTGAAACTGTCTTTGTCGACAGGTAATCTGAATAAACAGTAACTGTTCTCTTGATTCCGTCTTGATCAGGTGCCGCAAAAACGAAAATTTGCTTGATCACACAAGCCGTATCATGGTTGAGATCATGAGGTTGATCGTCCGTTCCGCCGTCCGAGCTGCTAGCTACTCCATTTGTGTAGCCATTGACATGTGCTGGACTTGGTGAGGCATCTACGCCATTTGGTGCATCAACTTCATCTGATTCCAAATCCAGTGCACTTGGGCTTTCGGGCGCTGTGCAGTGCAAACCCTTGAGGCCATGAGCTGAGAGGAAGCTTCGTGCGTCGTCCAACACGACATGGGCATTAGTCCCACCGAAGCCGAACGAATTTACTGAAGCCCGTCGAACTTGAGTGTTGGGCCAAGGTGTGGGACGTAAAGGAAACTATTCAAAATATGGTGAGTACATGGTTGGCTGGAAGCTTTACTGGTTCTGGGATCGTACCTCAATGTTCCATCTCTCGGGGAAAATCTTTGGGTTAACTTTCTCGAAGTTGATGTTCGGTGGAATTACCGCCTTCTCAAGGATTTTTACAGTCTTGATAATGCCGGCCACACCCGACGCTCCTTCCAAATGACCAATGTTGGATTTGATTGCTCCAACATAAAGTGGTATTTCCGATTTTCTTTCGCTCCATGCTGCAGCAATTGCGCCTGCCTCCACAGGGTCTCCAGCAAGCGTTCCAGTGCCGTGAGCTTCTACGTAGCTGGTCGTAGAGAGATCAAGACCAGCCTCCCTATAGACTGAGCGAATGAGCGCTTCCTGAGCAGTTTTGCTTGGAAGCGTCAGTCCTGGGGTACGGCCATCTTGATTGACTCCAGTCCCACGAACTACCGCTCTGATCATGTTTCCGTCCTTCAAGGCAGCGCTTAGCCGCTTGATGATAATAGTTCCTGTTCCCTCTCCGCGAGAGTAACCGTTTGCACGATGATCAAAGCTATAGCACCTACCATCAGGTGACAGGAATCCGATATTGCTCATGCGAAACATAAGTCCTGGATACTCGATGATATTTGTTCCATTGACTATTGCCTGTTTCGGTCTTAGACTTGAATATGTTGACAGGACCGAGGAATATACGTACCATTGTTGAGCTACTCTCTTTCAGATTCTGGCATGCAAGGTGGAAAGCAACGAGGCTGCTGGAACAGGCAGTGTCCAATGTGAGACTACAACCCTTCAAGTCATAGAACCAACTGACTCGATTGGACAAAATTGAACTTGAATTGCCTGTTGGGGCATACTTCAAAATCATCTCCGGGTCCAAGTTCAATATGTTTTGATAATCGCTTGTGAATGCACCAACAAAAACGGACGTATTCGATCCGGTGACAACGTCCATCGGCATACCAGCTACGGCAAGAATTGTCAGCCCAAGAAATTGTTCTTAGAGACAATATATCGTTACCATTCTCTAAGGCCTCATACACGCTTTCCATCAGAATTCTCTGCTGAGGATCCATTGAGAGCGCTTCAGTCTGAGTGATGCTAAAGAACGGCGCATCGAAGGCTGACCCATTATGTTTCATCATATGGGCCTCTCTTACGCTCATCTGGAGTGAATGTCAGCCTCTGTTATTATAACAAATACATGCAATTTGGCACCCACAGAGCCGCCATGCGCCGGATCGGGATGGTAATGAGCATCAACATTCATCCTGTTCTTCGAGAATTCTGTAGCGGCTGAGCGCCCGTTCACCAACATCTCCCACAGCCTCTCGGGATTATCAGCATCCTGAGGGAATCGACAGGACATTCCAACTATAGCAATAGCATCATCTTCAGGCATTACCTGGACACCGTTACAGTGGTCCAGATCGGATGATTGATTCTCAGTCAAGGGAAGAGGCATCTCGAAAATCCAGAAATTCGTACACAGCAGTTCGATGCAATTTAGGCAGCTAGAATCTTTTGGTATTCGTACCTTTCAACTGAGTTCGATGAATGCTCTCAAAAGACTTCAGGGTCAATGAAAGTCAATGTCCATAAAAATCATGATGAGCAGGTCTGTCTTCGAGTAGTGGTAGCCAGCCTCGCATTTCATATCCTGTACCAACCTGCGGGGAAGCTGGTCCCTGACCAAAGGTCATTTCTTCCATTGCATTGTCGGGACATCTCCTTCGTCTCCATCCATTTCTCGACGCCCTCGCACCTGTTCGTACCCAGACAGCTGTGCTGCAAGGGAGATAACAACTCCAACAACTGGGTTCTTGCTACCCGTTCCGCGGCTGTTGAAATGCAGACGATGAACTCGACGTGATAGGGTATTGGCACGAGCACATGTCAGTTGATTGCTGTACGCGTGTTTGAGCCTCGGAATTTTCCCTTTCTTTGAAGATCCTTGGCAGGCAAGGTGCTGGACCAGGTTCAAGGTTGTGAAGTCCAAGCTCGGCAAACGACCTGCGTGTGATGCGTGCGGAGAAGGAGAGTTGTGGTTGTGATTGCGCATAATTAAGGTTCACCAGTCTCTCCCGCAGACGCGTTTTGGTGTGGGGAGCAGGGATCGACCGCTAACCTTATAATGTGGGGTCACAAAAGAGGCGCAACATTCTCGCAAGAAACTACAGAGTAGGTAAATCAGCCGGGGATCCTTATAGCATCCATGGGAAACTGTGTGATTGCGGGGATAGCTGGCTTTGGTTTGGGATCTATAGAGACGTCACAACTTCTCGCAAGAATCTACAGAGTAGGTAAAGAAGCCGGGCATCCCAGCTGCCGATCGCTCCCTGCCACAAGTTGCCTGCGACATCATGCTTCTTATAACCAATCAATTTCAACCTGGCCTTCTGAAGAAGAGCTGCAAGTAATTTAAAGTCAAGCTTTTGATACTAGGAACTGAAGCTATGCTACAAGGCTAGTCCCAGTCCATAGCCTCCTACTTCCCATTATCACAAGACGCTTATCTACCGAAACTTCTAATCATTGTCCGAGGCAGATTAACAACGTCGGGATTTGTCCCACCCAAAGGTTATCTGAGCAATGAATTGCGTACCTGAAAGTTCACGGCCATCTTAGACAACTTGTGTACCTGCGCCAGACAAGCCGAGGCAAAAACAGTCTGGTTCAACTCATTTCTGTGTGGATTCCCTAGCAAAATTTTGAAGCCTGACGCAATATCGAGGTAGTTCTCTCAAGAGGTACAGTTTGGACAAGTACGAAGAGCACAGTGGTTCTGATTCGGCATCTCTTTCAGAACTTTGGAAGCTACACTTCAGTATGAGGATTCTTTGTCTTCACGGAAGGGGTTCCAATACCGACGTAAGTTTTTGGTCATTGCCATTGTCTTTCAATTCTAGCAGAGGTTGACTGAAATGCAGATATTCAAAATGCAGACTGGTAAGATACCTTCTTTAAGATCGCCGAGGCGACCACCATCTTAACGTTTCCAGCTGGCTTTCGGTCACTATTGGATGACTATGACTTTGAATTTGTTCAAGGTCAAATGCCTCATGTCGAAGGTGTGTCTTGCAACAAGAGGATCTTTATCTCCCACCATGACATCGCTGACTTCACGAAGGAAATTGGTCACTGCACACAACAGACTTTGCCAAGTCCAAACTTTGGGGCTACTTCAATGTTCTTGATCCCCACGACGTCGAGGACACTGAGCGTCAACTATTGCAGCTGGCTATCGAGGACGGGCCTTACGATGGCATATTAGGGTATTCGCAAGGAGCTACTTTAGCTGCGCAAAGTATCATCCGCTACACGATCGAGCACCCAGAAGCAACGATCCAAGACATGCCATTTCGATTCGCTGTTTTCTTCAACGGTGCAACTCCTAGTCGAGTTTTCGAAATGGCGGAAAAGCCAATTCCTGTTTGTGCAGAAAACGAGCCTGAAGCAATCTACTTCTACAGCCAGATGAAAGCCAATCCGCTTCTTCACACGACGAAGCTATTTCCGGCCTTACTTCCAAATGGTCGCCCAATTTTGACGGATAACAAACTGGGAATGTTGAGGTGTGACGCAGCTCTTGACGGAACACTGATCAAAATTCCTACACTGCATGTGCGGTGTCCGGGAGACAGAGAAGAATACGGGGCGGGATTGTACAAACTCTGTGACCAAACAGTGGCGCAACAATACTTTCACAGTCACGAGCATGACTTTCCCAGGGGGTATGATGAGATGAGGAATATAGCTAAATTAATTAGATCTACCGCAGAACTATAGATTTGAGACGAACGAAACTCAAAATGCCTGCCATCCATGCTTCATCATTATACTTTTGTGAGATGCATATATCCTGAGGCACCGGGGTCATTGAAAGTCTTCGACCTGTGAAAACGAATGAAATTCTCAAACCGAAGATGAAATCAGAGTGAAGGCACTGAGAAAACACCTCGTTCTGCTCCCTTCGTACACTGATCAATTCCTCGTATTAGCTTTTGGCAATGCGACCACGAGCCGTCGAATAAACATGTTCTACGTTGTCTCTCCTCGGCTTCACATAATCGCCCGGTTGGCATCTTCTCGCCCACTTACCAGGATTTGATCTGCTTGCAGTCACAATTATGGATGCACGCAAAAAATGCTTGACTGGGAAACTGAAACCTTGTCGATTCGTGGCTTTTCAACAACCTTATCCCGGTCCTGGCGCCCCGGGTATACCCCCCCACATTTCATAACCTTTCTTATCATATTACATGGGAAATTTATCTACCGTCGATCTGAACTACCCCGCATACTTGGTGGGGTTTTGAACAGGGCCGGGCGAGACCTCACCAAGTGTTGGTGCCACAATCACAAGCTCAAGTGTAGTCGAGAATGGCGGCCGAGGAGTATCAAGTCATTTTTGCAGTGAAGCATGACTGATCACTTCGTTTCCACCTGGCTAACCAGTAACAGGTAGAAGGCAACCGGCTTAACAATTCTCTGGAGTCTGAGATGTCAGGTTCGCAGTGTCTACACCCGAGCTCTGTCTGTCATTGTGCCTGCTCCTTTTCCCCCTCCGACAACAGTCATGTCAATTATCCTCCGCTGCAGAACCTTTCGCCATTCGAAATTCCTATCATTTAATCATATCTTCATCCGTTAGGTCGATTGAAATCTGCAAAAGATGGCCGATAAGATTTATAGCACCAGGAAGAGAGATGTCAACGCGTGGCACTCGATTGATGAGCCTGTATACCAACATCAAAGAGAATTTCCATTGACGCCACAGCAACCAACCCCAAGTAGGACGTCGATGTTTGACACCAATGAAAGTCTTAGAGGTTGGTCTCTTGGACTAAATCATCCGGAGCAAGAAAATTATCCCCCACCCGTTCCTAAGAAAGCAAATACCCACAGGGCTTCCGTTAGAAGCTTACAACAGCCAGATGGGAGGCTTGGTAGCCTACGATTCTCCCACCGACCAGAGACTTGGCCTACAGAAAAATCTCTAACACAGTATGCTAATTGCCAATCCAGCCCAAGCTGGGATAGTCGAAGTCTTCAAAACCCAATCGAAGCTCTGCGCAACAGGGAGGACCAAAGAAAAGCTCTGCCAGCGGTCCAGCTGCAGTCACCTCGCCCTGTATGCCTGAGCGATCATCGATCCCAAATGACTGAAAGCAATGCCAACTCTTGGGATATTGAGATGGAGAAGTTGACTGAGCCGACACAACGCAGCTCGACGCCCGAGAGCAACTTCAGAGCAGGCTTTGTTACTGAGCCACAGCCTCACGGCTTGCGGAGCAGAATATCTTCTTTCCTGGCCGAAAGCTTCCGCGGTCTTTATCGCTGCAACGAATTAGAGAGCAATTCCACGGAATGGTTCAGCAATGATATTGCATCTTATCCTCGTGGCTTCAAGTTGTTTTTCATTCTGTTGAGCGGTGCTTTACCATACGTCGTGGTACGTCGCCTTTGATAAGCAAGTAAAAGTTCTGTGGACTAATGAAGCTTGATTATAGGTTGTACTAGACGATACGGTTGTTGGTATTTCGAGCCCCGACTTCTGCTATACCGGGTCTCAAGCTTACACATGTTATCTGTAGCTATTATAATCCCGATACTTGTGTCCAATTTCAAGAAATCTGCAGACATTGGATGGTACGGAACAGCATACTTCTTACCTCTGACAGTTCTCATGCCGCTGTATGGGAAATGCTACGCTTTATGGAGAGTGAAATGGTTATTTGTAAATGCGTTAGCTATCATCATAAGTTAACTCTTGTTACCCTCTTTTGTATTTTTGATCTGACAATGATAGTTGGATCTGCTGTCTCAGCAGCTGCACATTCATCTTCCATATTTATCACCGGTCGTGCCATTGCTGGTGCTGGTGCTGCTGGCATCATCACGGGAGCAATGAGGATAATTGCACTAGCTGCACCGAGAAAATATCGCGTCTTTCTAGAAGCGGCGGGGGCTATCGTTATGGGTTTGTCAATAGCATTCTTCTATCATGTTCGTTGTTGCTAAAAGCAGATTTCAGGTGCATGCACAGTGTCTGGCCCCATTCTGGGAGGAGTCATTGCAGATTCGATCGGATGGCGATGGTCTTTCTGGATCAACATCCCAATTGCAGCGTTCTCAGCAGTGGCATTTCTAATTTGCTTCCCAAAGCAAGAAGTAACCTACTCGCCACTTCTTCATCTTCCGTTCCGCGAAAAGCTCAGAAGATTAGATTTGATTGGAGCATTCCTTTTAATATCCGGACTCATTTGCCTGACCTGCCTCTTCCAATCGTTATCAACCTCAACGCGCCTTACCAATAGTGGGAAATCATTGAGCGTCGCTGCCGCTATCTTTCTCGCTGGCTTTCTCATCCACGCATGGTTCATCAACTCCGAAATTTCCCTCGCACCGCGGAGAATTCTATCACTTCCAGCTGTATGGATTTGTTGCATAGGACTCTTTTCACTATTTGCCGGCTTCATCAATTTTATCTTCTTTCTTTCCATATTTTTTCAGGTACGTGACGTAATGACTTAAAGAGAAGTATAGACTGATAATGAATAACGCAAGTCAGTCGATGGCCAGTCGGCACAGCAGAGTGCCATCAGCTTGCTTCCTTACGCCTTTGCCGTCAGCGTAGGCGCTGTGATAACGGGACTAGGAGTATCAAAAGTCCGATATTATAATCCATTCTTTATTGTGGGCGGACTGTTCTTCGCCGTTGGAGCTGGGCTGATCCGCACGTTTGATGCGACCACCGCGACTCGAACACGAGTAGGCTATGAAATAATTTTAGGCCTTGGAGTGGGATTCCTGATGCTTGGAAATGTGTCAGCCTGCCAGACTTCATTGGAAGAAGAACACCATTCCGTGGCGCAGGGGTTGACTCTTTTTTGTTCTCTTTTAGGATCGTAAGTCCACTATAACTTTCCCCTATCTGTACAAACTGAACGAATAATTTCTGTTAGGACTGTATCTGTTCCTGTATCAAGCACCATATTCAACAGGGTCATTGCTACTCAAATTATGGCACTTGATCTACCCTTAGTGGTTAAGGCAGCGGTCCTGTCAGACCCTACCAAGGCACACGAAGTCGTGCCTATTGAATACTTACCGATCGTCGTCGACGCCCTTGTGGTATCACTTAAAAACACATTCATCTTTGGCTTGAGTTGCTCCCTCATTTGTGCAGTTGCGTTTTATCTTGTACCCTGGACTCCTCTCATGGCGTCGCAAAATGCAAGAAGCCAGTCGCCACCAAGACCAGCACCCAAACTACCGCCTCTACACTTCAGTGCCAGCGTTCTAACTCTGCCATATCTCCACGGAACCGGATCCTGGGGAGCAGGAGAGCAGAACCTAGTCCAGGAGAGAGAGGAGAGGAGCGATGGAAATATAGACCTAGAGAGAGGAGAGGGTGGAGAAGAGGCGCTGGATTTCACTCCAGTTAGAGAGTTCGAATTTGTTGGTTCCTTGATAGGCTATCAAGGCGAGGTGGCTCATCAATTTGGACGGGCTGGTCCTGGTACTATTTCTATGTGCCATATCTGAGGTTTTCGTGCTACGCAACGTTTTAGAGAGAAATAATATACTCTAATATTCACGCCTCAATATTGTAATCTTCCGTACTGATAAGTTTTACTTTCTAGGAGCATTACATTACGTATTGATATTACACCACGTGAAAAAAAAAACGCGGTATAAAGCGTCGTATTTGAGATAACTCGTCGTTTGAGGTTGTTAGTGGCTGAGAAACACGTGATGATCAGCCCTCTTTTAAGAAGTACCCAAGTCATTTTGCTTCCCTTGCAGGAAGGGGTAAGACTACTTGCGAGTATCGAAATACAAAGGCATGATTTGAAAATAGTTCAGAAAAGTAACATTCATTTTGAGGTTCATGTTCCGTCTAGAAGGCGGCCCTAATGTATAAAAGTACAGAGAGCAAATATCATCTGAATGCATCAGAGGCTTCTCCACCTCGTCGTGATCGTTATCGCTCCGACTGCAAAGCCTCTGTGAACCACCGCGCCGTCCCATTTTGTGCATTAAAGCCATTCCATTTTCTTAACAATATCCCCAACTCCAGATCTATCTGCCGAAGCTTGCTCTCAACGCCAGTAGTTGTGCTCTATCAGCAGGTGGTAAGCTGTCAATGACCTCCTGCGGCATAGCCAAGACTTGTTGCATCAACGCGTCCGTATCTGGAAGTGATTGTTGTTGGGGTGCTTGTTGTTGTTGAGGCGGAGGAGCTCGTTGCGGGGGAGGTGGAGGATACAGTCCTTGGCCTTGGACCGGTGGTGTGCCCATTTGCATGCCCATCTGACCGCTCATATGTGGAGGTGGGGGTGGGTAGCCAGGAGGGTAGTTGCCTTGTGGAGGAGCTTGGTATGCTTGTGCTTGTTGGGGAGTTTGGACTGGTGGGAGAGGGGCAGCAGATGCTTGTTCAACAACTGAGCCAAGAGCTTCGGTAGAGACAAGACCCATCAGGAGCAAAGCCTGGAAGATTGCGTATGAGAGTTGGGGAGCTTGGTGTAGGAGTTCGGTAGCCTTTGCCGCGTCGGTCGTAGCCAAGGTCTTCATTTGTGAAAGGACATCGAGGAGTTGTTCTGGAGGGAGAGTATTGAGAGTTCGGGAGATGGCATCGGGGCAGGTCAAGCCAGCAGGTAAGTCGGCGCCCGCAGGAAGAGGAGGAATCGAGGAGTTTGGATTGATCTGAGGAGGTGGAGCGGAAGCACCGTTTGAAGGAGGTGGAGGTCTGTAGCTCACAGGCGCGGGTTGCTGTATTTGTTAGAAAGTGTACTGTGTCTGCGGGACCTTACTCACAGTCTCTTCCTCCCCTCCATCGTTCGAGAAATCTACGCGTAACTTTCGATTCATGATTTCGTAGTCGTTGAGGTTTCGTACTGCAGATGCGGCGGAGTCTGTGTTTTGCAATGTTAGTTCTGTGGTCGAATTTCGCGTTGGAAGAGGGCGCGTACCTGAATCTGGGAACTCGACAAAACCGAACCCTTTTGGCTTCCCAGTCTCGCGATCGTACACAAGCCGAAAGTTGAGGACTTTCCCTGCACTGCTGAATATGCGAATGATTTGTTCTTCGGTGAGGCCTATTGAATTGTTAGTAGGCGCAACTCGTCGGGGAGAATATACCATACCATATGGGATATTGCCCACAAAGACAGACTTCGACGGCGGCTTGGACATTGTGAACTTGACGATAGGATAGCTAATTCTGCAAGAAGGTCTGGGATAGATCACAATGATCTTGCGACTGCAAGGTCTTCAGGAATGTGAAGGTTTGATCACTTGGCACCTTCACGCTGGGAAGAAATGGCACAGAAGTCTTTGGAAAAGTGTTTCTGGCTATTCTAATCTCATTCACCTTTCCCCAAATGTTCAATACAGCTCAGCTCGTGTTCAGTATTCCTTTCGAGTTGGTGTTGTGTTGCAAGGGTCGCGATGTTGTGTGATGGATGATGGAGGTCTGATTTTGATATCCCGCTAAGAAATGCGGAGAGCTAGCGAAATGCACTAGTAAGCATTGGGACTTTCGGACTTTGCCTCTGGGATTTCAAGCTCCTCATCACCAACGTCCAGCTTCACAACCACGTCGAATACCTCCTTCAACACCGGCAGAATGTCAAATCCCCAGGAAGTATGGAAAAACCTGCAGCGGCAGATGACTGCGGCTGGCAGAGGCGGCGGTGGACCATCTCCCAGGGCGGCCGGCGGCATTGGAGCTCTCTTGACTCTTGGAGCAGCTGCTGTACTTATCAACAATGCTCTCTTCAACGTGGATGGTGGCCACAGAGCTATCAAGTATACGAGACTAGGCGGTGTTAGCAAGGAGATCTACGCCGAAGGTACCGCTTCATGCTCTGGACTGCTTTTGCTCCTGCTAACGTCTGTTGTCGACAGGTACACATTTCCGGCTTCCATGGTTCGAGACACCAATAGACTACGATGTGCGAGCTAAGCCACGGAATGTGGCCTCCCTCACTGGTACGAAGGATTTACAAATGGTCAACATCACCTGTCGTGTGCTTTCGAGACCTCGAATCGACGCGCTTCCACAAATTTACCGAACATTAGGCACGGATTATGACGAGAGAGTCCTTCCTTCGATTGTCAACGAGGTTTTGAAGAGCGTGGTGGCACAATTCAACGCCAGTCAGTTGATCACACAGCGTGAGATGGTCGCCAGACTAGTTAGGGACAATCTGTCCAAGCGTGCAGCTCTATTCAACATCATGCTTGATGATGTCTCTCTTACGGTATGCTGGCATGTACCTGCAATGTCTTCAGATACTAATGTTTCTTAGCACCTTGCATTCTCTCCCGAATTCACTGCCGCCGTCGAAGCCAAGCAAGTCGCACAACAAGAAGCACAAAGAGCCGCGTTCGTTGTCGATAAGGCCCGCCAAGAGAAGCAAGCCATGGTCGTCCGAGCACAGGGTGAAGCACGATCCGCCGAGCTGATTGGAGACGCCATCAAGAAGAGTCGATCATATGTTGATTTGAAGAGGATTGAGAACGCAAGAGCAATTGCTACCATCTTGCAGGAGTCTGGTGGAAGGAACAAGCTTTTCTTGGACTCTGAAGGTCTGGGATTGAATGTTACTGAGGCCGCTGAGGACAAGTCAAAAAAGTAATGGGACGGTAATGAAAAGGAAACTCTCCACTGTATTTTGAGCGATAGCCGTGTATTCTATACTTCAATGAAGTGCCTCGCCGCTTCTGCACCACTTCCTTGGACCGAGCTGCTTTACTGGAATTTAAATCTGATGTGCTGTTCCCTGAATGCCTTTGTCACATTCTCCCTTCTTGACCACTTACACCTATAAGGTCCCGGCGAGTGCCGTCAATATTTACACAAAGCGAATAATCCACTTGCTAGCCTCTTTTATTATGTACAAGAATGCACGCTCGAAGGGCCAGACAAATTCCTTAGCTCTTAAACAGTACTCTGCTCGACATATATAGCCCAGGTTCTCTTCGCTCCATTCAAATAGTATCATCGTCATCTATCACTTCATCAACAATACCCAGCATATCCACCACATCCATACATCAATCTTCAATTTTCAACCAGCCAACCACAACCAACGCTACTTTCAACCCATCCCTCAAAATGTCAAGAACCATCAGACCCGAAGACAGCATCTCAAACATCAGCCGCAGCAACTCTCAGTCCTCCCACCACTCCAACTCGTCCTCGATGTCTCCCTCACCCACAACGTCCCACGGCTCATCAGCAAGTCGCACGTCTCGATAACAGGGACTACCAAGGCGGCTCTTCCACCGGATCTAGCACCAGCTCTACTCACAGCGGTCACTCTGGCAGGACTGTGAGAGCAATCTCTGAGAGTGGTCGTGCTCACAGTGAGTCCGGCGGGTCGAGATCTAGGTCTGTATCCCATAGCGGGAGATCAGAATCCCAGCCACGAGGCCGCCCAGAAGGGCTCGGCTCCTTGAGATCTGTATCCGGATCCAGAAGCGGAAGATCAGATCACAGCTCAAGCAGCAGCCGCTCATCAAGCTCTAGCTCTCCTCGCCGTGCCCCCGAGAACTCCTCGGGAGGCGTGGCCCCGTTCTGCGGTCGCCGGCCTACTCGTACCAGATAAGAAGATTCTCTACGATCAGCCAGCGACATGGCCCTCATCAGTGAGGGTGTCAGCCGACGACTGCTCACCCCAATTGCAGCTGTCACTGTCAACATCCACTTTCACGAAGTTGGGGTGGGAATGGTGAGACTCGGAAGACCGGGTCCCCAACCCCCAACCCCCACCCCCATTATTCAGTCCGCATGATGGTCTGCCGCCTCGTTGCAGCGACTATGCTAGTTTTCCGGACCACAGTGGCTGTGGCTACTGTCGTGGTGCGCGCGAGGAAGTTGATCGTTTTCATCGTGGTGAGTGAGAGGCGCGATGAATTCTCTCCGAGCTGGACTTGAAGAGACTATAGAGCCTTGAGATGTAAGATATGTGAGTCCTGAAGCTTTTTCTTTGAATTTTTCCTTTCAGCTGTCAACCCTGAACACGATTTCCTTGGCCAACCCACCCCTTTCATTTGTTCTTTCAAAGTTCGAGATGTAAGATAGGTAAGAATTGAAACTTTTTCTTTGAAATATTAACCTTATAATTTGTATACATGAGTGAATTGATAATGTCTATAATCATAAGAGTTCTACTCCCCCCGGTGCTCCCAGGTATTGTATGATTGCCCCTTCTCTTTTCGTTCCTTTCCTATACAAACATTCCTGCGCATTCACTCTAGGAAAACAGAATTCAATGCTTGTTCTTTGCCTTCGTCCTTCCTTTGCAGCAAACATCCTAGTCTCTGAGTCCATATCCTATCCCTATAAGTAGAACATTGGTAGTTGCTGGGTCCAGTAATACTACCAAGAAGGATGCTGGCCGAGTTGAAGAAAGCATTCGAGGAGCAGACCAAACGTACAGGCATGACACAAACGCCCTTTCACATGTCGTCCGACACCAACGCCTCTCCCTCAATTGCTCAGCCAGCTCCATTTTGTTTTCGTCGCAAGTATAGCGTTGACAGCAACCATTTGACAACAACAACATTTCATTTTTCAACTTCCGTCCACATCAATCTAAAGTCCAAGCCAGCGGAGTGCACATTCCAGCCTCAAAAAAGCCTACAAGTTCACCTCCCAAGTCTGCTCCACTCCTTTCGTCAGCAGACGACGGCAAGTAGAGCGCGGTAGTAATCAGCCTGCGTTCTTCAATCTCTTTGGAAGCTTCCCGGCCAGCTTTATATAGGCAAGGTAGGGAGGCGGTAAAGTGTCTTTCAAGATTCAGAAATGCAGAGAAGGGCCTTTTGTGAGTCAAGAAAGTGGACAAACCAGTGCCGCTTTTGCACTCTCAAACCGATTTATACGAGTTTTCTGCGAGAGGGGAAGGTCAGAGCATCATCAGATAATGAGTTGACACATACGAATGCCTTTGCAGTGGGGTAGGTTTTGGGTGTCTACTTCTTTGACAGCTCGTCACGTCTTGTGAACGACCTAGGCTCAGTTGGACTCTTTGGAGCGAACTTCTATGTCGGAAGTTTGCAAGCGGTGGCTGTAAAGAGAAAGCAGAAGAGTTGAAAGCAGAAGGACATTTGACATCGACACTAATTCCACTTTCATCCAAGGAGTCCAGATCCAAGCTTGTACTCGACAAAAGTAAACTCTACCCCTTCAACGATCGTCGAACTTATCCGGTTTCGCCTCGATAACCTCTTCAACCACCACCTCCAACCCCTCCATCTCCTCCTTCCCCACCAACGTCTCACCCGCAGGCCACAACTTACTCAATCCGATATAAACCACAAACGCGCTCAAAAATCCATAATACCACACCAAATCCGCCACATAAACCGCACCCCCAATATCCACCCCGGCATCAATATTCTTCACCAAACTCGGCATCGTAGGTCCAATACTAACCAGCATCGCTACTACCGCTCTCCAATTCCATCCCTTCACATACTCGTATCTCCCCTCCGGTTGATAAAGAGCCGGAACATCGACACGCCGTTTCTTAATGAGCCAACAATCTGAGATCGAGATGGCGATTATTGGCGCTAGGAAAATTCCTAGAGATGACATGAAGTTGAGAAGACTTTCTGCGCTAGTGATTATTTTCCAGGGAATCATAACCCAACCTCCTATCACCGTCGCAATTATAGCAGCGCGACGAAGGTCGATGTATTTCGGGAATAGAGACGACATGTCGTTACTAACTGAGATGACGTTTGCGGAAACATTGACGCCGATTTGAGCAATTGTCCAAGCGAGACCGCAGTAGAAGGCTCCCGCTCGACCGGCAGGGGGTGTCCATTTCGAGGCCAGGGTGAGAGGATCCCAGATATATTCTCCGTAGAGGGTTTTGGAGGCTGAGGCAGAGATGATGCCGAGGAGGGCGAGCCAAACGCAGATTAGGGGGAAGAAGATGGTTTGTGTATAAATTGTTCCGGGGGATGCGAGGTGGCGGGTGAAATCTGATATGTTGGTTCCTACTGTTGACCTGTTATCTGTGTCAGTTAAGGCTCAAAAATTTGGGAAGAGAGAGAGAGTGATTAGAGAGATGCATATGTACCAGCTACCGGTTTGAGCCGTCAATGTGTAGACGATCAACCAAGCTCGTGTTTTGCCAGAGACAGTAGGTTCCTGCTTCCAAATATCACCAGATCCACCAGCCATCCGACACACAGCAATCGTCGTCCCCGTCGCAGCAGTGATAGTTATAAATGCCTTAACGGCGAAAAACCACTTCAACTTGTGTGGCCGAATCAATAGGAACGGTAGCTGAATGGACCAGAACAGAAAATGACTGAGTAACCCCTGAGACGTGATGCCAGCAGAAACAGGCAGGTGATTAGGGATATTCAGATAGCTTGGCCATATGGCTGCAATCATGACTGTCAGAGCTGTACTTCCGGTGTATGTCTGAATTGAATGCCAAAAGAGGGCTGTAATCATTCGACAGACGACGGCAAATTTGGAAAATTGGTAGCCGAAAGAAGAGCGGATCCAGACGGGGAAGGGTACTCGAAGATAGGCTCCTGGTGCACCGTTGAATGCGATGGGCAGGGCCATGACATAGGAGCCGAGAATGCAGCAGTATACTGCTTCTCGCCATGTTAGGCCGATGGCGAGGACAGAGGCTCCGATTTCCCAGCTTTGGGCACTGAGCTGTATAGTAGGTCAACATTGATAAATTTAAGGAAAGGAGACAGAGACGTACGATGTCGCTCAGCCAGTAGCCAAGGATTGAAGAAGCTTTCCAGGCTCGTCTTTCGATGGGGGTGACGTCGAGATCAATGTTCGTCCATGTCCCATCTGGCGCAAAAGATGTTTGCTGCTTGGGGAGAACCCATCCTGAGATATGCTGCTTTCCTCGACCAGACTCCTTTAACCTGTCCTTTACCCTCTGACCGCGCTGGCGGAGAGTTTCCATTGCGGAATATCTGTGATGACTTGAAATGTACGAAGGAGAAAGATTAAAATGGCCGTTGAAAGCTTGAACTTTCGAAGCCAACCTACATATTAAATACAGACACATTCCATATCTCTGCTGAGCCGTGTGGATAATGTGGACAGCGTGTATCTCCGTCAATATCGAAAATGGATTGCTGTTGAATGCCGATCGTCGACCATCGAAAGGTGGGATGAAGCTACTGGCAGCGGACATGAGCGACCCTAAGATAGCTGCAATCCGACTTCGAAATCAACCTTCTAACAACCTGAGAGTGAACAATTGACGAACAACATTTAAACTGTGCCGTCTCGATCGCAATTTGTACAACCCTCTTGAGAAAATCGCATCACTTTGACATTACTTCCAACTCATGACGTCAACCAACATGAACGTCGAAGAGCTCACGATAGCCCAAGTGCACGAGGGTTTCACTTCCGACTCATTTAGTTGCGAAGAGCTCGTCAAAGCATTCTTAGACCGCATCGAAAGACTCGATAAGAATGGGCCCAGAATACGCTCAACACTTGCTCTCTCAACGACCGCAATCGAAGAAGCCGCATCACTAGACCAGCACTTCAAAACTCACGGGAAATTCAGGGGTCGCTTGCACGGCATCCCAATTCTTGTGAAAGATCAAGCTGATACGAAAGACATCGTTACCACATATGGATCCATGGTAGCAAAGGATAACGTGCCTGACGAAGATGCATTCATCGTCAAGAAACTCAAGGACGAAGGAGCTGTAGTGTTGGGAAAGACGACCATGCCCGACTGGGCAACCGCTTGGTTCTCGACCTCTTCGGCCACGAACTGGGAGTTCACGCATAACCCCTACAAGCTAGGTCACGACGTCGGCGGTTCGAGCTCGGGTTCTGCTGCTGCTGTTGCGGCGAATTTCGCGATTCTTGGCGTTGCGGAGGATACTGGTGGATCCATCAGATGTCCAGCATCTTTCACGAACCTAGTGGGAATCAGATGTACGCCAGGGTTGATCAGTCGTACGGGATTTTGTCCATTGGTGAAGACGCAGGATACGCCTGGGCCAGTTGCAAGAACAGTGCAGGATTGTGCCTTGATGTTGGATTGTCTGGTGGGATTTGATCCAAAGGATGAATGGACTGCCGCTGCTATCACAGCGCCAAAACCAAGAGGTGGAAGCTATGCGGCTGGGCTGGGTCCCAAAGCCATAACGAAGGCCAGAATTGGCGTTGTGAGGTCGCTTTTCGGGTCCAAGAGCGATCCAGCTTGCCATGCTGTAAACAGCGTCGTAGCGAAAGCCTTCTCTACCCTCCAGGCTGCTGGTACCGAATTTGTTGATGTCGAGCTACCAAACTTGCAGCATTATATGACCACCACACCGGCGTACGTCGTTCGTTCCAGGTCAGATATCAACAGCTTTCTTGCCACTAAACCTCATCTCCCTCAGGACATCGCATCAATTGTTCCCCCAGATCCACAGCATCCATCCCAAGATTTGACGTCTGCCGTTGCTCATGGACCGAAAGATCCGCTGACAGATGCAACATATCTCCAACGACTACTCGATCGTGATGAGTTCCAGCGTCGAATTACATGTCTCATGGCAGAGCATGGCCTTGAAGCTCTCGCGTTTCCAGACGTTCAGATTCCTCCTCCACGCCACGAAGATACGACGAATGGACGATTTCCCACTTGTTGGGACTTTCCCACGAATACATTGCTGGCGAGCCAGGCGCGTATTCCTGCCATCAGTGTTCCGGCAGGTTTCACGGAGGACGGGCTTCCAGTCGGTTTGGAGTTCGTGAGCTGGGAATATAGAGAGCAGGAGTTGTTGGAATTGGCGGCAGGTGTGGAACACTATGTTTCTGGGCGGAGGCGACCACTGCTAGAATAGAGACATCTTTCCAAGTATACAACGCGTTCAAGCATTGCAACAATAATAAACGCGAGTGTGCTTTTTGAAGGCGTCTTTGCAGCAGTCTGGCCATGGCTGAAGACACTATCCTCAATTTTGCCAAGCCGGCATTATGTAAGCAACGCTACGAAGTTGCGAAGGTAAGGAAGGTATCTTCGCCAAGTCCAACTTCTTCCATCCTTCTTCACACTTTCTTCTTTTGCTGAAATACGATATCAACGTGCTTGGCTGCACGATAGAACAAGCTCTTGACACTTGCCTTGTTCACCGTCCTGCATCTCTTGGAAGATTCCAAAGTCTTGGTATGAGCAGCCCCGAGGATACCCTTCTTTCACTGCCAAGAGCCAAGCAGCCAAGCAAACTCCCACCTGCCACAAGAGGGATCACGTCGGAGCATCACCAAGTATCGTGACGAACATTTCCCCCCATCACTAAGCGCAAAGCAGGAACTGGCTCGTGGAAATTCTCGTATGCGGCGCAGTGCGTACAGAACCATTCGATTTTCGTCATACAGTACAGAAACACGGCTCAATCGGACTCGAGCCTTCTCAATGTCGCACAAGCTGGAGAGAATGGCCTCACTGTGTCTCCCCAGCAGAGTCGCACCGATATCACTGCGGGGTACCGCATTTCCGAGCGTTATCAGTGTTTATCCACTGTATCTATAGCGGTACCTAGCCGGTTCTTGGCGGCATTTACTTGAGTTCCTGCACTGCCAGCACCCAATGAGCGCTGTCAATGGATAAACAGCTGCTGCATCAAGGTTCGGTCCAACAATAATCAGCACCAGCAAATATGATCCCCGATCTGCATGGAAGCATCCGACCTTGTTCGCTGCTATCTTGGCAGGCAGGCAACATTGTATTCTTTCCTGGTAATGGAAATCTGCTGAGGGGTATAAGTAAGCTCTTTCCCACGTTCATGGTCCTGCAAGTGCTCGACAGTTCTGTCAGAATCTGGTCAAGATGGCAGCATTCATGAAGTCGCCTCTGGCGACCGCCTTTCTTCTGCTTTCGAGCTTGTTCATTGTCAATGCTCAAAATGCTACGAAGTTCACCCCGGAAGCTATGCTCAGCGCTCCTCGACGAGGCACTGCATTGCCTAATTCCGAGGGAACTTTGGCATTCTATACTTTGTCTACACACAGCTTCGAGACGCATTCGAATAAGCACGGTCTCTATGTGATGGACTTGTCCAATGGCACTTCTTACCTATTCAGCAATTCGAGTGCCATTGGGGAGGTTGCGTGGTTGGGAGATGGGAACACAATTCTGTGGACTGTCTCGGAGGATGATGGCTCCACGAGCTTGTTGGTTGGTGATGCGACGACACCAAGTGCGGAGTAAGTTTCCCCTCCCCAAATCTTTGCTCCAGTCGATATGGAAAATAAACTGACATCCACAGGCCAATTCCTGCAGGTTCTGCACCAGGCCCAATTAGTGGTATCAAGCTTGCTGCGCTCGGCGGTGGCACATATGGAATCGCATTCTCTGGCACAGCTGCGCCAAATGGAACTCTATATAATTCCGCCCTTGCTGAGGAGCCCGTCTCCACTGGCAGAATGTACACCCAACTTTTCGTGAGACACTGGGACACTTACCTCACGCCTCAGCGAAACAGTATTTGGTACACCGCTCTCTCCACAAACGGAACTGCATACACGCTTGGGGAGCCCGTCAACGCTTTGAACGGTACTGGATTTGAGTCTCCTATCCCACCTTTCGGTGGCACAGATAAGTGAGTACAAATCCCGCTGAGGCGCCATGAATTATACTGATCTTAGACAGCTACGACATCTCTTCTTCTGGTCTCGTCTTCATTGCTAAAGACATCACTCTAAACCAAGCGACAACCACGAAGTCGGATGTTTACTATCTCCCTTTGACCACCTTCACAGAGCCAGCACCAGAGCCTCAGATTGTGACCACTCCAAATGGAATCGAAGGTGCCTCAGCAGGTGTCGTGTTCTCACCAAGTTCTCCATCCATCGCATTCGTGCGCCAGAAAGGCATCTCCTACGAGAGTGACAAGAACCGAATCTTCGTGGTTCCAGATGTCACGACGGACCTTACTGCATCTGAATTTTATTCCTCTGAGGACGGAATCGGAACTTGGGATCGAAGTCCAGGAGCCGTTTTCTGGGGTCAAGATGGCAAGAAAATCTACGCTGAAGCCGAGGACTTTGCTCGCGTCAGACTTTTCAGCCTTTCGGCTGATCCTGAAACCACAGAAGCACCAAAGCTCATCTTCGTTGATGGTGCCGTATCTGATGTGCAGCATCTCGGCAACGATAAACTCCTCATCAGCAGCACGAGCTACATCGACAACTCTCTTTATTTCGCCGTCGACCCCGTTGCCGCCGCCGCAACGAATGCTACTTCTGGAATTGATTTGATCTCCGCAAATCTTGGAAACGGCACCACGTATGGCTTGTCCAAAAGCCAAGTCTCTGAAGCTTTCTACAAAGGAGATGGTGACTACATGGTCCACACCTGGATCATCCGACCATCTTTCTTCAAGGAGAACGAGACCTACCCTCTCGCTTTCTACGTTCATGGCGGTCCTCAAGGCTCAACAGCCGACTCGTGGAGCACTCGCTGGAACATGATGGTGTACGCTGAGCAGGGATATGTTGTGGCAGCTTTCAACCCAACCGGTTCTACTGGATTCGGACAAAACATCACTGACACCATCCAAAACCAATGGGGTGGTCTTCCCTATAACGACCTTCTTCTCGGCTGGGACTACATCTCCGAGAACATCCCATACGTTGATACGAACCGTTCCATCGCGCTCGGAGCCTCATACGGCGGTTACATGATGTACTGGATCCAAGGCCACGAGCTCGGCCGAAGAATGAAGGCCATCTTCGCCCACGACGGCTCCTTCAACACCTTATCCCAATACTCTTCCGAGGAACTCTGGTTCATGAATCACGACTTCAATGGCACTCTCTGGGACGCGTGGGATAACTATGCTCGCTGGAATCCAGCTCAACATACAGCTGAATGGGCCACTCCAATGTTGATTGTTCATAACGAGCTTGATTATAGATTGCCGATTGCGGAGGGATTGGCGGCGTTTAATGTGTTGCAGAGTAAGGGGGTTCCGAGTAAGCTTTTGAGCTTTCCCGATGAGAATCACTGGGTGTTGAATGCGGAGAATAGTCTGGTGTGGCATAAGACAGTGCTGGATTGGTTGAACGGCTATGTGGGGTTGCCGAAGTATAGTCAGCCTGGGGATGAAGACTTCAGGGCTACGTTGATGAATGGGCCTTGGGTTTATTAGGTGGGCGAGGAAAGGGGAGGATGATTTATGAGACAGGAATGTCGGTTGGGGAAAAGTACATTTACGAATGTTTAATGTTTTGAACAAGGCAAGCCTCACGTCGCTGAGGATATGACTGAGCTTAGGTAAAGTCTGAAGGGTACATGTCGCGTGTGACGCCTCCCTTCAGCTGCTCTCTCGCGAGTGCAAGAATATCCGGGGGGCACGGAGTCTTGGAGCTCCCAAAGTATTGGGACATTGATGGTAGTTGTTTGTTGGATTCGTGCCTTGATGTTTTGATGCTTTGACTTCTCGTCTTCCCCGACATTCAAATTGGCATTCATTCTTAACCCAAGGCTAGCTTCCTACCTCCATCGCCCACAGGTACATCCTCTCGGCCGATCGTACCCACTTCCACTAGACACTGCGTTTCCAGAAGAGGTCCTCCAAGTCCGAACCAGCTGTCAGTCTCGCCGGTCTACCCACAGGGCGGCGGGAACATTGCTGCTATCACAGCATTTATCGGTGCGGAATGGCAGCCTGGACATCGACAGTACTATTTCCCCATATCATCAGCCTCACATTCCTCATATACTTCACCCCCTGCCCTCTTTTCTCCGCATCTTTAGACTCACCTTCGTCGCCCCCGGCAAATTTGACGCAACACCCTCAGTCTCAACGCACTTGACCATAGCCGCTTTCGTAATATTCGATTGGTGCTCAAGAACTATTTGCTCGATGCATTGGCTTGAGTTTATGACGTCGAGGCATTCGTAGGAGCCTTTGGGACAGCCGTCGACGAGGGTCTGGTTTTGGGCGTGCACGCCAACCAGTGCGAGGCAGAGGCTCAGAAGGTTGATTATGAAGCGCATTGTCGGTTGTTCTTCGATTCTCCGAATGTCGAGGGCAAAAGATTCGTGAGCCTGCATATATCTGGAGTAAATTGAGAAGTCCCACAACTGACTACTCGGTACTCAATCACCGCCCCACACGCAGTTGGACATTTTACCATTCAAGAGAACCAATGTCGAGGTAGAAGTGTATGCGAGAGCAACAAATGTTGATTGACTACTATACGGATATGATTAGCCGAAGACAATAGCCTGCGTGTTGTCCACGTCGATGATGCCCCTATTGGAAGCGAACCAATCTTTGGCGAGCTTACCAATGTCTTGCAGCACCATCCTCGGCACTTTGGTCTTCAGCCTCGAGCAGTTAATGAAGAGGAATCAATCTTGATCGTCCAAACATTTGAGAAGTTAGGCCCTCTTGCAAGACTTATCAAAAAGACCCACACGGTCCTCGTTCTCCCGGATGGTTTTTTACTCTCGTCGTGTTTCTTCGCTATTGATCTCTCTTATTTTCATAAGCAGTTAAAAACCGACGACGAGTCAAGATGCAGTGGACTACGCTCCTCACTCTCGCACTCGCTGTACCCAGCAGTGCTGTAGTCCGTTTCCACTGCTCCCAGCTCGTAACCCAGCGCCTCGATCCTCTCGTCAGCCCGGGCCTTCTTCCATCAAGTCATGTCCATCAAATTGTCGGCGGCGTACGTCCTCCCTTCCCCTCTTCTCCTTCCCTCTAACGCCATCAATAGGATTCATTCAACGCAACAATGGACCCAAAAAAAGACATGCCCGCCTCCTCAACCTGCACCAGTTGTCAATTCACAGATGACTTTTCAAATTATTGGACTGCTGTATTGTATTGGAGAGCACAAAACGGGAGCTATAAGCGTGTGCCGCAGTTGGGGAATAATCAGTTTGAGAAGGCGAATGGCGGGTTGACGGTTTATTATATGCAGGATCCTATTTATGATTCTGGACAGAAGAGTAAAGTTACGAGTTTTCAGCCTGTGAGTCCCTGTCACAAGACTCAATCATGCTTCGGGATAATTGATACAAAAAATAGGGCTTCCGAATGTTCATCGGAGACATTGCAGCAAGGACTCTAGCAGAAGCAGCAAAATTCCGTCAGTTGACGTACACGTGTATGGATACATGGACTACGAGGGCTCCGGAGATGACGTTGTTCCCTAACCGCACATGTAAGGAAGGGATCTTGACTAGTCTTCGCTTCCCAACTTGTTGGGATGGAAAGAATCTCGATAGTCCTGATCACATGTCGCACATGAGCTATCCTGAGACTGGGACTTTTGTAGGTCTCGTTTCTTTTTCTCGGAGGAGCACCCTTTGTTCATTATTGTGGGAGCGATGAGTAGCTCGGTACTCTTGGAACATTCTCTACGGCTCTTTACAATGCATAGAAAAAGGAACGCTGACTCCAAGCCCCCAACTCCTAGGAGAGCGCAGGACCCTGTCCCTCAACCCACCCCGTCCGCACCGCCCAAGTAATGTTCGAAGTAGTCTGGGACACGAAGCCATTCAACTCCCTTCCTTGGCCCACCGATGGCTCCAACTCCCTCGTCTGGTCCTTTGGCGACGCAACTGGCGCTGCAAATCACGCCGATTATATTTTTGGTTGGAAGGGGGATGCGTTGCAGAAGATTTTAGATACGCCGACTTATATGAATGATACGGGGTTTAATTTGCAGAGTGTGGATGAGATGAATAGGTGTGTGCAGAAGAGGGTGGTGGATGAGGATATTGATGGTTGTGAGTGGAAAGATGTTTTCTTGTGTGAGGGAGGGATTGAAAAAGGGGAAAGGTTGAGGAGAGAACTTGCTAATGATGTATGCGTGGTGTTTTAGGGCTCCCTGCTCTTCCGGGTGGATTCCAAGCTCAATATGCTCCTGCTTCTACATAAACCTACCGGGCATCAGAAACGTAATGTTCGAATTTGATTTTTAAGATCACTCGATGGAGCTAGAAGGATGTACTAAGCTGCTTGTGCTTGCCGATTTTGTTAGACAATGGGTAAGAAGCTATGATGGCTGTAGGAGAACCCAAGGGGAAGAAGTATGATCACGGGGGGAACAGTTTTATAGATCTAGTCTTTAACCATTTTCTGAGACTCGAGAGCCTCTTTTATAGCTTCACAATTCTTCTGGAAACGATTAACGCTCAAACACAGTCGTTCGAAGTCGAGGTGTGAGAGATTTTAGTGGCAGCACGTGCCTTCCCCTTTTCTCGCTGTCCTGAACGGGAAGATTAAGCGATGCAAGTGCGGCGTTGACCGCTCCTTCCTTGAGCTCTCTTATCTTCAAGACAATCTAGGTGTTTAAAATCAGAGTACTCGGAGTTCGACTGAATCTCAAGGATCTGAGAATCTTTCCACCTGTCTTGCTACTCGCTACGAAATGATCGAAGCTGCTTCCAGCATGATCACTCATAGAGAAACAACAAACACAAGAGAGAAGTCCTCAAAGATGATGTAAAAGGAAAGTGGACAAACGACAACAAGTCAACAGTTGACGGCAATACTACCTCCGCACCCCAGCTGAAGCTTGATTCAAGCTAAGGAGGCAAAGCGATCCAAACATGAGAGCGGCACAGCATCCCCATCCATTACCTCAGGGAAAATACAGCCCTCATCTCCACCCTCTAAAGCTCTGCTATATTGAATTCATTGATGCGTAAAGTACGAAGGTCGTATACGTAAAGGTATTTATACCCCTCTCCTTGTGCTTTGCGCCTCTTTTGGCAACGTGCGTGTTTGCATGAGATTCACGCACTGCTTGAGATGAACTCTGAGGATCAACTTTCTACACTCAGTGGAAATTCCTGATGCCAAATAGCTACTAGTATATCGGCTCTATCCAGACTCCAGAGACTTTCAAATGTTCTTTCAAGGCTGGGAGTTTGAAAATGTTATATGCAACTCATGTCTTGAAAATTTGCGGATTTGCTTGAGATTTACAAATGGCATGCATCCTCGTAGCGTATAATGCATTTCGCAGCCTTGTGATTCACCCAAAAAACACACAGGATAACGCATCACGTGCCAATCAAACGCACCCAAAATCTCAAAGGAAGAAGGATCAGCGTATATATACGTTCTCTCGTCCTGCGTCTCGTCTCGCCTCGCACCCCATACGATGATTGCCGGCTTCTTCCATTACCTCACAAGCCAGCGGAGTTTCCCGCAGATGGCTTTCCGGCGCTGGAAGTTGTTAGTTGTCAAAGAACAAATCGAGATCTGGGTCTGGGCATGGATGAGAAATTAAAGGTGATCGTCGGAAGTGGGGATGGGTTGTTGTTATCGTTTTGATGTTTGTTGTCAATTTGATGATACTGCATGCTTCCAAGAGACAAATGTATCTGTAGACATCCGAAACTTCTGACATCTGTGATCGGGGGCCGGTAGCAGGTTATCTCTCTCGTAAAGAGGAAGCAAGAATGCAAGCAACGTCGACCCCGGCACATGCAACTGCAACAATAGTAACTGTTCGTCGGTGATGATCATTTACGGGTACGGAAGAGGGTCGTATTTATACCCCACGATCTCTAACTAGTGACTCGAAATGACAAAAATTAGAGTGGAAGAAACATCCTGCACAAGTAATAAGAATTACGCTGCACACTTTCGTAAGATGCCGTATTGCACAGCCTTGTGAGTCATGCAGATAACTTAGATGACGTATCGAATCTCAAGAGATTGAAAACGATTCTTGAGGAGGGGAAGAGGAGCTTTGTAGGTATAGAAGCGTTCTTTCTTTTTGGGTATTATATTCTATTTCTCATGATGATTGTTGAGCTCTTCATTATCTCACGAGCTGCGTTCTACCGCTAGAAGACTTATCGGTTCCTTGTTTCATAGAAGAACAGAGGCCAAGGGTGTGGCGGGGTCCTAGGATGCCCGAGAAGAGAGCTGGTTGAAAGAATGGACAATAAATCGTTGTCAATTCCCATTTCGTTGTCAAATTTGCAACACTAGACGTTTTTAAGCACTTAAAAAGTAACGAGGAGGTATTGCAATCGTCCCAAAACCCCAAGCAGCTTTGATCGGAAGCAAGCAACGCTTGTCTCATTGGCCGCTAAGACGAGGAGGGAGCAAACATAAGAGGCCAGAATCGTGGAGCAACCACAGCAGGAGCTTGTGGCAGTTGATGGGCTATAGTATAGAAGAGGGCCGTATTTATACCCTGTGGTCGTTAGATAATGGCTCGAAATTTGGAGTTTGAGCGACTCATTCTGAAACCTGCAGGCCAAGAACGAATTAAAAGAGGGTGGTGGAAAGGAGCGTGAATTCGGGATGGATCATACCTTCCTGATGGAGCGAGGCGCTGTTGCCATGCTCGAAGTAAAATTCCGCTGCATTCGCAGTTCTCCTTGTCTAGCATGTCCCTCTTCGCAAATTACGTTAATTCTGAGGCTGGAGGAGCAGAATGTTCATCTTCTTGGATACCTTGAGCCAATGAGAAGATTAGTAGATTGCCTTTTCTTTTGCACTCTTGAGTAAGGATGTTGGGATATGAGAATGTCTATTCTACTGAGTTTTGAATACTTAGTATTGGAAGAGTAGAATGTTCGTCCTTCTGGACTTTTTGATTCTAGTACTGGAATAGCAAAATGTCTGTTCTCCCAAACTTCGGAACCTTGATAATAATGGATGAGATTGTTGGTTCCTTTGTAGGTGAAGCTGAGCAATTATGCTCCATCTCTTCCTTTCCGAGCATTGATCTTTTGAACAGAGTTAAAAAGAACAGGAGCACGTGGGAGATTCAAATGAGTTCCAAAATTAGATAGACTGACATTCAGAAAATTGAGAAGCACAAAGCAATATCGCCAGAAGCAGATAGCCCCGTCACCGGAAACAGAACCGAGAATGACGGCAAGTACTTCAGCATCACGTGCCCAAAATCCTCTGCACGCCTCCAGCTCCTCCACTCCACCTCGAAACAAGATCGGCAGCTCTCCCATAGGGCTAATTGTGATTGCAAACACTGAAATTCAACTCCCGGTACTGGAAACCTCATCCTCATCATCCATAAACGAAAGGATTGCTCGAAAGTTTTCACCTCACAAACACAGAGCCCTCCCAGGCCCAAACATCAAAAGCCAAGACCCGGGACTCACTTCAAAACAACTTCCAGATCCGATGCCAGCTAGCTCCAGCTTGAAAGGCTTGAGCATAATGTTCATCCATGATATTTGTTCACGGAAGGATTCTTGTTGACTTTTGAATCCACCACGGCGAGCTCAAGGACAAGCACAAGGCTCGAATCCCAAGCTCAAGTGGAGACGGACCGGGGAGAAGCTCGGTACGGCGCATCTCAAGCTCACCCGATGTTTCGGCACATACTACTGGTATGAAAATGCAAATGCAAATGCAATGCAGGATTCCCTCCCGTTCCCACTTAGGATCCCCGAAACTTTGCGTTTTGTGCAAGGTACGGAGCGCGGTTGACTGGATGCGAGCAAACTTGTGGGGAAGCTCAAGCTCTTTTGGGAGTGGATTGCGAGTGTGAGGTTGCAGATGAGTCAGGAGATGTGTGAATGGTGACAGGTTTGCTAGAAGAGGGGATGAAGAGGGGAATATATAATAGACTTTGCTTTGCTGCATTTTTCTTCCTCAAAGTCTGCAAAATTCTTGCTAGACTGGAGAAGATAGAGGGTCAGCCTCCGGTTCTTGAGCTGAGAGTGAGAAGGTCGGAGACGAGAACTGGTGTGACTGGCTCCCTCTTCCCATCCATCACCATCCCTACCCAAACTTCAGGCTGACAGGACGGGAGATACGGAAGCTGGGCTGCAGAAGCTGACGTGAAG
The DNA here is from genome assembly GCA_900073065.1 of Phialocephala subalpina. Classification (NCBI taxonomy): domain Eukaryota; kingdom Fungi; phylum Ascomycota; class Leotiomycetes; order Helotiales; family Mollisiaceae; genus Phialocephala; species Phialocephala subalpina. Next base: position 721,599 of record FJOG01000001.1, read on the forward strand.
TGAGCTGCTTTCCTTCATGCTTGCGATCATGCTGTTTCGTGCATCAGCTGTCTGTCAGCCGGAATTTCTGCGACTGAGCTCAAGCTACCCCGCGAAGGCCCGAGAAGGATTGTGCCCTGGACCTTGATGCGGACTGTTTGACGAATGTGATAAATGCAGCCGCACGTCCTGTCGATGTTTGTCTTTGCTTGCGGCTGTGCCTGCCATCCGAAGCCTGGAAGAGCATCAAACATGGTGGATTCAGTCGTGCGTGAAGCTCAGGCTCACAGACTCGGAATTAAGCTCCCTCGTCGCCCTCCGATGAAGGGAACCGAAGGATTTGAAGGTTCAAGCTCACGCATTGACATCTCCATTTTTGGTCGTCCTCGGCCCTGGAGCTTTTTTGGCGGGGTTGACTAAAGGTGGATGAGGAAAGATGCAGGGACCAGGAGAAGCGAGCTCCATTTTCCGTGGTGAGGTTTCTGTAATTCTGGAGATGCAGGCTGTGAAACGCGAGGTTATGGGGCCGATGTGACTCTGCATTGCATTTGCATTTGCAGGTTGCAGTAGTTACCGCTGAGCAACGGTTGCTGAGGGTCGGTTGATGAGGTGCAGAATTCTCTGCATCTGGCTGGATCTTTCTCGCATGATGCGTCGTGATGGAGACAGAGAACAACGTTAAGTTGGGAATGGGGAGTTGGAATGCGAAGAGAAGAGATTCTCCATTCCAGAGCCGCAAACCTTAATTGAAATTTGGCGGTATGACCAAAGCTGTGGAACGTTCCACAAGAGAGAAAAAAAGGTTTAAAGAAAACTTTTTTCTTCTTTTCGATGAAAAGGGTGGGGAAGTTTTCTCCGGTGCTCGGGCAAGGTCGAGTGGTGTCAAGTTTGAGAGTTGGTGATCATCTCGTGACTTCGCGCTTACTTTCCAATTCATTTGTTTACTTCTTGGCGTTGACACGTCTACGTCCGGGCGCTTCTCTTCTCGGTTTGAAGCTTCACGACTTCACCCGTCACCGAGTAAGGAACCGTTAGTTCCCGATGCTGTCTCTGCCGTGTCCGAGGTGAAGTGAAGTAAGCGCCGCCCCGCTGTCGACTCGCGCTGAGCTGAGCTGGAGCTTGGGGGAGCTTGGTGAGGGGTCGTGTGAACTTCCTTATTGGTGCTTTCCGTGTTTGAGAGAGATGAAATGGACGCAGCGCCTCGCGATTGTTGAAGATTCTATTTTTGCTTTTCAAGATACGCAATCTTGTAGGGCGTCAGTTCCCGTTGTCGGCGTCTGTCAGGAGACCGATATCGTGAGTTTCTAGTGGGATGGTGAGAAGTTGCATGTATGTTTGTTCTTGTTTACATCAAAACAAGAATCGCGTCTCTCAACCACGATTCGTTTCGTACCAGAACAGAAATTCATGCCGACGAAGAAACGATGAGGGGCAACATCAAGATGTTTTCTTGAAACCGAGAAAGATATGATGTCAGAGAAGCTTAGTCTCATCGATGAGAAGGAGAGGGATCGAGAGGATTTCCTGTTTTGGAAGAGTTGTGGATGGTTTGGTGGAGGATTGATGGGTGCGGTGCGCAATGCATGCCGTGCATAACCTTGTTTCTAACTCTCTGGGCGCTTCATGGGGCGACGCGAGGATAACGAATTGTGATCAGCAGGGCCGGTTGTGGCATGGCTTCTTTTGGAACGGAGGAGGAAGAGGGACGCTCGATTGGGACGGGGAGACGGGGAGGAGGGAAGCTGGGATAGGAGCGCGTGTATTCATGGACCAGCGTCTCGAAGTTTCAATTAAGATGAGGTTTGGAAGTTTGGGAACAGCTGTTCGTGAGCGTTTGCAACATCTGATGATTTCCCATTTCCACTCTTCTGGTAAGGACATCCATCCAAGCTTGAACTGTACGAGAGTAAATTACAAGCTGACTCTGCGTTTGACTTTCTTGGCTTGCGTATGGATGAATGAATGGGACCGCTGACAATTGAGGCTGAGCTGATTCCTGAGACGGAACCAGTGTCTGAAGCTGTCGATTGGATGGGGAAAAGAAGGCTGACTCTCTTATCGGGAATACCGGGGCTGCGTTGGCGGGGACACCTTCACCGCTGCTCATCTCGAAGACGGAAAGAATATGCACCTGTGGGAAGCCGCAGATGGTGTTGTTGCGGGCGGTTACGATTTCTATTTCATGCAGATGGTGGCAATGGAAGGGAAGGAAAGGAAAATGATGAAAGACAGGTGATCGACTGTCATTCTAATTGAAGCTTCCGGCGGCTCAAAATTGAGGTTGCTTCCTTGCTTGTGGTGCCTGAGTGGATGGATGTGAAGGCTCTTTCTGCGCTTGTTTGTTGGCAGACGAACCGAGATTCTTACGTGAAGGGGTCCATCCCCGCCCTTAGCCGAGCTGCCATATCAAGCTCGCTGTCTTTCCGGGGCGACACGCTGTATTATTCTGGAAGTGATATGCGTGAGACTATTGGATGAACCAGACTTGAGGAAGAGGATAGAAATCTTGAATAGGAAATCGGAGAACTTGGTTCTTCATGTGGTGATGCCATTGACAGCGGACGATGGGAGACGCGTTTGTAAATATTGACATCGCGTAAGAGAGATGCAAGCTTCAAACTGGTGTCGGAAAATTTATGCGGGGTTGTGCTGCATGCGCACTGCATCGTGAGCTTGAGCTTGAGCTCGGTCATGATCATGATCACGCTGCAGCATCTGAAAGATGGGATGCGACAAGAACCTGGAGGGGATCAAGCATAATCATCAGGCTCTTGAGATGGTGAAACTGGAGAATGAGCAGTCATTGATACGAGGATCCTCGAGAGGGATTGCCGGTGATAGAAATCGTTGGAGCCGTGAATCGTCGTGAGACTTGACCTTGAGCTTTCGTCTCGAGGAAGTTTTGTGCTTTGGTGATTCGGATAAATAAATGCTCACAGACGCTGTGAACACTGATCGTGGAGGTGCTTTTCCTTCACGAACACTCTATAATACTGGTGACCTGGTCTATAATCATCAAACGCTCAGCGCACATCCTCACCCGTCATCCTGTACGAGCGGAATCCATGCGCATCCCAGACATCGGCCCTGCTGTGACTTTGCTTTTGGTGGAAGGTTTTGCTCTCCCTTTCTAGAAATGCGAGCGATCAAAGAGAGCGATCTCTGTCTTGCATGACGATATAAGGTTAACCGTGAATGCACGATACATCATACTGCACAATCAAGCAGGATTCCCATTATCTTTCTCTCACTCCCTGATGTGACCACTGTAACCTTCTCCAGACCTCACTCCCTCGCTGACCTCACTGTCCCAAACTCTGCACCGCACTTCATTCACACCTGCCTTGTTGGTGACCTGGACCTTGACCTTGCTGGTGTTCGCGCTGGCCTTGTCGCTGCAGGCCAAATCCCCGCCGTGGCCTTCGAACGAGGCTAGAGCTGTCGGGCGACAGCGAGTTCAGGAAATCGTCCCGGCAACAACGAACAGCGGCTCCACCACCAAAATCTAAATCCATGCTCAGCGACCTAGCGACCACCAGTCCACCCAGCAGGCCCTGCTCCACGCACTGCCAGGGAAACCAGAGCCAACCACACAAAACCACTCCGCTCCCCTTTGCTTTCAACATCCTCACCTCTCCTTGCCCTGCTGCATCCTCAACACCTCTTGCGAGTACTTGTATCTCGAAAGGCCTCCTCCCAGCCTTTCGTATGCACCTTCTCGTCAACGAGTCCTACTAACCACACAGGAAAGCCACGACAAATTCTCCGCGCGGGCACAGGATAGGCACAGGCACAGGCACGACGACCAGAGCACCAAGTTCCGCAGAGCCTCGATGTATACGACCAGTCAATAACCCACACCTCAATCGACACTGCTGCTGCGAACAGTTGCATTGCACGACCTTTGGACCTGCCATCTCCAATCGCCGTCGATCTCTGGACTCAGCACATCGAGCATCGCAATCAATTGACCTCCAAATCGATTCCCTGCAGCGGAATATACCTCGAACAGGGATCAATTGAAGATACCACAACGCCTCGGCTCGTAGTATCACGATAGCCTCAACATTCACTATGGAGGCCTCATCACCATTAGCAGCCATGCAGGCACCCTCCTTCATGCCAGCTTGGGGCCGCAATGACATGTATACCTCGCATCCGCATGCACACCTATCTGGGAGCGCATTTGGGCCTGGGTCGTTCAACTTCCGGGACCTCAGCATGAAGAGACCCTCCAAGCCAGACTACTTCCAGATGAAGCCTATTCGTGGATCTTCTCCCACAGCTAGTCTGGCGGCAGATCTTTCACAGAACTTCCATATCGATATGAGGTTGGCAGATCTCTCTTCTAATTTTGGTGCTTCACTGACTCGTTGTAGCCCTCAATTGCCAACCCCACGGCGCTCACTCTTCACATCGAACCTGTTCGGAACAATTGATCTTCGGGGTAAGGATGGCAGATTGAAGGATATACAGGAGATGTTAACAAGACACAGAATCTGTCACAACTCCTCCGTTGCCGTCATCTTCCCCAGGACCATTGAACGAAATGATGGATATCTCGCCCCTGCCACACAAGCAGCCATACTTTGCACAAATTGAGGTTCAATCCCCCACACCGGGCCACACACCAACAGAAGAGATCTCCATGCCTTCTTCGCCGCCTCGGCCGGCGTTTTTGGAGGCTCCGAAACCTTCTTACGGCGCAGAGTAAGCTAAATTACGCATTCCATCCACAGACATGCTAATTTTCTTTTCAGGCGACGCAAGAGTATATTAATTAGACCCTCCCTCACCCGAACCAAGGGATACTCCACGAATACTTTACCCTCTCGAAATTCGGATCAATTGCCTCCCTTCCGCTTCGGTGCTGGAAGCAGCAAATTGTCCACCTCAACCTCGATGTCTCTCGATGAATGTTTCATGGAGTCTCCTCCCCAGGAACGCCGGCCACAATCTGCCAACAGCCCATCGGTGTCTATCTTAGGAGCTTCGAAACCACGATTCGGAAGCATGAACGGCATCTCGATACGCAATGGCTCACCAATTGGCAGCCATACACGGAGACCTTCCAATCCGTTAATTCGGCCGAGGAAACAGTTTCGTCGATCATTGAGCATGTTCGAGCACCCGGGAGATGTGATGAAGGGAAAGAACGAGCAGCCATGCAGTACACTCAACACCGTAATGGACGTTGACGAACTTCATCAGCCTGTTCTTCCACACTTCTTCCAAGAGGGTCAGCCCGATAGCATTCCCCGGATCACCCGAGATACACTGCTTCAGGTCCTTGATGGCAAATTCGACACCTCATTCGACCAACGCATGATCATTGATTGCAGATTCGAGTACGAGTTTGAGGGAGGACATATTGATGGAGCTGTCAACTACAATGACAAGGAATTACTCGCAGGCCAATTGTTTGAAGCTAGTCTTCCAGGCAAAACCCTCCTAATTTTCCACTGCGAATACTCCGCTCACCGAGCACCCATTATGGCTCGTCATGTGCGAAAACAAGACCGTACGACTAATGCCGAACACTACCCCAAGCTCACCTACCCCGAAGTATATATCCTTGATGGCGGGTACAGTGCTTTCTTCGCCGAACACCGAGCTCGTTGCTTCCCCCAAAACTATGTCGAGATGGACGCAAAGGAGCATGCCTATACGTGTGAACGTGAGATGGGAAAGCTCCGCCACAACAGAAACAAACTGAGCCGAGCACAAACTTTTGCTTTTGGTCAAGGATCAATTGACGACAGCCCTACCGCCCCAAATAGATCCAAGACAACCGGTAGCGCCGACCTGATGATGACAGGAATGACATCCCCCATGCTGGGTTACGATCGAGGACAGGCACGACGTATGGTTTCATACTAATATTTGCATTGGCACGGAGTTCTGGCATTTCTTGGCGTTTGGGTCTTCATCTATCGGCAGGTCTCCTTTGACCCGTCAGCACTTCGAGTCCGCTGCATCTTCGAATCATCGAGCGGCACATTTCATATTTCCACTGGCGTTGGCGTGCATATTGCATCGGCATACTTTTGAGCTAGCATCCGCCCATTACCCTTCGATCGGATTGCCTCGAGTGGCAAGAGATCGATTGCAGCTTCTTTTTCACTTTTCCTCTTGGATCGGGAATCCGGGCCACACTCTTTTGAACCTTGACGGCTTACGCCAACACGAACTACACATACCACGAGACGATCGCATATGAGAATATCACGATCACAGAAACACAATAAGAATAACACCTTTTTCCTTTTTTCTATAGGTCATGACACCCGACCTCGACCTCTTTCTCCCCGAAATCGATCACACCAGAACGTATCGTACATATCAGAACCCCCTTTGGCATCATCATCTTTCGCACCCGCACATCATCGCCCCTCTCTTCGATATTCTTCGACTCTTCTTCGATTTCTTGTACGAGCTTCACCATACCTCCTCTTAATCCCTGGCTTCTTTTGCGTTTGGGTTTCGGCGGCACTGCTTTTTTGCTTTGCATTGAAATTGCATTTGGTCTTCATCTGCGCATGGCAGACGAAGTAAGCTGGAGACAGAGATTGAATTTGGAAGGAACTGAAGCATAGCATTGCGGATTTGAGGAATGAAAATGGAGATACTTGAGAGACACAGATGTGGAACCGGAGTGCAGTATTTTGACTGTTCGAGTATATTGATGCTGGGCTGGACGCTTATTGCAATTTTTCATTCAATTGGCATGGGCTGGTCTGGCTGGAAGCTGTGCTGTAGAGTACGACGCTGCTGCAGATTGATTTGCGTTATTGGTTGTTTGTCGGTTTTTTACGCATGCATAGCGGCCGCATACAGATAGTGGAGAGAGAGAGAGAATGAGCAGATGATGAGCAGATGAGCACACAGCAGAGAGTTGTGATGAAGAAGAGCGGAGAGAGAATAGCTATGCGAGTTTCGATTGTAGCTGTTGATATTGAAACCTTTTCACAACAACCTCTGCTTGCCATGCGTGCAGTCTTTTTGGTGATGCTTCCCACCGCGGATCTTCATGCTTGCTTCTCGTCGTCGCACATTACCGCTATTGACAGGTCGAGTGACTGCTGCCATTCCTGCTTCAAGTGTTCACGAAACGCATTCTGCTCTTCCTGCATGTTCATTGTTATCATCTCAAACATTCCGACCTGACTCCTCAATTCACTAGCAAAATCATCTTGAGCTCCCTAATATTCGCCCACATCACACCAATAATGCCCCCACCCGTCCACTTTCGGCCAATCTCGATCGATCGATCGATCCCATTCTCTCGCAGATTCAACCCAACCCATTTCGATTCTTCGTGTTCGTGTCGTCGAGATGACTTCTTCCCTTTCGGACATGAGAAGGATGGGTGAGGCACCAGGAGGATCACATGTTGGAGAGTGAGTGGGGCTTGAGATAAATTGGTTTCGGTGCTTGATATTTGACGACGTGAATTCTCTGACAGGAAGCTTTTGTCTAGTTGATTGAGTCGTGAACTGGTGCTTGAGTGTGAGGTGAGGAGATTCACGTGCGTGAGGTTAGAGAGGGCGAGAACGAGATGGGGAGAGTGAAAGAAAAGGGGAGGGGGGGTATATAACCCCTCCACTTCCCACTCAATCCTAAGGTTTCCACCAGATGTAAATGTGTCTAAACGTCTGTTGATGGAGGGAGGGATGGATGGATGTTTCCGTTGGTGTTGTTTGTTGGGGTAGTGAGGGTTGGTGGGTGAGGTGGATGTGGGATGTGAGAGGGGAGTAAGTTGTGTTGTTGTGGTCGTGTGTTTGGGTTTGCTGTCAATTTTTCCAGATTTCCTTGCGTGTTCGGTGCTCACGCCTCTTTTCCTCCTAGGATTCCAACACAGTTCAAGGCATGATCCGTCTTCTGTTGGAACTAAAGCACAAAGGTAACAGCTTCAGGTCGACGGCAGAGCATAGACGTTCACTACGTCGTTCCAAGTGTTTTGATGTTTGGAATTTGGACGTGGTGAAGAGGATTTTATGCTTTAGTGGCTCCAGGATCCAGATGGGAGGTATTGCGTTATCGGAACTTTGAGTGAAGTGAGGAGGAAGTGAAAGAGGTTGCATGAGCTCGAAGGTATATAAACCTCTCCTCCTTTCTATCCTTACCTTCTTCAGTCCTCCAGAGGAGATGAAGTGCCTTCGCGATGGGCGAGGTTGGGACATGGATTTCAATTCGTGGATTTGATCTATCAGGGATGGGATCACGTATTTTTGGGGTGTTGAGGATAGAGCGTGGAAGTGAGGAGAGGATATGTTTGGGTGTTGGGTGTGAGGTTGTTATCGTCATTTTTGCTGTTGCCATTTCTCATCTTTGAATTCGCACACTTTTACGCCGGGCTAACAGCACCCTGACTCACCATCTCAGAGATATTCAAGCAAAGTTCTAATCTTGGACTGGGAATGCGCGAAGCTAGGTTGTATTCCTTTCCATGGCAAGCGCCCGGCCGGTCAGGTTTTTTCACCAACCAGAAGCGTGCGTTTACATCATACTGTTTGTATTGAGCGAGCAGATGTGTTTTATGCTCTGGCAGGAGGCGTGAGTATCACAAGGGTAGAGGTTAAGGAGGACATGCAGTCGCTTCTGATGTAGTAACGTCGTATCCTTCTGGAAAGAACGCCGCGCTTTTACGGTTCGCCTCCTTTCCCGTTCTGCTCCATCTAGATGATACCCAGTCCTCGGCTTTTAATCGAGAAGTGAATAGATTCCGAATGAAGTTATAGTGTCGCCTGGTCGAGAGGAAGGGCAGATTGAACTAGAGGGGTAGGAGGGGGATATAGCCTTCCCTCCTCCCTCGATTTCTGTCCCCTATATTCTCAAATGCCCAGATCCAAGTTGTATGGTGAGCGAGGCTCGCTAGCTAGTTGGAGGTAGGTTGAAGAGTGGTTTAGTAATGGGGGTAGTTGTGGAGATTGAGAGGGGGAGTGAGGTGAAGATGAATCTGAAGTTCTTTAGAGGTGGTGTTGTTGCTGTCATTCTGGAATTCTGTTGTCATTTTTCAATTTCAGATGCGTATACCAATTTCGAGTCAGTCTACTCGCGCCGAAGCTCATTATATCAAAGAAATTCAGGAGAGAGGTGAAGTTTGCGTCTGCAACTGGGATTCCTGAAGCTGGCTGCTGGCCTTACCGCCAGTACATATCGGTATTTGGTATGTGGAGGATGGGAATGTGGAGGAGGGGAGGGAAGGACTATATACCCCCTTCTCAGCAGCCCTGTCTTTCTCTCATTTTTGTCTTGGTTGAGGTTGAGGTATGAAAGACCTCATGGATTCACCTCACTTAACTTGACTAATCGAGGTTTAGGGTCAGTGAATTTGAGAATGGCGAGAATAATGTAAAGAGCATACAATTGAATCTAATTCAGTCTCTCATAGGTGAGGAAGAGTGAGTTTGGGGGGTATATAAGGCCGGCTGATCCTCGGCTCAGAACCAATAAGTTCACGAAGAATGAGCATCAGTCAGCCGAATATCAGCCAGCCATGAGTGTAGTTGGAGGGAGTGAGAATGATCTGTTTGGAAATGATCTTGCTTTTCTGGGGAAAGGGTGGGAGATTCTTGATTGTTGAGGGATAGATGTGAAGGTGGAGATGAGGTGTGGTTGGGTTGGGTGGGTGAGGTGGAGTAGGTATGGTTATTGTTGAGGTTTTGCTGTCAATGATTTTGGGCTGTGTGGATGTGATGCATTCCTTATTCCGTGCTTGGCGGATCTCATAAAAGTTTGTTTCTTTAGGCAAGGCATGACCTAGCTTCAGTGAGGTAGGTCGAAGCAGTGAGTGTGTTTGAGAACCAGCCTTTTCCTCTTTATTGGGTTCAGAGTTATTTCACGCGAGTTTGATTATGACGCGATAATCATGAATCTGGAACAGATAGAGACTGGACAGCAGACGTACAATAAAGTGAATGAGGGGCTGAAGGGGTGTTTAAGTGAGGTGAGATGGAGGAGGAGTATATAAAGCCGGCTGATCCTCGGCTTAGGACACCAAGGAGTTTGCTGAAGGAGAAATGGAGTGATTGAGGGGGCTGGGAGTGAGGTGGTGTGCTGGCGTGCAGGTTGGTGAGAGAGTTTGATCTTATTGGGTGATATCATATGGGTGTTCTTAGTCTTTGAGGTTTAGATGTGAGCATAGAGGTATGGCTGTGCGGAGTGGGAAGTTTTGTTCTCATCTGCAGTTATTGCTGTCAACGTCTCAATCTTACCGAATAGTCACACTTTCCTTTCTTTGTATTTCCACAGCAGCCAGTCTCTCTACTGTGTGTCCTAGGTGAGCCCCGCTTCTCCAGAAGGTCCCACCTCCAAGGAAGCCAACACAAGCCCACGCCGTCCGTCGCCTTCGTATGATCGACCAATTCGTGTCACAAAAGGAATTGTCCTTTGAATACGATAGAGCACGGGTTTATATGGTCGGCGGAAAGCTAGCTTGCTTGAGATGAATGGTGGTGAGTCATTTGTTTTGACGCCTCCTCTCCTTTCAGCTGATCCACCTCCTACATTTGACTGCGTGACACCTCCAATGACGCGACGCTTGAAATCCAAAAGGTCCAACTCGTCCGACACCTTAATCTCCTGGATTCGCCAGCCCCTCAAACAGCCCTATGACACTTAATACCTCAAACGTCCAACATCGTAACCCAACTTGTATATATACGACGTTTTTAGCATCGACTTTCACTCCGAATACGTTACCGGTCTACTTTCGAACACTCTTTGAAGCTCATGATTAAAAGGATACCTACTGGCAACCAGTCCAAACAGAACATAATTTCTTTATTGAAGCTTGAGTAAGACTTGGCGCGCTTGAGTGGTCGCTGCACTGAACTTGGAAGTGAGGATGGAGGAAAGGAGTATAATAGGTGGGGTTATTGTCGTTTGAGCTTTTGCTGCCAACATCTCTGCTTATCTCTTGCTTTTTGTCTCATCTGCTGTTCCTGGCTCTGTTCCAACTTACTCACCAAATATATCGGAATAGAGCACGAGGTCAAACGATCTGCGAAGATCTTTTTGGGAGTAGAAAATTTGGTGAACGAAAAACCGCAGTTGAAGAAACAAGAGATGGTCCAGTCACGATTCTCAGCTCAAGGACGCCGGAAGTATAAAAGACCGGCTGGTCCTGCGAGATTTGGAAACCGAGAGAGAAGACTTTCGACAGCCCTCAAAAAGTCATCATGGCAGACTTTGCTGATGGATCCGCTTAGTTTGCGGTCTTTCTCCTCAAAGCTTGATGAAGTGAGTGAAAGGATTCTGGGTTCTGAAAGAGGCTTGTTGGATGGACTGATGTGGGGTGTTTCATTGAATGTTTCTTGCAATCACTGCCAACCTCCATTCGCGCGAACACAGCTCGACAGCAAAGATCCAGGTTAAACGTGGAATGAAAGAAGCTGGCAGATGTGTATTCTCCAGTTTAAGGAAGAATGCAAAATGCTTTCAGACTGAAGCCAAAGAGGAAGTTGAGTCTGAATACGGACATGGACAGAGGTGCATCCTGATCCACACCAATAGAATGGCTAGTTGGAATGAAGTTTGTCTGTAAAGAAAGGCGGCGAGGGCGGCAGATGGGGTATTTATACCAGTGGTAGAAGATAAGATGTTCGTTCGAGTTTACCTGCACGTTCTTGTGTTGGACTGATTGATTCACTCAATGAAATATTGTGCCAGATGTGGTCGAGCTAGTGGGAAGTGAGTAGTGGATGTTCGTTTGACTTCCCATATCGATTCTTGTCTTGGACAGACTACTTGAAGTCGGGGTTGAATGCGAGAAAAATGTGTAAAAGGAGGAGTGGTGATTGATGTCATAGGAAGGGGATGATGGGAAAGATCAAAGATGGGTGATTTTTTGGACAGGACTTGGGATACAAAACACAGGACCTGCAAATGCAGCAATAGGAATCTTTGTCTAGTTTCGGGGATTCTGAATTTTGCAAAGTTGTGAGTGATCGACATAAATCTTACTCCGTAGCCTAGATATATATCTCTACCATCAATGCCCATGACCTCTATCCCAACGCTAGCTTTCGATACCTGTAGATGCAAGCCTCAATTTCTTGAAATCCGGCGTTCCCAATCCCGTCACCGGATCCCATCCAACTACGGCAGGGAACCCTGAGCCAGGAATTTGCGCTGCACAACCACTTCCCTTCCCACCAACAATATCAGTCAAGGCACTCGATGCCTTGCTATACAACCAAGGATTCAGAAGCCCAAAAGGCGGTAAACCGTTTGAGATACGGTCGCAGTTCAGTAGAGCCACAACACCCGCGAATGCCGGAGAAGAAGCACTGGTCCCAGACAACAGCTTATCCGAACCAGACAAAATGGTGTGGAAATAGACACCTTGAGCAGAAACATCGGGATAAGCTCGTCCAGATTGGTTGTAATATTGCTTGAAAGTGGCATTGGCATGATTGGCGAGGTACGATGAAACGGCTGCATCCTGGTAAGATGGGCGAGGAAAGTAGTTCGAGAAACCACCACCTGAGAATGAAACTGCGATTTCGGGAACGACATGGTATGTTGCACCCACAGCTGTGACGAATGGACAGCTGGCTGGAAAAGCAGGCGTGTAGAGCAGCGTGCCGGGGTCAGTCACGTTACAATTGCTTCCTGAGCCGGAGTCACCGCTTGAGACCAACACGCTGACACCGCGAGCAGCGACTTGAGCGAAGAGATCACAGACTGTGTGGGCATAGGACTCAGGAACGGTCCATTCGCCGTCCCCGTACGAGATGGAGATTGTTTGCGGGATCTTGTCCAATTTGAGGAGGTAGGTGAGGAATTCCAAATACGGCTCGTTATCGACTTCATTTGGGGTGGTCTCAGGGGGTCGTCCGCCAGTGGAGTAGTAGGTCGAAGGTGTTGGATAGGCCAAGGCGAGACCATACTGAATGTCGAGGTTTGCTTCTCCAATGCTCTGGGGACCGCTGACACTGTCTTGGAGATTCAGCCCTCCGTTGATCAGAACCTCTTTAAAATCAGAACCGTTGGCGGTTGGTTCGTAGGTGGCAAGGAATTGAGCTAGATCGTCGTGCTGAGCATATTCTTCAAGGAAGCCAGCCAGAGCGATTTCATTGCCGTTGCGGCGTGACCCGCGGAAGTGTTTGAATTTGTAGAGGGCTTTGATGCAGTCAGGAGTGATACTGCTGTTGCAAGCAACGACATCAAGTCCATCGTGAACATCGGCAACTGATGATGCGGCGAATTTGATATCAGGAGCCTCGAAATCCTTCACGATGGTCGAAATTTGTGGAGAGGGCGTGGAGAACTTGATTGTTGGCGCAATAATGTCGACATAGGCGTGTAAAGCAGCTGGAATACTGTACTCAAGAACACGAACAGTCGTCTTTCCCGTTTCCGTGTTCTCGAACAGCTGATATTCGGTCTGAAGAAGCTTCTCTGCATCCCCAATCGTCCCGTCTAGAATGACCCAATCATTCTCAACGGTGGACTTTCCGGCAAGGCCCATAGACTCAAGCCATTCCAACGTCAAATCGTATGATTCTTTGGGAGGTGCAATAAAATTGTTGATTTCCAATTGACTGAGGTGGCGGCCGTATGAGGGGTGGTCAGGGGTGCTGACATCCAAAACTTGTTGCTGGAACTTAGCAATGTTTCGATTTTTCAGGTGGACCCGAAGCTTGAAGCTCTGATCTGCATCCACTTTGCCATCACCCTGAAGAACCCAAGGAGTGGGAGCAACAGACAGGCTCTCGAAAACTTGATAATCTTCGAGGCTTGCTTTGCTGGCAACAGCTGTCCCGACAATCAGAGCAACGAGAGAAAACTTCATCTTGACGACTAGAGAGACAACAAAGCCTCAGAATTCTTGAGCAGTCAGAATAACTTGAGGAGAAGCGAAAGTGGGAGAGTGGGAGAAGGGAAAGGAATTGAGGCTGGCAAAGGCATTCTTAAGTCACCATGTACCGTGCAACGGGCGTGCAACTACGTCCCCGCAGATCACAACAAGCTTAATCTTGGCAAACTCTCGTTCCTGAATACAGCAACTGGATAAACAAGCTCTAAGATAGCGGAACGAGCACGACATGTTTGATGGTACCTGCCAAGGAGCGTTCCGCCAATTACCTTCCTTTTTCGACCTTAGCAATCCCACCCATGCAATTTAGCACTTTGGATAAGGTACATTTCCTTAAATTTCTTCCAATTATAATTAGGCTGCGCTTAATCGCTTCTGGGCACTCCAAATATATCAGGGATTCGAGAGGGGCTTATTCGATCTGCGGAGCCCAATTTTGATCGCGTCAATATGCACGAGAATCACGTGAGATGGTAATGAAATTGTGCCATATGCCTCTCGGTACAAGTCAAATTACATCAACCTTAAAGCAGAAGCCGAAGAAAATATTGATTTGTAACAAGCTCCAAGAAAAGATGATTCTGTGCTTTGAAGCTTTCTTGTGATGATTGCACACCTTGCACGATGACGATGACCCCGCCCTCTATCCGCATAAGCGAGCCCCCTAAGCTTAGCGATCCACTTTGCACGCGGTTGGACAAATTCTACTCAGATTGAATCGATTTTGGAGAAGTAGCAATGTGCAGTGTGTGTATATATAGAAAGAGACAAGAACAGTTTATACAATTTATCGTACAGTTCTACTGTACACGACTTCTTTTCAACCTTTGCCTCGGTGTAGTAATACGATACCTTCTCAGAAGTTCGACCTAGAGGGTCATCCATTCATGCTTCACTTTCTCATGAACTTCCTTGGCCCATGAAACCTCGAGTAGTCTCTTCTCGATACTGGTCTTCTCAGGCATGTCCCCAATCTCAAACTCCCACAGAAACCTATCAGTTTCCCCGTTCTCACCTTTCAGAACCCACTTGTACCCCTTCCTCTGCTTGAAGTCTCGTCCAAGCCCCGCTTCCTCCTTCACACGTTTCCAGCCCGGCATGGAAGTTGGTTGATAGATCTCATGTTCTTTCTTGCCGAGAGATCGCTCAAATACTTGGCGGTAAAAGACACTTGGATGAACGCGTTCGGTCGTAAACTCGCCGATTTTGTAGTCGTGGTATTGACCTGGTGTTCTGATTTCTGGCTTTCCCATGAACTGATACATTGTTGTGTAGCTCTCATCCACACTTCCGAGTGCGTAGCCCACTGGCATGATAGCGTTGGAGCCTTTCACAAGAAGACTCTTCAAGTACTTTGGCGCGTCCCAAATAGACCACCCTTTCTGCTCATAGGCAGCTGCTACATTTTTGCCATTGTCAGAAAGAAGCTGCGCAGTCTCGGAATGACCGTTGCTGGGGGTCTCATTGTGGACAGCATCACTCTTGATGAGTCTCCCCTCCGCGAGAGCTTTGAACTCATCGAGTTGGGCTTGCAAAGCATCTTCGGAGAGTGCAAGGAATGGTCGAATTCTATCAAGCATCCAGGCATAGCTGATGGAAGCGAGTTGTTCCCGATCGCCCGTTGGGTTGGGACCTGCGTTGCTGGAGCTGCCGCCGCCAATGTTGACGTGCGCACCCGGGAACCAGCATTGAAGTAGATTGGTGGGAGTGGGCTCGGATTGACCAACCACCACATCTGGCTTGCCCCAGGTTCCGTCGGGCTTCAGTACTGCTGGTCGGCCCTTTAACTTCCAGACGGAAGGCGAGAATGGTGCACGTTTCTCGTCAAGAGCGAGTGCTTGATACGCATGCCGAATCTCTGCAAACATTAAACATGTTAGCCAGTTTCCCCTCGGGTTTTAGCGTACGAGGGCAACTTACGTGGATGAAGTTCGGTGTCGTAGCACTCGTAAACACTCGGATCTGCCTTGTGATATTTCCAAAGATGTCCCAGGTCAGGCACTCCGAGACTTCCAACGGTATCCCATACTCCAATGACATCGATGTCGACCTTCTCAGGGAGGCAATTTGCATATTTCACCCCTGCATTTACTTGAAGAAATTCCACCCATGCCTTGCATGTGCTGAAAGGCTTGTGCTCTTTCGGGTAGAGGTTCGTGGGATGGAGGTAAACAGCGTAGGCCTTGAGGAAGGCTGACATGAACGAAGGCTTCAAGACACCAATATGGCAGACCAGTCCGGCAACTGCTCGTACAGTATAAGCACCCCTTGAAAACCCGAAGAAGTAGAGTTTATCCCCGGGAGCGTAATTGTTCACAATGAAATTGTAAGCTTCGATGATATTTTCGTTCAGTCCACTTCCAGTACCGCCTTCATTGTCGTCCAGTCAGCATTAAATTTCTTGGCTAGGCTATTTGCTCAAAGAGAAGCTCTCTTACCTTGTCGAAGAGGCTCCAAGGGCCCAACATCACCGGTTCCAATTCCAGCGTCATAGTACACGACTTGTTGCCACACCTTGTCGGGGTCCGAAGGTTCTTTCTTCCTTTCAATTCCTGCATTTGCAAGAACACGACTCAAACGAGCTACGTTCGAGGAAACTCCTTTCGTAGGGTCGAGTGAAGTCGCTGATTGCCATGTACCATCGCAACAGATGACAATTTTCTTGGGCTGAGGTTCGGCCGGAATAGCGACTGAAGATTTGGAATATCCCCTTGGTGCTGGTGTAGCGGTATTGGACGACATGGTTGACTTGATTTTGAAGAATGAAATCACTTATTTCAACATTCTTCTTTGATGCGGAGGATGTTCCGGGAATATAAGAGGAGGAGAACTCTCTCCTTCAATTGACAAATCAATTGAGAACACATTCTATCAGGATTGTGGCTGGCGTGGAAAGGCGCGGCCCGCCCGAGTGAGGTTGATTTTTAATCTCCTAAGCTCATTCGGTCTTGTCAAAGTCAGTGGCTTCCAGACTATCGAACCAAAGTGGAGATATTTTTTGGTGGCGTCGATCTCGATGCGAGTTGTGAGACAAGCTGATCCGCCCTCCGAGAAAAAGAATTGCTGGCTTTGGAGTGAATGATTGAGCGCTCATATTCCGAAGTGAAAGAAGCAATTGTCAAGTTGTTTGACGGCTGTGAATGTAATTGGGAGGGCCAGAAAGGTTGGGGATGGTTGATGGTCGACGTCATGATCGGCGCTGGATAGGCCTAAGCAAGCTTCTCCAAAGCTGTAGTTGCGAACTTATCAATACTGTGAGTGTTTAACTACGTGAATAATTCCTGCATCGTTTTTAAGGTAGAACTGAAAAGAAACAACTGCATAGTTTGCTTTTTGCTTGGTTTCAAATCCAAAGTTTCATTTTAGTACAGTCCTGAAAGTTCAGGGTGTTCCGGGCCAGGTAGGGGCAGCGAACGCCTGGGGATTAGACGGCAGGTGCGGGGTAAAATCTACCTCGCACCCGGGAAATTCAGCGGAAGCTGAACACCACCAAGTGCTCAGATTCTCTCTTGCGTTGTTTGTCTTAGTCGACAACGGATACAATGTCGTGTATCTCCATGAAAGTTCGAACATTGAACAAGCTATTCGGGTAAGTATCGTAGGCGTGCTTTACCCTCTGAGAAATGGTAGGAGGTCTTGGACGGAAATCGAATATTCTTGCCCGCACCGGCTGGAACGGATTTCTGATCAGGTGTTTGATATTCGTCTGAGAGAGAAGTAAACTGATTACAGGGACAGCATAATGACTGATCTCTCACATTAATTACTGAAGGGGAAGACCGAGGTAGATATACCATTCGATCTTGAACCTTTAGCAGCGAAACCTTCATACTACTCGCCTCGAACATATTACTTCATCACGAATCTGCTTCTTACACATCCGAAACTGTGCGCACTTGAACATCTGTAACATAACCCTTGAACTTACGAAGACCAATCCTCTTCTCGAACCTATCAAGAGGTTAGAAATACGCGCAAGACGGAAAGGCTAAGAAGGGAGAAACTCACAATTCGTCAATCTCACCAGGTGTACGACGTGCCACCTCAGGAAGCAAGAACCATGCGATAATAACGGAAACCGCACCCGTGCCAGCGAAGCTAGAAAGGATCAGCAAAGTAATGATTGGAAGAAAGAAGACGATGAACTAACAAAAACCCCGTCTTAACTCCCCATTTTGCCGTCCCGTTAATCATCAAAGGCGTACAAAAGCTAAACATAATACCAATCAGATTCGAAGATGCAAGTGCCCAGCCCGCAGTTTGAGCTCGGAGTCGCTGCGTAGGTATTTCGGCCGCGTAGGCGTAGCCTATAGCTGATGCACCGGTGGTTGAGAAGGTAGCAAGACAGGCGAAGAAAACCAAGAGAGAGGAAGTATTCTTCTTCGTGTAGTCGAAGCAGCCAACAATACCGAGAGACAAAACGGAGAGGACAGTAACGGCATAAGGGTATACAGTAAGTGGGCGACGTCCAAGGCGGTCAGTGAGCGTGGATGTGATGATCATGGAGAGGATCTGAACACAGCCAAGAATTACGGTGACGAGGAACGGATTGCTGTTTCCGGCAGCTTGGACTACAAGTGCCATCAGTCATTAGAGAGAACGAGGGACCATATTGAGTACGTACAGAAATAAGTGGCGTAGGTGTTGAAAACAGTTAGGCCAACGAATTGCTGAGTGATCTTGGGCCACGAAGCAATCAAAAATCTGATGAGATTTCGGCCACGGAAGATAGCCCACTGACCTTCCTCTGAGTTCTGTTCGGCGAGATAGCGCTCCTCCTTGATAGTATTCGTCATGACGGCCTGCAGATTGACAAGAGTTAGCAAGCATTGGGGGAGTGGGGGCTCGAAGGGGGTGGTGTGTGGACTAACAATATTGTCCTGGACATTGTAGCCTTCGATGTGGCCATTGTATCTAAGCAGGATCTTTTCGGCTTTGTCTAATTTATCCTTACCAGCGAGCCACCAGGGACTCTCTGGGAGGAGTAAAAAGATTATGAGCATGGCTCCAATCATGCCCCACTTGAGATTGTTAGTCCACCTTTCTCCCATATTTGCAACAACTCGTGGCTTCTTACCTGAGTATAGATTGCAGCACGGAAATCATAAGGATCGTGGGCGTTGAGGCGGTTGAGGGCGACAGAACCAAGCAGTTGACCTATGACAAACCAACTGAATTGACCCTAGCGTCAGCGCTGCGAGCAGGTGTAAGGTGAACCAGGGCTCAAGAACTCACAAGCTGTAGGCATTGATGAGGAGTCCTCTCAGCTGAGTCGGGGCCATCTCAGATAGATAGACAGGCATGGTAGCTTGCAGCATCCCCACACCAGCACCCGATAGAAGCTTGGCAACGAGCCAATGGTCCCATTTTGTAGCAAAAGATTCTGCGAATATGCTCTAATAAATGCACAGGTGTCAGTTCCGCGGGCCACGTCAACAGTACGAGATGACTTATAGTTGAGGGGAGACCAACCGCCACAAGGAAGAACCAAAGGATAAGGAGTGCGGGTTTTCGGCCAAGCGAATTGGTGGCATATTGAAGGAACTACGGGTTGTCAGAGTAAGTCGAAGGAGACAGAAGGATAGTACAATTAAGGTGACATACGATTTGGCCGATCGTCTGACCAGCAGATTGGATGCCTCCCCAAGCAGAGACGTATTTCCCGTTGATGATCTTCGTACCTGGGCTCGCCATCTGCCTGATGAAGCCCTTATTTGACACAATACCGCCGTTGAGACTGATCTCTGCCCTTGGAATTAGCATCGCGGGAGAACCCAGCAACTTGTTTGAGGATGACTTCACTTACGGTACCCGTCCAAGGACGCGCTGAAGGCGGCAGCCATGGCTACCGCTGAGATAAGCTTGTATCGTCCAACACTTTCCCAGATGCCGAGGTCGTCTGACTTCAGGCGCATCTGAGGAGCCTCCCCTTTGGAAACCTCGATCTCTTCAGCATCGTGCTTTGCATCGTTACTTTTGAAATTGGACAACACAATGTCGGGTGAGCCACGGATATCCGCTTGATTATTCACCATGGTGGGACTGAGGTGGAAAGAAGTGGCCTCAAGGGGGTTCGGATCTGATATAAAGAGCCAGACTCTCCCGCAGATGGTCTCAGGGAGAATGCAGATCTGAACAGATCTGTCGAAGTCTTATACAGCAGATGTCTGCAGGCTCCTGTCCCATGGCCATGGGCCCCCGGTATCCCCGGTGCACACCCAGCTCTTTCAACCCCGCAGTTGGGGACCCCAGACTACCCCTACCTAATTAGGGCTTCGGTTCGGACAATTCTCCCGCCTTGGAAGTAGCCCCTCGCTTACAATTTTCCCGCCCCTTTTTCCGGTGCAATCTCGGGTCATCCGTAGCCGAGCCTAGAGATCTTTCAGTTGAGGAGTCTCCATTTAGACACCGCTTCATGGTCTTCATATGCGTGGAGTTGAAGTCAAATGAAGAGAACAATCGATAGCGTATTTTACACCTAAAAAGAGTTATTATAGGGCGTCTCTCGTCCCCGCGACGCAACCCAAACCCTGCCTCGTATGGTGACCCCCCGCAAACCCCACTGAATTCCCTTCGCGCTCGAATCACCAAAAAGGATCCTTGGCGCTTTCGCACATACATGGCCCGACACAGCGAATACCGCCGTTGGTTCCTGAACTTCCTGCGAGTAAGGAAGCATGATTGCGAGAGATTGATATCGGGCCATGTCCCGAAATCTGTTGTCTCGGTGCGCATTGGATTGTCAACTCATCCCCTTAAGAACGGAGACACTCAATTCTGCCCCTAGCACCGACGATACCCAGCTGCTTCTAGACATGTGAACACAACTCACAGCAAACCTTTCCCGACGCCACCTATAGACAAACAGGCTTGAAAGCATTCTCGAACTCCTGCAGATCCGTCGATAAATAACAAGTCACGTGCATGTCCCGTGAGAGAGGAACCACATGCCATGGCCAGGATATCAGCGGAGGAGCAAACAGTGAGCTTCCAATCTCACGGAATATTTCAAATACTGAAGACTCTGGCAGATCATAAACCAGCTGAATGCCAACTGGGTCTGGATGCCCGATTGGGTTGACTGCTCAAGCGACAATACAGCTGGACGAATTGTGATCTTCAGCCGTCAATTCAGCATCGAGTCTCCTCCTGCTGCGGCTCTTCTGTATGTCTCTGCAGATACACGGTATAAGCTTCACGTCAATGGGACAAGAGTTACCGTAGGACCGAGTCGAGGTAGCCCCTTGATCTGGTATTATGACACCCTTGATGTTGCACCCTACCTCAGGAAAGGGACCAATGAGGTCAAGTTTACTGTGCTTCGATACTTCGCATCGAATCGGGCAGCGATGCCATTTGAGCGGACGTCGCTCCCCGGCCTGACTGTGGTTGGCAGCTTCAATGCGAATGGAACACTCGTGGATCTCTGCTCGAGTACAGATTGGTTGGCGGAGGTGGATGAAAGTATACTCTTCCCAACAGGGTTGATAAATGATGGGTTCTTGCATGTAAGAAGGAATCCTTTCGCTCACTCATTCTAAGTAGTAAGTTGACACACATTTTCAGATCAGCGAGCGCGTCTCTCTGACTGCTCCAAGCCCGTCGATAGTTCCCAAAGCATACAAAATGGGGACGCTGAATGGAGACCTTTTGCCCTGGCGCCTAAGACCACGCCCCATTCCTATGCCCGAAGAAAGCCGCGCTGTTGTCAATATTGTTCGAAAGTGCCAGAGCGCTGTCTCTCTGGAGGATTGGACAGAATCGTTTTCCCAAGATAGGTCATTGCGTCTGCCTAGCAACTCCTCGCACACTCTTGAACTACAAGCAGATGTTCACTCGACAGCTTTCGTTCGATGGACTTTCGCGGCTGCCAAACGATCCCAGGTCCGTCTGAAAATTACATACTCGGAGGGATACGAGCTCGAACCACGCTCTTACCCTTTCTTCCGTACCAAAGCCGATCGCCTTGATGCGAAGAACGGCCATCTCTTAGGTCCTTTCGACGAAGTCACCTTGGATATTCCCGAAAACGAGACCGCCACTTACGAACCATTCTGGTTTCGTACTTTCCGAATCATGCGACTCGAGATAGCGGTAGGCCCTGAGCCAGTGGAGTTTCTGTCATTTGAGGCGACACAAGTAAACTATCCAATGGGGGTCAAGGGAAACTGGAAGGAACCCGGTGACGCCCATAGTGAGCAGATCTGGGATGTCTCTATCAGAACAATGCGTAATTGCATGTTTGATGGTTACTCGGACTGTCCTTTCTATGAGCAGCTTCAGTAAGTTCGCTGTAGCCATGCATAATAGAAAAGCAACTCACATGGTCGATAGGTACGCCGGCGACACTCGTACAGTTTCCCTATTCCACTACCTTCTCAGTGGAGATGACCGCCTCATGCGACAAGCTATCACTAATTGGGCCGCATCAGTGACCTTTGAAGGCCTCACCCAATCTCGTTTCCCATCGCACGTGCCCCAAATCATTGCTGGATTCTCTCTCTACTGGATTCTCCAAATATGCGATCATCACCTCTTCTTCTGCGATAAAACATATGCTCGTTCTTTCCTCCCTCGTATCGATGGCGTCTTGGACTTCTTCGAATCGCACGTCGATGAATTGGGACTGATTAGCGGGCTACCATACGATGTGTGGCAGTACGTTGACTGGGTAACCACTTGGGGTGCGACGGATGACCATCCAGATAAGGGCGTGCCTACTTCAGGCCGAAAATCAAATCGACATACGTATTTCAGTATGCTCTATGCCTACACTTTAAAACAAGCAGCAACGCTTTTGCGACAAGTTGGTCGACCCGCCCATGCAGATGAGTACGAATCAAGAGCAGAGTCTCTCTTGGTTTCCATCCGAAAACACTGCTATGACGGCGGCTTCTTCACAGATTCAACTGCTGATATTGCGGACGATTTGGCATACTCTCAGCATTGCCAGGTCTTCGCGGTCCTGTCCGGTGCCGCACAACGACAAGACTGTACCCGTCTCTTGACTGAATCGTTTGCCGAACCACGTTTTTCGAAATGCTCCTACATGATGAAATTCTACGCATTTCGCGCCTTTGCACTCGCCGGCGACGAGGTGTATGAGTCGCTGTTTAAGCCAATGCTGGACCCGTACCGGAAGATGTTGGCGAGCAATCTCACCACGTGGGAAGAGGACGATGTGCGACAGCGATCGGACTGCCATGCGTGGGGAAGCGTACCTGTGTACGAATACTGCACAGAGCTGGCAGGTATACAGCCCATAGCTCCAGGGTCAACAAAAGTGCTTTTTAAGCCGCGTCTGAAGTTGAGTCAGGCGGTTGAGGCAAAGATAGCATTGGGCAAAGATAATCTAGCGACCGTCGTGTGGAGAACTGAGGATTCCGGCAGGAAGGAGGTGGAGCTGAGGCTGAAGAACGCAATTGAGATTACAAGTAGACTGCCTGGAGGAAAGGAGATTGAGCACGGCATAGTTGATCGTCTGACGCTCATCTACGATCCTTGAGATATTGTACGTACGAGCCTCGAGTTTGACCCAAGAACACTTATCAAATCAAAGCCCAAACAAGACCATTTAATTTAGAGAAGCTGCAAACTTTATATGATCGGTTTGCAAGTAGCGACAGCTCGAATAGAATCAGCTTTCGAGAGGGCGTCAATAAAAATTGGGAAGCAGCGATATAGTGTAGAGGGTAGTTCAGCAAGAAGTATTAGTATTGGTCAGACAAGTATAAAGGCGTTCTTTGGATTCCTTTTGTGGTCGGCAAGGAGAAAAGAAGGCATCCTATGCTTTGATCGGCGGTGAAAATAGAACGAACTACTTCAATTCCAGAGTATGATTAGCCTCCATGCACTTATGCGCCTCGCCATGGTATGGTAGAGGAAGCTGCACCTAATAAATTGAAGGAAGATAGCAGGATCTCATTGTCGAGATATCCATTGCTGTCAAAGTGCTGGTATGCATTGACAATGACCCTTCGAGTAAAAGTGTACAAGCAGATGCAGAAGCGGTGCGTGTCTCTTGGATTTTCTTCAAAAATATTTGTGGGCATAAACTAATTTCATATAGCGTACAGATTCCAGCACCGCTGAGCCACTGCAAAGAAGCATGGGTCAGGGCACAGATTCATGAGAGTCGTGATCATGATCATGCGTGAGGTGGGAGGAGCTTTTATATCCCAAAATCTAGGCGATTTGATGTAGAAGAAGCTGATATGCATGGTCGCATTCACGCGGCATTCGAAAGCGAGACCAGAGAGCGCGAAAGCAAAATAGCTGATATACATGATTACATTCAGGCAGCGCTTGAAAGTGGGTCCGAAAGCCGTCCTGCGTCGACTAGAAGGCTATAAAATCGTTCTTTGGAATCCTCTTTGCTCTACAAGAAGAGCAACTGGCATGTTTAGTTCTTTGATGGGTGCTGGACGCACGAAGAGAGTTGGGGAGTATGAGATGCTACGAGGTCTGGGTATTATACTGTGGGTAAAAGATCGTATTATTAAGTCTAGAGAGCTAGCTAAGGGAGGAGAATGAGGATATAAGAGCCTGCGAGATTACCCTTGAACTATACTCCATATGGAATGAGAGTTTGACCCACTACACGTGACCAGCAACTGACAGGGAGCAGGCGATATGCATAAAAGACATGCCCCGGGTAGAAATAACAAAAGCATACATATTTACTCGAATGCTCATGCGTGAAGGTCGTGAAACGAGCTGAAAGTTTGGTGAAAAATTGTTTGTCGACCCCTTTTCTACTGTCATCCTCGGTTCAGTTCACGGAGGGTACAGCTTCGAAGAATCATAAGAACCTATTCCCACGAAAACAAAAAATCAAAGCAATGACCCAACCTTTCACACGTCTTATGTCTGGGTGACGATAAGGACGGGGAAAGCAACTCCACAAGGACTTAGATGTTCTCTGGCGGCTTTGTACGACGCGAGTTAGGAGAGATGAAAGGTGAAGAAGAACGTTTATATACCACGCTCCTAAGGCGAAGCACGTTTCAATTGAATTGCCCAATCACCCGTCACTCGGTGTCAGAAAGGATGGAATCTACGAAGGCGCGGTTTTAAAGTAATGAGCCATAGTCCGAGCTTCCCTCTCCCAAATACTTGATTTTTGGTGGTGGAAATCACGTGCATGGCTCATTACTTTAAAACCGCGCCTTCATACCTCCCGAGAGATGATGACTTTTTGAGCTTCACTACAGTGATTCATCGCAAAAGCTGAGGCGGTATGAGATCTTTCGGAGGTATAAAAACACCAGACTGATCAGTCTCAAATCACAAGAACAGCGAATCGAAACATGGAGATATGCATATATTCTTTGATGCTGAGACAACCTCAGGTAGTAATGGTCTTGATAATTGTGTAGATCATTTCATGAGTCGATATCAATTTCAGGTGGAAGCTCCCAATAACATGTGGACGGCTTTCATGGAGGCGCATTGCAATGCCTTTGTTGTCAATATCTATCTTCTGCTGCTAATCTCAAATATATGTGCTTCTACCTGTTGAGACCATGTGACGTTCTTGAGATTCGAATCCAAATCAAAGCATCCCAGGAAGGAATAATCGCACAGGTGGGAAGGACTAGCCATTCTTGTTGTCAAACTCAACCTCGCTGTCACCTCTTCTAACTCTCACTTGGCGATACCCCAGGGAAGTCAAGACAGTTGGCCCTACACACGATCCAAAACGCTTCTGAGCGATCATCAGTCATGATTTTTGAGCATGAAACAAGAAGACCAACTTCGTGTCAGCAACACCAAGTCTCAACCATGACAAAACTGACGTCGTCGAGAGCTGCTTTACAACTTCGAATAGGAGGGCTTGGCTTCCTTATATACCCCCAAACACAACCTCAAATGTATGAAGAAATACGTCATAGTAGCCCTGCTCTGATATGAACTCGTTCGAAGCAAGTGAAAAGGGATGGAGCGACACGTCCTCTGGCTGTCTCGAACCTCTCAAGAAGCTTATAAAAAGATGTCTGAATGCGAAATCTGAGAAAAGCATACACAATTGCGAATACTGGAGGACCACATTCCCATAGGGCAATATATGGACTGAAGCCGTTGATACATATTGAATTTGAGTAACGTGCTGGTACGCGAAGCTGGACATAATAGGCAACGGGGGACCGAAGCGCATCGACCAGTGTATGGACTTTGTCTTGGTCGGAATTCTCAATTGAGACCTGTGATGCATGTATTACAACATATATAGAGGACGCAAGAGGGCTTGTAGCTTCCCAAAGAGGTCAAAAACCTAGAATGAATGACTTTCACTTGATGAAAGATATTCCAAGTTCGAAGTAAGTCTTGATTCACTATTAGAAGCTGGCAAGATACTGAGAGGAGGCCTGGTCGTGCTCCGTCACAAGCCATTGGTTAGCCCTCCCCTACTCGGCAACAAGGACCCAGAACCCCGGACCCAACACCAAACGGGGAGCATCACGTGCCACTCGCTTAAGCAGGCACCCACCTCCCCCGAAAACGTATAAGAGGGACGATCTCCCTCGCTTGTCCTCCTTCCCTCCTCCTCCTCCACTATTCGCTTACTCACTCCCAACAATTGATCCAGTTGCAACCCACCACAACCATGTGCGGCAAAGGAGTCGATCAAATTCTGCGTGCAGCACAACGGTGGGCAGTCCTCACCCCTGAGCTGAATGAAAGGCACCTCATGGGAAATGATGGAAGGATTGAGATCGCGCAGGCGTTCTTTACCGATAAGATGGATTTTGATGTTTGGGGAGCGTTAGCGAGGCCTGTGCTTCCTGTCGTGCAGGTGAAGGAAGTTGAGAAGCATGATGATCCTCCCGCGCCGAGATCTCTAGGCGCCTTGAACATTCTATCCACCGAGCTTGTGGAAATGGTCGTCGACGCTGTCTCGGATCTCGGTGAAAGTGATCTCGTTGCTCTTGGACTCACATGCCAAGGATTATGGGAGCTTGTCGTCCATCGAGTCCAAAAGAGCTATTACAAAAAAGCAGCTCCATGGACTGGAAAGAAGATCGCCTTGCAGGGATCCTGGTCGACGAGTCTCCCAGATTCCTTCAACGAGGACAGTTTTGCTCAGAAGATTGTTGATGACTATGAATACCGCATCAACAAGCATGTATCGAGGAGCTTGTTCATCTTCATGGAAGCCGAAGGGACTGCACCGAGGTCACCAAAGACTCGAGAAGCAGCTCTGATGAATGGTATGGATGAGCACCTTCCTCAGAGCAGAGTCCCAAGACGAAAATGGAAAGAGATGTGGGAGCAGCTGAAATGCCCTGTGCTTTTCCCTTTGGACCGAGACTGGGTTCTTCGGAACCTGACAACGAAGGAGTATGTGTCTGCATCCTTCACCGTTGGTGTGATACGTGTGACCAAGCTTCGTCTTGTGGACGCACTCCTGTTGAAAATTGGCTGGACCGACATGCCATCATGGTCAGATGAAAACATCGATATCTCACAAGGAGATTGGGCAGGACATTGTTTTGATATCGTGACGAAGGATGTCCTTGCGAGCGAAGAAGGATTCGAAGCGTGGAAGGATGTTACGCACGACGTGGCACTGAAAGCAGGAAAGCTGAGAGGGGATCATCAACGACATGCGGATAGATGGTAACGCCGAGGAAATTTCGGATACGTAGATTGTGAGATATCGACCTCGTGTACTCGTTTGTGGCAGCACGTGAGTCCTTGGGCCCGGTGGGATGAATATCTGACCCCTTCGTCCGACTCCGTAACAATATGTAATCAAAGCATTTGTTCCTTTGATATACAATAATAGTAATTGATATGGTAGTGCTCAGATGCAAAAAATTGATCTGACAGGATCGCTGACGCTTGTTGCCCCGAGTTCCGATCCTATACATCGGATCGGAGAGGCGATGCACGTGAGGATCGGCCTTCACCACCGAAGGCTGATTGGGCGATATGGACGAACAATTCTGAGGATACTCGCTTCATTAATGCCCAAGAACACGGCGAAAGGTACCAATAAGTAGATGTCCGTCATCGGCGCGACCTGCGATTTCGGCGGGCCAACCTTTACCTGGGAACTCTCTAAACTAATGCATATAAAGGTCTGAACTGCAAGATTCCTTCGCCGAAGTCATTCATGCCAAAACTAGAAGCATTCGCCTCATATCAGAAAGCACTTGCCAAGATGGGTTCCATTACTCCCGAACGCACAAATGCAGTCACGAAGCTTCGAAACATGATCTCAACGCCTGGAAAGATCATCCTCGCACCAGGAGTATACGACGGCTTCTCGGCAAGAATCGCACTCGGTGTTGGATTTGATGCCATCTACATGGTAACTCCGCCGTCCTGGATGATGTCTGCGGTTGTGGCGATGCTGACGAGCACAGACTGGAGCAGGAACGAGTGCCTCAAGAATCGGACATGCAGATTTGGGAATCGCCAATTTGAACGACATGCGAGAGCATGCTGAGATGATCGCGAATCTGGATGCAAGTATACCTCTTATCGCAGATGCCGACACTGGGTACGGGGGTATGAATGTCCGTCCGAGAACTGGAAAATTTGGTTGCTGATATTGTCAGGCCCCATCATGGTGACTCGCACTGTCCAGCAATACGCTCGAAGTGGGGTAGCAGCTCTGCACATTGAAGACCAAGTCCAGACAAAGCGTTGCGGACATTTACAAGGAAAGCAACTTGTCCCAACTACCGACTTTCTCATCCGTATTCGAGCAGCAGTTGCAGCTCGACACGCTGTCGGCTCTGATATCGTTGTCATCGCTCGCACAGATGCTCTGCAATCTCATGGGTACAACGAGGCCATTGCCCGCCTGCGAACGGCTCTAGAAGCTGGTGCCGACGTCGCTTTCTTGGAGGGCATCACAACCAAGGAGGAGGCGAGACTGGTTGTGAAAGATCTCGCACCTTGGCCCGTGTTGCTGAACATGGTGGAGCATGGTGTGACGCCGAACATCAGTGTTGATGAAGCCCAGGATATGGGGTTTCGTATTGTGATTTTCCCATTCGCTGGGTTGGCGCCAGCGTACAAGGCGATGAAGGAGGTATATTCGAGACTGAAAGCGGAGGGCATAACGGGGGCTGAGGCATTGATGACGCCAAAGCAGCTATTCGAGGCAAGTGGTTTGAAGGATGATCTTGAGATCGATGCCAAAGCTGGTGGGACGACTTTTGCTGGTGGCGTCTGAGGAGGATGAGGTTCAAGTCTAATTTGTTGATAGATATTCAAAATAGATGTGAACTTGGTCTTGTTGTACTTGAGATGGTCGAGTAGAAAACTTCCCCCTGTGCCTACAGTGGTGACAGTAACAAAGTCTGCAGTACCGAGTACCTTGAAGAGGAAGATTGGAATGTAGAATTTGCAGCCATGATTCATTTGCTCAAAAATGTTTTGACTCGAGTCCGACACCCTAACATCTCCTTCAAAAGTATCCAGTAGCTCCGGCATTTTCCACGATGTAGTTCATGGGATACAGGTCGTCAAATATGAGGTCGGTGAGGTCGAAATTCTGAGGCGTTGTGATAGAAGACAAGGCGTTGTTATGAAAGTTGGAAGGAGATTTCCCTGTGGGAAGAATCGAGCTAGGTTGATTGAGCGGAGAAGCTTTGAACGGGTCAGTACACCCAACTCAACAGCCAATAAGCAGCAGGGAGGGGCTCACTGGCGTCTTTTGCATCATGCCAAGGCAAGAAGCCATTTCTCCATTCCCATAGCGAGTCATACGTAATGCTCACACTCATCCGGCTTCGAACTTTGATGCCAAGACTTTGCCATCCATTGTTGGATGAGCCTGGGGACTTGGTCTGGGTAGCTCTAGCTCGAAGCTGGACAAGAACTTCCGCCAAACGGCCAGCAAGATCGTTATTTGAAACACTCATTTGACGTATGGCACTAACTGCGGTGTTGAAAAGCTGTTTGCTGGTAACAACGTCCAGATAATCTGCAAAGGTGCTAGAGAGCAGCTTGCAGATCGTGAAAGCTGCTGCCAGGGTCATCCAGAAAACGTATTTGGGGCAGTATTTCATGAACTTTTCGGACATAGACACTCGATACAGAAGGGCTTCACACACTTCATGTAACATCTTCAAGTTGTCGACGTAGTCGGGCGTCGTTGGGCAATCGAATAAAGCGAACAGATGGAGGTGCAGCTTGGCGCACATGGCATAGACCGCGATAACATCTGACATAGGTCAGCATACAATCCGAACTGGTTGTTGATTATTTACCATTAGCTGTCGAATTTCTAAGCGCCAACTCTAAGTGGATGACATCTCGTTTCAGCGACTCAAATTCCTGCCACTCGGGATTTTCAGTGCCACGGGTGACGCTCGGCAAATGTTGGAGACTGTTTGTAACCCGATGACAGAAACGTTCGATGTGTAGACGATACTTTAGATTGTCTAGGGGCCCGTCTTCTCGTATGTCATCGGGGTGGGCCTGAAGCGCAAATGGTGTGATGGAAGGCTGGCCATAACTTGTTGCTAAGCTGAAGGAGGCATAAGAAGCCGTCAGTAAGAGTCAACAACGAACTTGTAATTCACAGGTATGGCTTACGTTTGAGAAACCACCTTAACGATGTTCCACGTCATGATACGATCCTGCACCTCCTCTTCAGAGATTTGTAATCTAAACTGAGAGAAATCTTGTGCTCGACCGGGCACGTGAAGCCCCATTTGCATAGCGAGATGGATCATTGTCCCACCAAGCATGAATGTACAATCGCGCGATGAACTGCTCAGAGGAAATGGCCAAGTACATAACAGGCAGAGCGCTTTCACATCGTGATAGTTCTGGGATACTGACTGCAACGTCGACCACATCAGCCGCGGGACTGCCGATGACAAAGATGTCAGCAGAGTCAAATCTCGAGTATATCGTCGGGAGGCAATGGCCACGATAGTCCAGAATAAAAGGCGAGAGTTTTTGAAAAATGCTATTGGTGGCTTGCTGGGATTCAAGAACGGTAGAAATGGATGATAATGCTCGAAAAACCTGCGTATGTCGTGAGTAGTAGTCAGATTGGGGGAGACAGATAGCGTACTCCTTGAAAAGATCATGTACATCCCCGTCGCTAAGGTGGACACCATCGAGCTTCCAACCATATTGGCTCAAGTCCTCGAAGACCGATTGATTCGGCTGATGAGGACCGGACGAATCGGGAGAGTACTGAGAAATTGTAGGCTGGGTAGGTAATTGGCTGGCTTCAGGTAGTCCGGTGACGCTAGGTAGATCTTCGAGGCGTGTAGGAAGCGTAGGAAGTGCATTACCAGGAGACGGACCAATTTCGACAATGCTGTGAGGATTTGCAGCAAAGGCCGATTGCACTTCGACGGCTGATGTCTCAGCAGACGATGGTTGGGGTCGAATGTCGGCCAGCTGCAGCCGATCAAGCTTGCTTCTAGCACCGTGTCAGATGGTACAAATGTTCAGTGTTGGTGGTAGGCCTACTTTCTCTTCTCCACACGCTTGAACGAGGGGTCAATCTTGCAGACTAACCGGAGGCGTCGGCATCTTGAACACGAAGAAAAAGGTTCCTTCACAACGTCACAACGAAGCTTTATTTCGGTGTCAGCAGAGGCTATTCCGCAGATATTGGTCAGAAACCAGGAGCGTTCAGGTACCTTTTGTTGCCGGCATTCATTGCACGCTCTCTTGGCCTTCTCGTGATCACGGGGCCGTGTTGTCTCCATTCCGCATGTTGAGCAATCGGCTCATGGGCAGAACGATGTTGAAACAACTCCGATTTCTGTTAGAGAGCCGCCGCTCGAGACTCGTTATGGAGGCTCTGGGCATCTGATTCGATACAGTAAGCATCACCGTGAAACTCCATAGGTCGAGACATGTCTCTCGAGTCGCGTCAATCAATGTTCACGTACCTAGATGGCAATGAGAGTCGAACGTCTGACGGCTTCGCAGTAGCCTATGAGAGAGCAAGCAGAGGCTTGCAGGAGTCAGAGTGGGACATTGTGAGTGATGAAGCTTAGGAGAGGAGAAAGAAGAGCAGACGGAAGGAGGCACCCGGATTGCCGTGTCACGTGTGGACGCTTTGTTTGGAAGTTTCGCCTCCTTTCCTTCTCAACCTTCAACTTTCTTTTGAAAATAGAACCACACCTCCCACTATTATGAAACACCCAAATCGCAAGAGGTAGTATCTTCCTCGGTTCGAACAGCCTTGTTTACATCCAGTCGTAAGTGCAAGATTGGCTCCCAATCGCATGCTGCAATGTGGGAGGAAATGATCAGCAACGTCTGAATCAGGAATGGATCTCTTTTGCGTGCTTACCCTTCTGCCCGCTTGGAATTACTACTTCTACGCATTCTGATAGAGCCAATGGAAGTCCATCGGAGCAGCATTGCGATGTATCGGAGGCTCTAGCAGACCGGAGCGATGCAATCGGAGCATCACGACGTGGGAATTTGATTCATGCACAAAGTGTCGATAGAACAGGTACAAATTCAGCATTCACTATAAAACTCGTCTCAATACCTCACAATGAGGATTCCCCGCATCCACTCCACAGCTCCAGAATTTCTAAGTCCATCTCGAATACTTGTCACGTGCTCACCTACAACTACATCAACAGCGCTTTCAATAGCATCATACCCTCAAGATGGACGAGAAAGCAGATCAAGGATGGCTCGAGAATGCTCAGAACAATGGAGAGTCGACCACAAGGGTCAAATCAAAGCTCGAGAAAAGACTGCTGCTTAAGATGGATGTCTCCATTGTCCCACTTCTGGGATTGAGTTTCTTTATCGCGTATATGGTATGTGAATGTTTGAGTACGAATAAGCCTTTCACTGATATTTATTAGGATCGAAATAATCTCGGCAATGCTCGTATCATGGGCATGCAGACTGATCTAGGTCTGACGAATGAACAGTTCTTCAATTGTTTGATGGTTTTCTGTACGTCCTCCAACAGCTAATCTAATCCGACCTTCCCACTGACAATTCTCAGTCGTTGGCTACATGGTATTCATGCTCCCTGCAAACCTCGGCATGCGAGTGATCGGTCCCCCACGGCAGCTAGGAATAGCAGTTATCTTCTTTGGTGTTTGCGGAACATGCTTGTCTGCTGCGAAGAGTTACGGCGCCGTGATTGGACTTCGAATTCTGGTTGGCATGGGAGAAGCTTTCGTCCAAGTTGGCCTGTTGTACTTCAGCTTCTGGTACAAGCGAGATGAGGTTGCCACTCGGGCCGGTTCGTCTCCTCGTGGTGTCTTGATATCCATGTACTGACAGAAATTCAAGCTGTCTACTACACTTCCGCCACAATATCAGGCTGCTTCAGTGGTCTCATTGCCTACGGGGTCCAAAAAAATCTCGATGGTGTTCATGGTAAGCACGCGTGGCAGTGGCTCTATATCGTGGAAGGTATACCTGCCATTGGACTTGGAATCATCATTCTCTTGTTGCTACCCTCATTCCCGGATATCATTGCAAAAAGAGGCAGTCGATACTTCAACAATGATGAGATCGATCTTGCCCTTCAAAGAATGGCCGAAGGTATGCCACTCTCTAGTGACCAGATTCCACGGGCCTGCTAATGGTAATTCTAGCACACAGCGTCTCCGACCAGAAAATCAAGTATTCTGAGATCTGGCTGGCTTTCAAAGATCCCAAGTCCTACTTCACTGCAGTCATATATGGAGCATTATGTCTCGGCATTGCATCGGTGACTTCCTTCCTTCCAACATTCATTCAAGCTTTTGGATTTGACAAGCGTAGGTGATCTGCTATCATTCTCAAGTCTCGCTGATCAAATGCTGTAGTTCAAACACAACTCTTCACCATGATCCCCTACGCCTTCGCAACAGTGTCCCTGCTCACCGTCTGCTTTCTTTCCGACCGCATCAACACCAAAGGACCCATCCTCTTCATCTGCATGGCAACTTCATCAATCGGATATATCATCCTCATGGCCACCACCAACAAAGTCGCTCTGATGGCCGGTACATGTTTCGTCGCATCCGGTCTTTACCCTGCTGTCATCCTGACCGTGTCCTGGATAACCATCAATCATGGCGGCTACACCAAACGAAGTACCGCATGGGCTATGGCGCAAATTACCGGCCAAGGTCTGAGTATCATTGGAACGCAAGTTTATCGTACGCCACCGAGATATTTGGCGGGGCATGGGACATTGTTGGGGTTCTTCTGCTTGGCGCTTGTGTCTATTGTTTGCAATTGGTTTTGGATGAGGAGGGAGAATTTGAAGAAAGATGCTAGAGCGGAGGAGTTTCGGAATTCAGGGACGAATGATGTCGAGGCTGACAAGAGCATGGATGAGCTGTTGGATAAGCATCCAGACTTTCGATACATTCTCTGAGAGGTCGCCGGCCGAGCATCCGAGCAGTCGAGTATGGCAGAGTTACGAGACTGGAAGACGGGCTTTGAACAATTACAAAGATAAAATTACTTTTACATATTGTCTACATCATTACAACAAGATTGCAAGCAAAGGAATGCCCTCCTCTCTTCAAATGTGTATACTTTGTACCTACGCATGATAGCCCAAACAGGCTAGCCAAAGGGCCCCACTTGGGTGCAGCTAACCCCGCGTTTCAAGCCGCTAGCACCTCGGTCCAACACCAATCCCACATGGCAGAAGTCCAACAGAACCCACCGACATTGGCTTCCAAGCATGCACCCTGTCACCGAAGGAAAGGTGAAGCTCAGAGGAGGAGGAGACATGGGCTGACAATCAATATCAATTGACTTCGCCCATCCATCTCCTCCCCGTTCATCCGATCTTCAACAACACCAAGATATCAAGAGTTGAAGCTACGCAACTTCAACATGCCAATGCATAATGGCTGGCTCCCGCGCGAAGGTACCACCACCCTCACCTTGGCTTTACCTCTGCTGACATCTCCCCATCCAGGCCTCACTGCCGATCCCATAGGCCGCTTCATCAAACGCACCGCCCTCAATCCAGCCCTCACACTCGCGATCCTTCTGCTGGCCCGCTACACAAAAAAGGGATCTGACCTCTCCATCCTCCACGAAAAGGCGTTTGGCAGAATCAGAACCCTCTTCTACCTCGGCGTCGCCCGTGCCATCTCGAACTACGCATCCGCTGGAGTCCTAGATAATTGGACTTCAGACACATATGATTGGAATAAGGAGATCGTGCTCATCACTGGCGGAGCGGGAGGAATTGGGGGCCAGGTTGTGAAATTGTTGGCGGAGAGGGGCATCAAGGTTGTTGTGTTGGATGTTATTCCCATGAGTTTTGATGCTCGTAAGCTCTCTCCTCTGCCCAGATATATTCAGGTCAATAGTTAACAAGTGGATAGCGGACAATGTCTACTACTACAAATGCGACATCACCTCCCCCTCCACCCTCTCCTCCGTCGCAACAGAAATCCGCAAAGACGTCGGCGATCCAACCATAATAATCAACAACGCCGGCGTCGCGCGCGGGAAACAAATCCTCGATGCCACCGAGAAAGACGTCCGCTTCACCTTCGACGTGAACACATTAGCACACTACTGGATAGCCAAAGAATTCCTCCCTTCCCTCGTAAAACACAATCACGGAATGGTCATCACAGTTGCCTCAATCGCAGCCTACGTTACAGTCCCCAACATGGTCGACTACGCCTCCTCCAAAGCTGCCGCCCTCTCATTCCATGAAGGCCTAACCGCCGAACTCAAAACCCGCTACGCAGCCCCAAAAGTCCGTACCGTAGTGATAAACCAAGGCTACACAAAGACACCCCTTTTCCAAGGCTATTATAATGACTCCAAGTTCTTGATGCCAACGCTTGAACCAGAGACGGTGGCAGAGGCGATTGTTAAGCAGGTGTTGAGTGGACATAGTGGACAGGTTATTTTGCCGGGATTTGCGGGTTTGTTGACGCTTTTTAAGGGGTTTCCGCATTGGTATCAGATAGGACTGAGGGCGAGGGGGAAGAGGGTCATGGAGAAGTGGCATGGGAGGCAGGTTATTGATGTTGAGAAGTGGAAGACGGATAAGGAGAGGGAGGAGAGTGGGGTTGAGAGCGCGTGAGTAGTCTTGTTCGCTCGAGGATTCTGTGGCGAGAGTCGCTGATGCTGGATAGATCAACGGTTTTGGTACCACCTGCAGAGCAATGAGTTTCTCTGAATGAGACGAGAGATTGGTGTGTGGGAAGATGAAAATTGTGTACGGATAGTAAATTTCGTCTTGGTGTTGAAAGTCCTTCTGGGAGGGGATTCAACTGAATCAGGTTTTGCAAATATTTTACCGTCAATTATATTCTACTCCTCGGTATATACCACAATCAACCATCGCTTTCAAGACATTCCCTGAGCTCATTGTCCCAAACCCATATCAAGCCTTATGCACTTTCAATGTTCATGGTGCTGTGAAACATCGTCCTTGCAGAAAACACTGAAATCGGTCTAAACATTTTGAAATAATACTAGTCGTTTCCCTTCTGGGCGTCGAAGGGTCGTGCTGCCAAAATTGAATCTAAAGTTGGCAATTCCCTTTCATCCCAGGTGCCTTCAAGAGCTGCGAACTTAATCTGGCATAACCTTGCGAGTCGCTGAAAAACCGCCTAGGTGGGGATTCGGAACGGGGTTCCGAAAAACGTGCCAGGAGGTATATGTGCTCAGGTATGGTGACATCAGTCGTATGCTATTGATATAGAGATCTGATATTAGTCCAGACTAGACTAGACCGCCGGATACGTGGTGATATATTATGGCTCACAATGCTATGTCACATCCTCCAAAGAGCAGAAATCCTGATTCTTGTCAAAGATAAGCCTGGTTCAAATGCTTTCTGCGTCATGACCAGGCATACAATTGAAGGTTTGAAACCCCTCCACGATGGAGAAGCTGTTTTTGCGTATATTCTCGGCGAAGAAAAAACCAAGTTAAAGAGATATCCCGTAGACCTCAAAAACATCGAATATCATTTCCTGGTATAACTTCAGAAACCGCTCAAAGGTATCTCCAACTCCAAAACAAGACGATTTTTCAGCTCAAAGCATGAACAAAAACCCAAAAGCCACGATCCAAATACCATGAACACTCGTTCTCCAATCCAGCATTCCTGCACCTCCCAGTCCATTTCCACTTCCTCCCTTGTTCCCTTGTATCGCCGTTCCAACTATCCTCGTGAAGTTATTCGCCGACGCGTTGAGCGTGGCTTCGTCGAGTAATGGGTTGTTCAGTGAATCGCAGGATGGTCGAGTGCTTTCCTCTGGTATCGAGTTGGTGACTTTGATTGGGAGATCGAAGATCGTGTACATGTTTGTGCCGTTGAGACGGAAGTTTTGGCGGATGGAAATCTACTTCCATTAGCACTTTGCTCCTCTACCAGTAAGGAGCCAGTAGACGTACGTTATATGCTCCGCGCGAAGTGTTTCCGGTTGACGTCCCATCGCCGACTAAACAATCCGGCCATATCCAGTTCACATGCTTCACTGTCGAGCTCGGTTCCTGTGTCATAATTTCTCCCAAGCTCGCATTGTTCGTAGACGCTGTGCCATTCGAGATCGTGAAGTTCTTGCCCGTCGTATAGCTGGAAAGGAAGATCGTAATGTTCCAGATGGCCGAGTTCGGATTGGAGGGGTAAGGTGGAAGCTCGAGCTGGCCGTCTGATGTCACATCGAGAGCTACCTGTAGAAAGTCTGCTTCTGATCAGCATTGTCCCTCTTCAGTCCTGTGAAGAACTCACCACCACCTAGCGGTGTATTCGGCTGCGGCGCATCGACGAGCGCAATCCCAGGGGTATAAATCTGCCCGTTGACAATCTGCTGAGCATTTAAACATCTCGCCAGCCCAACCAGCAATAAATAGAATCGAGACAGAACCGCCATTATTTGAAAGATGAAGCCTCAATCGAGGGTCGGCGCGAGGGGAAAGATAAACAAGAGAGAGACAGAAAGAACGTCATGTAGATTGAAAGTTGGCAGGACATGGCAGGGCGGAAAAAGAGGCAATAATAATAACGGCATGATGATATGAACAGACGGACAGGGAAATGAGGTTCCTGTATCGGAATGGTATGATGAACCTCGATCCTTACTGATGGAATTATGCATAATCCGCAAGAGGGACTAAGCCCTGGTTCGTTCGGGTTGAACCGAATGTTGCTTCCAAGTGAGGGCTGGAGTGGTGTGGGCGAAACTGGTGGTGTATCAAATAGATGAATTTAGGTTCTAATCTACTTTGGGCAAAGCGTTGGTCGGCTGATCCACGTGATATCGAAATCCCATTTTCGACTTCCTCCCTTTTCGCGATAACTCAATCTCGACTGCCGTCGTGGTCTTTTACCTGTTCATCGTTATGTCAAATCGATGATACTGCTTCTTAACTCGACGAAGCACCCTCTTTTGAGGGTGTCTTCAAGGACGTCTCTTCCCACGGCCCAAATTCATAGGCCTTTTGTGTCACTACAGGGTGGGCAGTATCTACGGCCCAGTGCTGCAGCGGTCCGTGAAAGGAAACGGCAGGAATTTTTTTCTGAGATTACACGGATAGAATCTCAACCAAGAAAACAGAAACATACACAGATCCCACTCGCCGGGTTCAACGCACAGTCAACCCCAAATTTCCATATTTCGGACGAAGTATACACAGCTTTGAAAGAAGGCCGTCCGGTTGTTGCTTTGGAGACGACCATATATACCCATGGATTCCCCTATCCGGACAACGTAGCCCTCGCTTTGGATCTGGAAAAGATTGTCCGTGAACATGGCGCAGTTCCAGCGACCATCGGAATCCTCGAAGGTGTTGCTCGAGTTGGACTCACAGACGCTGAGATCACGTCTCTTGCCTCTACTGCAGGTGATCCAACAACGATGAAAGTCTCTCGACGGGACCTCCCCTACATCCTTGGAATGGTGAGTCGTTAGCTTCCAGATTTTTGAAATATGAAGGTTTACCCAGCTTTAGGGACTCGCGGGAAAGAAGCTCAATGGCGGTACCACAGTATCAGGGACCATGATACTAGCGTCCAAAGCAGGTATCAGGGTGTTTGGAACTGGTGGTCTCGGTGGTGTCCACAGAGGTGCTGAAAGCACCATGGATATTTCTGCCGATCTCACTGAGCTAGGAAGAACACCAGTTGCGGTCATCAGCAGCGGCTGCAAGAGTTTTTTAGACATTCCGAAGACCTTGGAATTTCTCGAAACACAGGGTGTCACAGTGTGTACGTTTGCAGATGGAAGGACGGGTCAGATTGATTTCCCAGCATTCTACACCCGGGAAAGCGGCTTGAAGAGTCCAATGGTCGTCCAAAATGCAAAAGAGGCTGCTGCCATCATTCGTATGTCTCCTCCTTACTTGAGGCCACGGATTTGTGCTGACGAGAACCAGGTGCACAAGAATTGTTGCATCTTCCTGCAAGCAAAAGATCTGGCATTCATTTCGCCAATCCAATCCCGGTGGAATATTCGATACCGAAAGCAGAGATAGATGTAGCCATCAACCAAGCAGTCAAGGAAGCAGCCGAACAGGGTTTCCACGGACACGCCAATACACCATTCATTCTGTCCAGAATCAAAGAACTCACAAAGGGGAACAGCATTCCAGCAAATCGAGCTCTCATAGAGTCAAATGTTGCAATGGCAGCTAGAGTAGCTGTTGAGCTTGCACGCTTCACAGAACAGTATGTCACTTGCGGTTAAGTGTTGAGAAACTGACGATCCCAGCAATATTTCTGACAATGCGTTGGCAAAGCCCAGCAAGATTTCGATCACTTCGAGCCAAGCATCAGTGAAGGAGTACGAGCAAGAGATCACAACGGCTCTCGGTGATGAAGTCAAAGTTTCTGCTGTCGACATTCCCGAAGTAAGTGACTCCAACTCGAAAGATTCTTGGTGCACTTCCCCTTCCCCCCTCCCACTTCCCTCGTA
This sequence comes from Phialocephala subalpina, assembly GCA_900073065.1. Taxonomy (NCBI): domain Eukaryota; kingdom Fungi; phylum Ascomycota; class Leotiomycetes; order Helotiales; family Mollisiaceae; genus Phialocephala; species Phialocephala subalpina. Next base: position 761,265 of record FJOG01000001.1, read on the forward strand.
TATGTTCCTGCGACGAACGATTGACGAATTACCATAGATGCAAGCCGATATAATAGTCCTTGGTTCCGTTGCCATCGACCTGTCATGCAACTATTCTCCCGATAGTCGTCGTCAAGGTGCTCCATCTACCACTGATGTCTCGCCGGAAATGTATACTTCCAACGTTGCAAAGATTATCCCCACCATTGGCGGCGTGGGTCATAATGTCGCACTTGCCGCTCAAAGAGCCGGAGGGTATCCGGTATCTTTGCGGAGTCTCGTAGCGAAAGATCTGTATGTCTGTGCTCCGATCACAAGACTGTAGTGACTGATGTTTGCCAGTGCCGGCACTTCAATACTTTCAGCTCTCAAAGACGAAGGACTTGATCCTTCGAACATTATCTCGCTTCCTGTGTCCTCCAAGATTCATGGTAAATCCATCGAGAACCACACAGCCCAATACGTCGCTGTAAATGATACAGACAAGAATCTAGTCATGGCGATGGCAGACATGAGCCTATTCAGCAACGTTTCTGGGATCAAAGACACGTTAAAACGACGTCTTATTACCTATCCACTTCCAAGAGATACATGGATTGTCATCGATGCAAATTGGTCTCCTTCAATCCTGAAGGCCTTTCTTTGCACTCGAATCAACGAGAAGATTGTGTTCGAGCCTGTCTCGGTGCCAAAAGCAGGTGGAATCTTTGAGCCCACCGATTGCCACAACAAGCGTTATCGTCCAGGAGTCTTTCCAAATCACGACATCCATCTTTCAACACCCAATCAGTACGAGCTAGCTGCCATGCATGCAGCCGCCAAAAGGTACGACTTCTTCGAATCCCAAGAATGGTGGCAAGTTATCGATGCCCTCGGAATCCCCAGTTCCGGTGCACGAGACCGCTTCGTTTCCATCACGAATCATAAGATGACAGATGAAGGCATTCCTCTCCAGACCATTCAACTGCTACCCTATATTCCCAAAATTCTGACGAAGCTTGGAGCAGAAGGTGTGCTTCTGACAGAGCTACTACTACCTGAGGACCCTCGGCTTACGGATCGAGAATCTGCTCCTTACATACTTTCCCGAAATAACAATGGAACGAATGAGGTCGGCGGTGTTTATATGCGCTTGTTTCCCCCTACGGAAGTGGTTCAAGAAGGCATCGTCAGCGTGAATGGTGTTGGTGATACATTCCTTGGTGTGATTGTTGCCGGATTGGCGCAAGGGTGCAAACTTGATGAGAAGTTGATTGATGTTGCGCAACGAGGTGCTGTGTTGACTTTGATGAGCAAGGAGAGTGTCAGTCCCGACCTGGGAACACTCACTGAGAATTTGAAGTCCTTGGCGGAGGAGGAGCTGATTGGACACCAGGATTGAGACGATGTTGCATGTCAAGATGTTAGCATACCCGGTTGACCCTGTCGGGATGCTGTACACTGTATAGTACAGCTCAATGGTTTGCTCTGACAAAGGGCAAGCAAGAAGTAGAGGGCTTGCTCTAGTGAAGGACATTTGGGTGATGCTTTCTCCACCATCTGACAAACTCCCGCAAAGCTGCTGCAAGTATAGTTAGTCTGCAAAATGTCTTACTTGACTCTCAAATTTCTTTCCACCTTTGAAAGTCTCTTTCTCTCTCTTCTCGATTTGATTCCTTGTTGTATATAAAGCAATATCTCTCTTTCAGCCAGCCTGCTCAAGGGGCGTCTTTGCATGCCTAGTCAGCCCCAAAATTCCCAAATTGAGTATCATGTTTATCCTTTACTTTTCGAGTTAAGTTCACTTTATGCACCGCGCGTCTCTTTCACCTTTTAACTCTTTGCCTCACCGCCTTAGCTATAAGGCCGATGCCCAATATGGTTAGCTCGACCTCTTATATACACGATTTCGATCTCCGCAGCCTCTGTGCCTCCTTCAAACAATTTTAACAACATCTTGCAACTCTGCAATAGCTTTCACACTTGCCTGCTACCACAATCAGACCAAGCACAATTGCATTGTCCCAACCAGGCCGGCAATTCTGCTGTCCCCGTTGTTCAACGTGGACCCTCAAGACGCTAACCTCTGGCGTACCTTCTCTAAGATGGATCTGGACTACTCGGTGCTCATGGGCAATGTAGCTCTTTTTACCCAGCAGGTACAGTACTATGCTCTCTCCTCAACAAAGCATCGCGCTCATTCTACCAAATTCACCAGACATTCCACCCCCACCCCGTTCCCCTCGACTCCTACTCAATCTACTTCCAATGGCCAAACATCTTCCAGCTTAGCTGGCTCCGCCGGGGCTGCCAACTCTGGGAGCTCCTCGAGGTCTGGATGGTGGACCGGGGATTCCGTCCTAGCATTGTGGACTATACCGGCTGGAATAGTCGAATGGTAACGGATAGATTCGTGGAGTTTGTTAGGAACGACTCGGCAGAGTGGGGGAGACATAGGCAGGTGGTGGTGGAGAC
>FJOG01000001.1:764097-777636 GCA_900073065.1 Phialocephala subalpina
GGAGGATGAGGATGAGGATGAAGAGCATCCCAGGACCAGCTATTTGCGGAAGCAAAAGGAGATGGAGGAGGAGCCGGAACGGAAGTTGGTGTACGGGCGGGGTGAAGGCGTGCGAAGTGAGGTTGTGGGGCAGAGTGTTGGTTGAGATTTGAAATGGGGAAGGCGGAAGGTAAGAGTAGAATGGCCGGAGCGGGATAGGTGGAGTGGGGTATAGCGGAAACACATTGCACCTTTCCCTAACGATGCCCTAAGCGTGTCGGGACATTCTCGATTCTGTTGTCTTCTAAATCGCGTTAGCTCCGCACCTTTTATATACACGACTTCGATCGAATTTCGCAATCCTTCCCTCTACCATCACAAAATAATAACCTCGCAACATCGAAGGCGCTTTTGTAATTGCCGAATACCTTGGTCCATACCGTAAACAACTGCATTGTCCCGAACAACTCAGCACCTTCTACAACAATGGATCTCGATCCTCTCGAACTCTTCCGCAAGTTGCGCGAGCAAGATGCCGCAGTCGCAAATCGCCACACCCAGCCGTTGAACGCCTTTAGGTTGCGAAAACTCGAAGAAGCAGAGACCAAGGAGGCACCTAAGGTAATACTTCATCCTGCTTACATAACTAATTACCCGCCGACTAACCAACGCTCCAGACACTCGAAAACACTCCACACCAAGATCCTTATATGCGCAAACCTACCATTTCTACCTTACATGCTGAACTAAAGAACCAGATTTTTTAACTACCTCGACCCCGCTACCTCAGTCTGTCTCGGCTTTACAAACAACTCTATACTATTCACCGCTCGTTCCACCCCAGCCGCGTCCCACTACATAACTTCAACAGAGTCTACTTCTTCCTCGGCCCCTTAAATCACCTCATGACAGGCGAATTTCAACTATGGGAATTGATTGAGTCCTGGACGGCAGATCAAGGATTCCGCTGGATCGAATACACACGGTACGAGTCTCACACTATGCGAAAGACCACGGCTATCCGGAAAGGGATGAATTACTCGCGGCTAAGCTTGGTAAGAAGGGTCGCCGTCACATAGTTAAGCGCTATGATAAAAATAAGGCCCCGAAATTAAGGAGATGTGAAGGCAAGGAGGTAGATAAGCGAAAGGATGAGAAGGGATGGGATTTGGTTTCGGGGTTGGGTAGGAAGGCACAGGATATGAGGTTGTGGGAGAGGGTTTTGACTGAGGTTTGAGTGGGAAGGCGGAGAATGGGACGGGAGAGATAGAGCGAAATCTGAACGAAATTTCACAATGCCATTGTCAGATACCTATTCCCACCTTCTGAATGTCCCACCTTACCTGGATATTGTCAATCCACCAACCCACTTTTATTGCCGACCTGATTATAACGCCAATCTGAATAACTTCGTCGTCGCATCTACTTTCTAGCCTAGCTGAGCGCCCTCGGATGTCCTATCGAGGCTGGAGCATTGGGATCCTACTCGGCTATGCGAATCCCTAGTCAGAAACATCAACGTCAATTACAAACATCTCCATGCCCATAACATCCTCCTTACTCAGCGAGACCATAACATTCGTCTCTCCCATATCTAGCTATTTAGCACCCCTCTTCGTCAAGTAAACGTTCTTCTCCTCATACAACTTCTGCAGCGACACCCAATCTGGTTTAACCGCAACACCACATTGCGCTCTCGAATCATCAGGTTTTGTCGGATCGTCAACCTTGTACTTCCTCAGCACGAACTCTACTTCCACGATGAAATCGGGTTTCTTAAGACTAGAGGGTTTGTCAGCGGCGAAGTGCATCAGTACTTGCATCTCGAGCCAGCCTTCGGAGGCGAAGTAGGTTGAGATTATTCTTCGGGTTGGATTCCAGCCACGTGAGGGGTAGACTTCCACAAGTCTGTATCCGTGCTTGCTGTTGGGGTTTAGAAGCCTTCGGACGAGGAAGCTGTCTCGTCGGTTATCCCCAGGGAAAATACTGAGAGGCGGTAGTTTGCCGATGTAGATAGTCGCAAGTTCGATGTTCTTGCTTTGTGTCTCAGGAACTTGGATTGGCATACCCGCCCTCGAGAACTCATCTTTTGCTGTCGGCCTTTTGCATAGAGGTAGAGCCAGAACATCGAAGAAGTTATTCTCGACCTGGCAGCTGAGAAGACCAAAAGGCATCTTCTTTTCAGGGTCCGAAAGATGATAGTACAGAGGTAGTTCGATTCGCAGACCCTTGCTAGTCATTGAGGGAGGAAACGATGTGCTCCAAGTCTTGCAAGGGAGGATGTTTCCAGACAGCGCAAAAGCTGCTGGTGAGTTGGCTAGGACTCCTGAGATGGAAGTAAACCAGTCGCGCTCGTCGAAGTACCAGGCAAAAAGAGATTGGTCATCTGACTCCTTGATGATTTCTTCCTGCAATCGCATGAAAGCTTTGCTACCTTCGCCGTAAAGCATCGGCATATTGACACCGAAGATTCCGAGTAAGCAGTATGCGAGATCCTCTTTCCTCGTCGTCACTCGTTTTGACGCCCATGACATCTTCCTTGCCACACTTGCTTCCCTCAAGTTGCCGCCGCTGAGGCTAGCCTCGTCAATACCGGTAATATCGGTGATCGTCGCGCTAAGTTGTCCCTTCGAGCCAAGGTATGTCCAATCCTTGGAATGGAAGTAGACGTTGCGAGGTGCAATCAGTTCCTGCAGCGCCCAGCCTCGGGTGAACCATCGGCTTCTGCAGAAAGGAGAATTCGGGGACTGCGGGGTGTTAGTTGGCGGTACGTCGACCAGATATGCGTAGCATGTCTGAGCTTTTCGATACCATTGGAACATAGAGTTGATTGCTTCCGAGAGCTCGGAGCTGCTTCTTTTGTCTATGCAGCAGGTGTCGACCCACACGTAGTCGAGCTTCTCGGACAAAGCTTGCGCGCAAGCATATTTGATCTTGCGATACCCCTCTTTCCTAACCAATCCACCTTCTTGCATATCCTGGAATGAGACTTCGTCTTTCTCCCAGGTGTGTGAGAGTATGGCATATGGTGGGATCTCGTTCTCGGCGAACTCCTGGAGAGCGAAGGTGTACGCGTGGAGGAGACGCATTTCCGCTGGTAAGCAATTTCTGGAACACTAAGTAAAGAGAATCAGAGGACACAGGTGTGGATTATGTGGAACGCCAGGTAGCGGAATTGAGTCTTCTCATTTCTGCTAGGGTCTTGACTGTGTGGGGGTGAAAGTTTGCCAGTCCCAGCCTCGTCAAATATCGCGACTAGAATAATTCAATGTTGAGACGATTCGTGGTGCGAGAGGCACTGCCAACTCAGCACGCTGAGATAGGTCGTCGCGAACAGTTCGAGGAAGAAGAGATGAAACCGGCTTGGATGTACAGAAGGCTAGGAAAGAACTGAACGCTGGAGATTCAGCTACACACTAGACCTAATCTGGCGGCTAAGCGACTTGCAGGACGCTAAACCCGAATTAGAGATCATGCTTTCGCATAGATGGTGAAGATATCGAGAATATGATGGACTAGAAGGCGTGAAGAATTAAAAAGTATGTTTCCGTACAACATGAAGGCGGTTCAAACTGACTGGTACTAATCTAGTCAAAATATGGTTTGAAATTGTCACGTGCTGTAACCCTCATTTTCCCACCTGGAGAAGAATGATTAATCAGAGAAGACCAAGGTTGAAACGCAGAAATGATGAGTTCTATAAATACTAATTGCACTAACAGCTAGAGGTACAGACCAATATCGAAAGAACGCGACCGGAAAGTACAAGTACAAACGCTGACAGCAAAGACATTCACAATCATTCCCAATTCAACAGAAATTATACCGTACGCGAATGACCATTCCTCGACATCCATTCCCAATCAAACCTCATCTGAAAGTGCCTAGGTGTCAAGAGTCGGCGGAGGGGTCATTGGCTCCTTTCTGCAAGGATCCACCAAACTACCCAATTCAATGTCCTTCAAACGCAGTGGAGAAGCCCATGTTTCCCTCTCCTTGCTCTTTGTTATCTTTGAAAAGTCTCGCCCATTCCGCCTTATCAACACTCTTGACAGTGCTATTGGCGTCGAGATAGGTAGGATACTCGATCTCGAACAGAGGTCTACCATCAGCGATGAACTTGCGAAACTTCCAGCACTGAGTAGAATTAGCACAGTTTTCGTTAACCTGAAAATCGACCATATGGATGACATAGTCGACGATTTCCGGCGCATTCTTGAGGCTCATTTGCATGCTAGCCTTATGCGTGATGTTGCTGAGAAAGGAGATGTAGTCGATGGAAGTCTGCTTATCCGTCTCCACATTTTCTGGCTTCGCGTTGAAGCCAGTTTCGTTGTCGTATGTATCCACGTTGTCAGGGTCAACGGCATCACATCCCATGTTCTTTACCCGCAAGATTCTCTTTGCCATCCCATCCCGGACAACCGGATCTGTAGTATTGAACCATTGTTCTTCCTTGAAATGGCCGCTTGGATCGTCGTAATGAAGTCCAGGTGCGGTACGATTGAAGTTGTCGAGGTCATCTCGCAATGGTTCCCAAGTTCCAGCGCTGAAGTAGCAGATGACATATATGCCTCTCCTGTGGAGTTCGGCGACATCGTATTTGGTGTTTTGGAACAGGTCGATGTCGAATATCGAGACATTGTGGTTCAGATTGACCTTGGAATTGAGCTGAATTTGCCATGTTAATCCAGGAGCAGGTTTCGGCGGTGACCAAGTCCCCGGTCTCGCAATTGACTGCAAAAAACAACAACGCAAGTTCAAAGTAGAAGTTTGAAGTGTAATAACAGACGAGCACGAGCTGACACAGGGAGAATGCCCCGGTATTATTGACTTCCGTGGCTGAGGATTACCGATTCTGTGGCTGAGGCCAGCGACAACAAACGTCCAGGCGAGAAGAATCAGAAAGCACTAAAAGTCCCAGTCCAGTCAAACGAATGCCTGATTCTGACCGAGAAGAGGCATTTCAGGTCAAGAATGGCCTAGAATGACACCGTACTTTATATCTCTTTGACTGGCCCCATCAGATCGCATGCGTTGTTTTGGCTGCTCGTGTATTCGTTCGGCATTGCGATCATGTCCCTGGTATAATTCGTCCCTTAAGATCTCAGCGAAATAACGTTGCATCACTTGAGCTGAGTTTTGAAAGTCCCTGTCATCGATTGCTGCGGCGCACATCTCGAAACCTGCACCAGCTGTCAGCATGATCTTTGTCTTGTGTGGTGTCACGGGCGAATCCAATTTCCTGGAATAGCAAATATCATTCGCACCAACAGAGGGAATCGGATTGATTGAGTAATTGACCAATTGATAAAATGTTGATTCAAGTAGATGTAGTTTCGTAGAATTCGATAAAGGAGAGTTGTGATGAAGACGCCGATGTTGAGTCGGGGTCATAGCGTATTTCGCCTAGCCCTACGGCACTAATGGCAAAGTGGTTAGCCTACCACAACTCCATCTCCATGCATCCCAGCCACGTCAGAGTCTCAACATTGATTTCTCCTTCATCGAACTGCCTTTTGGTATGAAAAAAGAAAGCTACCGATGTGGAAGTGGCAGTGTTGATAAGAACAGGATTTCCGGATACACGAATGATCTCGCAAGAATTCCTTCTTCGATCTGAGCTCCAATGCCGTCGCGATCCCTCTCTATTGTGTTCAGAGACATCCAGATGATTGCATGAAGCTGGGGACTGTTTTCAAACGTCGAGTGCCATACTACAGATATTCTGTAATCTTTGGAATGTCGACCAGAGTGCCAACGAAGGCGAGCTTTGCCGCGCTCGAGGTAGGGCCTGCTGCCTTGTCGAAAGTATCAAATTCTATCATAGGTACGGGCATTTAGCATTGCGGCTTCCCAAGACTACTCGCCGATTGATATGAGATGCTAATCGGATATTAGAACATATCGAAGAGCTTGCCACAGCTTCCGACAGTCCCCCACAAGAAGATGACACAGTCCACGTGACGGCGCCACACGATCTCTCGGTGTCTGCCGTGTCCCTGAATGCTGCAATTATTCCTCAAGCTGCGACGAATAGGTCAAAAATTCACATACTTGACTTACCAGTTGAGCTCATTGAACTTCTTTGTGTCCAATATCTCGACACCGTCACGTGTACTTGCCTGGGTCTCACTTGCCACCCTCTCTTCAACATCACAGAGCATCTCTACCCCTATCAAGTCAATCTGCATATGAGAACTTTAGGGCCTGACAAGAAATGCCTTGGTCATCTTTTGACAGACTGGATGGCGCCAAAATACAGCTTTGACCATTCATGGGGAAAGTTCTTGCCCAAGAGGTATTATCTGAATGACGAGGTGGAAGTCGAGAGGCGATGGAGGCAGAAAGAGTCATGGAGGAGAATCAGAACAATTGCTGACAAGAATGGAGCTGCTATTGCATACGAGAGGACAAGACACGGGTTTTGAATACTGCATAGGGGGCAGCCTGAGGCAGGCTTGGCGTTCACTTACCGTTTGCATTAGAGTCGAGGGCGTGATGAGCACATTGGGGTCATGAAAGATACCTCGCGGACTGTTGGGATACTGTATTACATCAATCGATTGGTGCTGTCAAAGGAGGTATGCTGGTTGTGACAAGCACTCTGATTTCTGTGAGTCGGTGCAGGTGGCTGTTGCGACTTGCATTTCATTCCCTTGCCAATTCTCGATGCGTTGGCCACAACTCTCTTGCTCGGATCAGATACTTGGACAGAGAAAGACAGTATAGCCATATTCATGGAAGTTATACAGTGACAAAGCCAAGGATTCGATTTGCCTCAAATTGTAATGGAGTTTGAGAGTTGTTGTGTCGGCAGCGGGAGGTACCTATACAGCATTGAGCCAACAATTGACATCTCGAATACAGCTTCAGAAAATCTAGTGCTTGCAGACTTGTCACTGCTCCTGTTGTGTTCTCCCATCTTTATCAGGCTGATTTTTCATCTGAAATGCACGCATGGACATTCTTTGCAGATTCACTTTCGGCATCGTCGTCAGACGCGACGCGAATAATTCACTTTTTCAAAGATGAGCGCCAGCAGACCCAACTTCTCGAGAAGGCTGCATAAAGTCTTTCAATCGCACGATCACACTTTTAAATAATTCCATCGACCTCTGGCAACTTTCAATCTCGACACAACCACGCGCAAGCAAAGACTCCAAGATGCCTCAGCGCTTCACTGAGCCAGCGCAACGCGCACGAGGAAGAACAATCACGATACAGAAGCAAAACCCCCATCACGCAAATTGGACGCCATCTAGAGCCCCCATTCCAAAAGTCGCTGAACAGAAGCCTATTCAGCCTCCGCCAACTCCCATCCCGGCCCCGCCGCGTCGAGCTCTGCCAATTCCTATTGATGGTGCTGCGATGGTCAAGGCTCGTCTTCACAGTGCCAGGGGCAAGGAACATTCAGCATTCTTGGACCTTGTTGAAAAGGCGCTGTCATTTGAAGCGAAGAGATATGCAACTGTATCTGGGGATTACCTTCTTTGCGTTCAAGGAACTCTAGGGTCATTGCTAACATAAATCTAGGCAAAGGTCCCATGAAGAAATTCAAATTGTTGACGCATGAGGAGCTCAATCCCGAGAAATACAAGAATAAGCCGAAGCTCATTTCGCCCAATACCCCGCTCGATGTCTTCCTGCAAGTGGCTTCCCAAGACGTCTGCGATTTTCATTTTCGGCACGATTGAAACTGACTTTCAACTCCAGCGCCCTCCTCGACCATCTTGACGAAGCCACCGCCACCTGCCTTGCGCTCACATGTCACTCGTTTTACCAACTGCACAGGATCCGATACCCAAACAGCACCAGTCTCCAATCACAAACTACGTCGAAAACCTCCGGCAAATCAGAGCAATTCTACCTCTACGAGATTCTCAAGTCCTGGATGCCTAAGGAACTTCAATACTTCGCAATCAACAACTTCAACGATGGCAAATACTTGACCAAGAAGCAATGCCTAAAGAAAGTCCTCGAGAAGAACAAGGGTGTCCATAGGTTCAATAAGACGGGATGCTGGGGTATTTGGGATGAGGGACAGGAAGTGGCGGTATTGCAGTATGGAGCCTATCAAGAAGTGGTTTTCAGACTATGCCATGATAAGGTTAAGATCAAGGAAAGGGAGGAGTATGGTGGGGTCAAGTGGCAGTTGGTGATGGATACTCCCAAGCAACCATGGGTCAAGTTCGCGTTGACTGATCCTCGAGACTGGCGCCAGACTCCACGAATCTTGACCTAGATAGGAAAGGTGTTCTTTGTTTTGTGTAGAATGGGGGAGGGCTTTTTCACCTGGGTAGCGGAGGTAGTATTTTCTGCAGCCAATGCATATAATTGACAATTGACCACACTGGGCCACACATTCCCTATCTGCCAAACTTGTCTTGACGTTCTTAAGGTACTTAGCTTCAAGAACCACGATTGACTGCCAGACTCACAATTCTATTGTTGATGCATTTCAACAGCCCCACCATGAGCTCTGACGAAAGGCCTACCAAAGCTTGTATTGTAACATTTCGATAGTTCTACTCGTATGATCAAGATATATTCCCGTACTAGTATCTAAATCCGTCAGCATTGGTCGATAAGGATGATAAGTGATTTAGAAAATGAAGGGTGGCTTGATGTGATTCGTTAATTCCTTCGCGCTTGTCAGAAGACAAAGCGGCAGGTATAAAATCTTTGTACGCTTCGCGTCCGCCATTTCGACAATCGATCTGAGCGAAGTAACCCACTGGCAAGATGTCACCATTCATCCCGTCTAGCGGCTGGGATTTCGACAGAACTGGAAGTGGAACAATCAAGAGCTCTCTGAAGACTCTGGCTACCACTGCTGCCACTTCGACTGCTCTTGTTCGCGTGCGTCCTACAGCCAGTCGCGTCTTTGATACTTCTAGCAAGAAGTCCGACAGAGACCACGAGACATATCCTGCAAGCAAAGCTACAGAAACTGTCGACGGTAAGCTTTCCTTTGTTCTCGATAGAATATTGTAGAATTAACATGACACTTCAGTACCGATCACCCTTCAAACCCTCCCCTACGACGTCCAATTTGCCATCCTGAAGCACCTCGATCCCGTTTCATCCACCTGTGTTGGCCTCACTTGTCAGGGACTCTACAAAGTTCATCGGAGACTACATGGGTCTGTGCCTCTTGATAGCTGGATTGCTGTCTATAATCACAAAGCACAGAGAATACCAGAGCTTGTAGGACTCCCTTATTTGCTGAAGGTGTGGATGCATGCGCGTTGGAAGCTGAAGTATTCTGGGCCTATCAAGAAATTCGTGGAGTTGGAGAGATGGTATGAGCTTGAAGATATCTATTGGGGCGATGGGTGGGAGAGCACTTGAGGATTGGAGGATGAAGGATACTGGAGGGTTCAGGGCATAATCGAGTTCTGAATGTTCTTGAACATGCCGTACATTTGGTAGAAGACTACTTCCACTCGCCTAGGCATGAAAGTAATTCTTTTCGTATATGGTCACGCAGTCGAGGAGTGCAACAAAGATTAATGACTGAGAATTAATCGATTTTCTCTAAATCCATCCCTTCAATTCTGTTAGTTGCTTGGTAAAGACTGCATTGGTGGTGAAAAGGGCTACAGAAAAGCTATATATACACAGAAGGGGGAGGGGTACTCACCTACCCCCCGGAGGACCCCAAAACAGGCCGAGTATAGGCTACGTACTCAACTAACACATCGTACAGTCCTACTTTCGTTACTATTGAGTTAGTGACTCTTTCCCAGACAGGAAGCTTAAGATATTAGCCGTACATGCCCAAATTAATTTGAGGAGAGTTCTTCTCTCATCCTTTTAGCCTCTTCCAATCTATCAACTTGCCATCCAAGACTTCGACAGCCTTCCGAATAATCAACAAAGGGGATTGAAGTCACCCCTCACGCCAATCTAAGACTGACCAACTCTCCTACCTTCAACAACCTCGTCAACCTTAGCAGCCTCAGCAACCTTCGCAACCTCCACCCAAGCTCAATAACTATGACTTCCTTCAAACCTAGCAACACCGAGGTTGACCGCGTTGACCTGGACTCCAAGATGAAAGTCTTGTCTCCACGTGAGTTTCTTGACCATAAGCCGAACTCATTTGCTAACACAGGGACTACTCTAGATTCGGAGCACAAATCTATTTCACGAAAGTTTAGTAGACTACGCAGTACCACCACCTCCGAGAAGCGACCTACGAATAAGGACTAGAAGATCGTTAGCCTTCCCACCGAACTGTGATTCCGGATCTTCGCCAACCTCGACGAAGCTAGCTCGGCTTGCCTTGCCTGACTTGCAAGAAGCTCTACACCCTACACCACGTCAAGTACCCGCAGATGCATGTGATATAGAATTTCCAAGTGACTTCGCCAAATCTAACAGCCTCGCTGCAGGGGCAACATAAGCTGAAAACTCAAAGATGTCTTGCACTTACGATGATAATACCCAGAGAGTGGAAAGGAAGGTGAGCTTGTAGAAGGTACTCGCGCTGGAAAGCATTTTCGTTTTGGATTGAACTGTAAGGAAAATTTTTCTTCTATAGAGAGTTCTTTACTTTTGTAGCTTCTGAGTTTCTCTGGTTAGACAACAAGTAATTAGAATTAGCATTTACAATCTTCCATCTATGTTGGGACTTTCCTTGACTTACTTCCATACGGCGGATACGAACCTTGGAACCCTAAACCCTTCAAGTTCGAGGAAGAAGCAAAGATCATATCGAATCTAATAACCTGCTTAATTAAGGTTTATCATACCGCCAAATCGGACGACTTCTCTGACGATGAGGTACTCGCAAGGGTAAAGCCTTTGTTGTCTTACGTCGGTGGCTGTGCAAGGGCTAGGAAGATATGCGTAGAGGCGAGGAAGGAATACAAAAGGCGTTTCCAAGCGAGTAATGAAGACTCTCTGAAGAGGCCAGTGAGTGAAGACGCTTTCTTAGCGGACTTCGTCTTTGGAACGTGTTGCGGAAAGTCCGTGGACGTGAGAAGCAAATTTCTAATCGAATTGATTAGAAAGTATGCCACAGCACATCGAAAATATTCGAAGAGATATATACTCGGCGCTAAAGTCTTTCGCACACTAATCGAGAAATCAGTCGAGAAATTTGTAGCTGTAAAGTGTATCGCTCCCGAGAGCTTAGAACTATATTGCGAATTCAGTGTAATGGGTATACGATTAACTTGGACAGTAAAGATAGTTTTCAAGGAGACTAATGGACTTCAAAGTGGCCGTTAAAATACCTTCTTCGTAGATAGCGATGATAAAGATTCCTCAAGTAAAGGAAAGGATGCATAAGAGATATGTAGTGATCTCGGAATATTATATATTAATATTAAGAGGATTTGTAGCGATATGTTTTTTTAATATTTACTTTCTATGGGTACTCGACTAGGTGGATTGTATGTATTTTCAAAAACTCGCCCATCTTTTTAAATTGTTCCTTCCTGGATGGCAACCGCAAGTTATTGATACTTACCAACAATACCAATATAGGTATAGACAAGTTAAAACTCATCATATTGCAGTTGGAGACAAAGAATGTTTCCTTGGTCTCGGAGTTACTTTATCCCTAAGTGAGGTAGCTAATTCCGAGCGCTAGCGTAGGCGCACAATTATATTGGCAACAATCCAAAACCCGGGAACGACCATCACAGCTATCGTCGAACATCAAACAACAAGATGGCTACCAACTCAACCCCTGCGTCTGGTCTTCCTATCAGATCTGCTCATGCTGCCAAGGCTGATGTTGCTATCAACTCTGGCGATGCTATCAATTCTCGTCCCACTGCGAATAGAGGTACCTCTACCAATCTCCCAGTGCAACCTCTCCCTCGTCCGATCCCTAACCTAGGCCGTCTCACCGGAGAATTAGTCTACGAAATCATCCAATACATCGACGATCAGAGCATCGAGTGTTTCTTGGTCACAAACAAGCACCTACTATCTCTCCTCCCGACCTACGTTGGCTAATATCTCTATAAGCAACTCGAAAATAGAATCGTCTATACCGGCGATGGCATTCTGGTCAAGGCTGTCAAAGGCGAGACAATTAAATTCAGGGTGTTGATCGAGGGATATATGTCACAAGGTTCACCCCGTATCTACGGTGGCCATTACGGCGTCTACAAATACCTCAACCATCGGGCCTACTCTGTCGCTCGTTCATTGTACTGGGCTCGCCACCCTCAACTTCCACCGAACTACAAGGGGCTGGTGGAGCATGCGAGGGCGTTGGGATTGGAGTTTCTCGACGTTGATGGTTCCGTTATGCGCAATTACCTGGCCACCGGTCTTCTCCCACCTCACAGAATCGTCCTCAGGTCGCCTCCTCCTCCTCCCAGTGCTTCATCATTGGCATACCTTCGAGAGCACGTTGGTCTCCCCGAGCAAGAACCCATCGACCTCACTATCGACATATTCGCAAAGATTTCCGAAATGGGTGGCACTGGCGCACTAGCCCTGCTTCTTCCCTCCAGCAAGCCAGTCAGAAGTATGGTTCAGGAGGATATCGTTCAGTTTGATTGTACCTGAGTATGGGGACTTTGGTAAGTTACCCAAAAAAACACTCCTGGTGGATCTGATTCTGACCCCTCGGTAGCGTTCGAAGGATCCGATTGTCAGCTTTCAATGTCCTCGGATTTATGGGACATTCAAAACTGGTACTTTGGGATGTACTCATGTTCATACATGCATGATAGATCAATCAATGGATGCTGTGAACACACATGAATTTTCGCTTCGGTGCTCGTATTATCTCGTATTCGCCAACGCCCCTTTCGACGTATTGCAAGCGAATACGTCGGCCTCGTGACATGTTCACCCTTTTCTCATCTGGACCCCGACGAGAAGCTTCCTGACTGAAGGCTGCTTGCTGTCATGTTCGCAGACATCCTGTATGGGCGTGGCCTGGCGCAACTGTTGGTGTTTGCTGTCTTTGTCGTGCTGGGCACCTGCAGAAACCTCTCTCATCGGCGTTTTCAATGTCCTAGCATGTCAAGGACAATCGCAAAGGCCATGCCAGGTTGAGACACTGCGTACAATAAAACCCTATAGATCTTAGCTAATTATGTTTGTTTCTTGCAGAAAAGGGCCCCCAGAGAGTCCCGGCTAGGCTGGGAGATTGAATGGGCTGTCTCTCACCTCTCCGCTCACCTACCAGTATCATGTAAACGGAGACACCCTCTAGATATATCAATTGGTCCTGGAACTTATTAGTTCTATCATCTTCCGATCCAGGATGGTTTCAAGGGCAGGCTGGCCTTCAGTAGGGAAGTGCTGCAGAGCTGGACCATGGAAAGCGCATCTACCATCCAGACATCTGCCGCTACTGGCCTTGACTTAGGTAACTTACATCCATATTACAATTCCACCGGGGGGCAGCGTATGCAAGCAAAATACTCTTCCTGGCGCGCCTTCTGATTAGATCTTAGTCCTCTCGACTCTTTGAAGACAACCACCCTACAACTCACCTACATCGACTGATGGCCTTCCGCTACAATACCTTTATCACCAAAATACGGCTATGGTGCTCAAGATGCGTAGAGATATTTGGTC
>FJOG01000001.1:778075-824696 GCA_900073065.1 Phialocephala subalpina
GGCAGGAGAAGAAGCAAACAGCAGCCAGGCAGGAACTTTGTACGGGAGCCACAGCTAATCTTGCTCCGTGGCTGCTGCCCCACCAATCTTGGTCCGCAGAATCATTACACACTTCTACTACCTAGACGTATCAATCGATCAACTTCCACCACGATACTACTACCCGAGAAAACAATCCAAATGGTCCATGCTCAAGAGGAGGTTCTTTGTTGGGAGGAAAAGGAAGCAGCAAGGGGGAAGCAAGTTTGTGCAGTAGCCACAGCTAATCCTGCTGTTTATATGCTGCTACATTCAGATTTGATCAATACCACTACCTAGCACCTCTCACACACTACTTCACCCGTACCCACGATCACCCTCGTTGAGACACTGGTGTTCTACCAAGAAACATACTCATACCCCGCCAGTTCAGAAGCTACAGACAAGGGAGAGGACTGGTTTCATGGATCACTGTAGGAGATCATACACAAGGCTTTACTCTCCAAGAAAAAATGGCAACTGGCAGGTCAGACATAAAAGAGAGGGAGTTCGCTGATAAAGTCGCCACAGTTTCTTCTTTACGAGGTTGCAAACATCAAACGCCCATCCCACAGCAAGAAACACTCATCTCAAGAATCACTTTTACACCTTGGCACAGCATATTAAGCATCTCACCGACCACACAGCAAAACTCTAAGAATCTCATCATCGTTTGTTCTAGTGTATTTCTGCTTTAAGTGCAACAAGAAGACGAGTGTAGCCATCTATTACGAGACACCATGGTGTCTCAAGTGTTGGATCCCCAGATCAACCACCCAGTAACTCTCCAGCTACACTGATTGGCGTTTTTTTCATGGATGACTGGTGGACTGTAGGATTAATTGGAGTTAGGCTGGCCCTGGTTGGTTGGTTGGTTTCGGTCAGCTCAGATGGCAACGCGGTGGGCTTTTGAAGTTTTCCAGTACTTTCTTGGAGGTATGCTCTTCGGAGCTTAGTGGCAGAACAATGGTGGGTATCGGCGTCACTATCACCGTCCTTGTACAAGTCGATCTTTGAGTGGAGAATGTATTTTCAATTTTCTTATGCATCCAGGTCATTAATTACCCCACGATCTATCTCCCTGCCCAGATTCTCTTCAATCCTTCGTAATTAGACCCTCAAGCACCTTGAATGCACCCCGCTTAACCTCCTCAACACCAACATTCGAGTCAAACACATGTGCATCCACCTCCTTCTCACCCGGCAGCTCCAAGATCTCGAATTGGCTGCTGACCAACGTCGCTGGCATGAAATGACCAGTACTGAATTCTCGGACCCTGACCAAATTCTTGGCTTTCTTTTCGGACATTGATAGGAAGATGAAGTCGAGCTTGATCTGATCGTTCTTGACGATCGCAGTCACGGTCGCCGTGGCTATAACGGCAGTGGTCGTGCACGTAGTGCGGATCGTAGTGGCAAGGGAGAGCTTTCGCGGAGTCGTAATAGAAGCCTCACATAGAGTCTTGAGGGAAAGCTTGCGAGGAGTCGTGAGCGAAAGCTTTCGAGGTGTCGTGAGAGTGGTAGTCAAAGCCTTGAGAGATATCTGCGAGCTCGCACGGGTCAAAGCCGCAAAAGATATCTGCGAAGTCGTTCTCTTAATTGAGAGGTTGGCAAGGTTGGCGTATTGACAGCGGCCCGGAACACCTGACGGTACTTCTGCTTCAACGCCGAGCAGGAGACGATGACGAGTGGCTTGGTTGCAAGGCCAGTGATGCAGGCGGCGGCGAGGGTTTCGAGCCAGCCAGCACGGTCGTCGTCGGTTAGGGAGATGCCGGCGTGCATCTTGTCGCGATTTTCTTGGGGGTGATACTGAGTATGGAATGTCAATTGAGTTCATTTTTGGGTGTTCTGGCAGGGCTGGGAAGTATGAGGTAGGTGTCCGAGGCCGGAGACATTGGCATGGGTATGGCGAACTTACATCGTCACCCTCGAGAAATAGACATCCCTTCTCTTGCGCTAAGTACTCTCCAACCGTGGACTTGCCACATCCTGCTGGATCACATAAAACAACTAGGTTCCTCATTAACGCAACATGTAAGGCAGGCGAATGTCCAGCGTGGAAATTGTGATCAAAAAAGGTCGATCTGAGTCGATGCCGAGTCGTTGGAGGTTGACTTTCTACTCTGGTTGACGTAAGAGAATTGTGTAGAGGTTTGAAGTTTGGTAGATGCTGCGCCAAACTCGGTCTCCCGGAGCTTGTCGCCGCCAAAGAAGAGTCCTCCTGTCAAGGGAAGTTTGCTGTCGTTAGTCGTGGAATAAGGAAGGAACGGGCCGCAATTGACGTAAGCGATCTTGAATATCTGGTTAGCAAAACCGAAGCGCTGAGCATTTTGATGCAATGTCGATGCGCGGGAAATTCTAGCGGTGAATGGTAATGTTGCGGCAAAGGAATGGCGAGTGCTGCTGGCATACATTTGCCTTGATGTACTGTAGATGGATGACCCGGTGAGGATTGGTCATTTTGAACAAAGGAAAGTCTGTTTCTAGACAAAGGATGAAGATAGCATGGAGGAGGACCAAGGAAGCTAGAGGATGAGCAGACATTATGAAATTGTAGATATCTGGAAATGCAATATATTTGAATTTGGAAGAAAGAGACAATGCATTGTTTATCTTTGGCATATCGCGATGTTGAGACTCGGTCGAGGAATTAATGTCCGAATGTAGTAGATGTGCTTTCAACTTTAAGATAACTAAGCTGCTTTCCCGCATTAGCAGACTACAAATAATGTGCAAACTAGTGAGAGGACGACTGACCAGCAACATAATATCCTGATCGTTTTTATACCTAGCAGGTTTTTGTTGCGGATAAAATTTGGACTAGCGTGCACGTGATAAATTGAGGTGTGCTATAAGACTTGCTCTTCTACCTCTACAGTGGACAGGTACGCTGTTTATATAGGCCCTGAGGGCCCTATAAGCCCTGAAGCTCCGGGGTCTCCGTAGGCTACGGAGACGCCTAGCTTCGGGGTCTCCTAGCCTGAACGAAGTGCCCGTTCAGGGCCTTCTACGCCACCAGTGGCGTAGGGGCCTTAGGCCACAACAGTTTTCGATGGCGGGGTGGATCACGTGGGCGGGGTCCGCTCATTTTCCGCTCGACGAGCGCGGAGGAGTCATCGAGCATCCCGTCCGAGTGCAAGCAAGGGGTAAGAAAATTATTAATTAATTCAGGATAGCGGATATAGGAGTTATCCATACGAGCTCTTAAGTCCTATGCGGAGATTTGGCAACGAGCAGAGTATAAATAATGGAGCTTGTGATCGTGGTCGAAAGTTGCAAGGCAAGCTTAAGCAATTCGACTGACAAATCATCAAGACGCCAAATTCGGTTTCAAACCAATTTCCAAGATGTTCCAACTTGTGTAGTTCATAACTGGATGCTCCTCCGGCTTCGGAGAACAGTTTGTTTACAGTATTCTTGAGCGTGGAGACAAGCGATTGCTACAGGCCGGAAACTGGAAGACCTGAAGCATTTGGAGCAAGCAGGCGCTGCAATTCTTCAGCTTGATATCACCGATGGGCAACAAAACATAAACGATACAATTGCAAAGGCGATCAGTATCTATGGACGAGTAGATGTGTTGGTGAACAATGCATCCTACATCTCAATTGGGACCTGGGAAGATCTTGAGTACGCACCTCCCTGAGGGCAATCAAATGTCTTTGACAATACGCTCATACTAACTTGATGACAGATACGGAGACTTCCTCGCGCAATTTGATACGAATGTGTTTGGCACCATCAAAGTGACTCGGCCACTTCTGCCTCATTTTCGGCAGCGACGAGCAGGGACTATAGTGTTTATCAGCTTTCTTTCGGGCTGGATCGGCCACGCAGGTTGTAGTGCGTACGCTGGCTCTAAGTTCGCACTTGAAGGTAAGTCCTAACTGCCATTCTTGAGCATGCGGCACTGAACAAGGCTGTGCCGAACAGGAATTGTGGAAGGTCTCTGGCGGGAAACCGCACACTTGGGATAAAGACCCTACTGATCGAACCGGGAAGATTTAGAACCAAACTTCTGTCCAAGAATAAGATGAAGGCTGTCATTTCCACTATTCCCGAGTATGCAGAATTCTCGAAGACAAGAGTCGCCACGCTGTCCAAGGAGGATCAGGCACAACCTGGCGATCCAGTGAAGCTTGTGGAGACTATCTTGGACTTAGTACGACAGGAGGGCATCACTGAGGGCAGAGAGGTTCCGTTTCGACTCCCACTGGGAAGGGATGTATATGGTGATATGAAGACCAAGTGCGAAGAAACGCTGAAATTGCTCGAGGAATGGAAGACGACGATCAGGAGCACGGACCTCGAGGAATAGGGTATTTCGGGACAACGTGAGCTAGCTGAAGCAAAAGAATTGAAGTAATGGACAAGAAATCTGATCGCTGAAGTCTCTGATATTGCTGATAATAATTCTGCTGCTGTTGTTCGATCGCGACTGTGAAGTAGGGTGAGGTTTGTCGCGCGATTTAAAATTGGGGGTCGGGATGTAGTATGCGCTAGAGCTACTGTTGGCTCGGTGGTGTTTTTATCACACTAGCCATCATCTCACCTTTCCTTCTCTTCTCGCGATTGCTTCAATCCAAACCTGTGATCAAATCTGCAAAGACTCTACGAGCGACACTTCATCAGAAAACAATTCGAAACCTCAATCTTGTCATCCTGAATGCACCCATACCTGCTTCAGCTTTCACCGTGTTGAGTCATCGATTCACGGCGTGAATCATGTCCCGCAATTGGCCATTGCACTGCCTCCGTATCGCCGAAGTTTATATCTGATCACGATGCCCTTAAAGAAGGACATTACTCCAGTGCTCTAACTTCGCAAGAAATCGTCGCCGAACATTCCGTTTCGGCATTCATTTCGTACAACAAATATCACGATCCCCTTTCTGCAGTCCCAAATGGCTGCAAACACACTACCCTTTCGACTGAAGTCATACCAGACAGCACTGGCTATTGTTGCACCTCCTCAATTGCATAGCGATATCAATTCGTTGCGGAAGATTCATGACAAGGCCTACGAGAAATGGGATCCCCACATCAACGTCTTGTATCCTTTCGTGGATCCCGATCAACTTGGTGCCGCAATCGCTGAGCTACGCCAAAGAATTGCGAAGCAGGATGTTCGAAGCTTCGATATTAATCTACCAGAGCCAGACAAATTTGTGCAGAAGAGAAGTGCTACTGTTCATCTGAAGCCAGACTCGGAGTCTGAGGCGAGAATCGGTCAGCTCAGAGCAGACCTCGTCGATGCACTCGGACGAGATGCCAAAGAAGGCACGCATGATGGGACATTTAGAGCGCACATGACCATCGGCCAAGCTGGGCTGGTGGGGCCAACTCTTGGGATGTTGCTTGAAAAGGTTGAGAAACTGGCGCCTTTGGAATGGCAATGCCGGAGTCTCGCGGTTCTGAAGAGACAGCCGTCCGGAAAGATGGCTTTAGTTGACGAGATACGATTGTTGGGAGATGAGAATATAGGATCGGACGAAAGTAAGCATGGTACTGGAGGCAACCCAAAATCTTGAAGTGCAGTGTGAGGGGTAGCTGATTCCAGTCAGATGGGGGAGAACAGGACTCAGCTCAACACTGGAAGCGCTGCAATGCTTACAACCCTTCCGAAGGATGGCAAGAACTTCACGAAAAACCGGTGTCGAAAGCAACAAGGGAAATTTGTGGACCTAAAATCATTGTCTCAACCTACAACCTGATGGCAGACCAACATGCCCCACCATTCGCATCGCGACTCGGTCCTATCATCGATGCCATCACTTCCGTAACAGAGCAACTGTCAAATACTCGTGTCTTGTGTCTTCAAGAAGTCAACGATGAGATGCTTCCACTTTTGCTTGGACATCCGAGCCTCAACAATACTTATCCATTCTCTACCCATCAGCCATCATCACTTCTCCCAAGCCAGCGGAATCTGGTCATCATGGCCTCTGTACCATTCAGTCACACTACTCTCGAATTTGACGAACGCCACAAGTCGGCCCTGGTAGTTGATCTGTTCGGCATGTGTGTTAAGGTTGTCAATACCCACCTCAGTAGTGCATTGACGGATGATGCCGTTGTGACAAAGAAGAATCAGATGGATACTCTGACAAAGTTCTGTCTTGACCCGAGCATGACAGGAGACTTCATTGTTGCTGGAGACTTCAATATCTCTACTTCATCCCAGACCATCGAGACAGCTTTGGATCGAGGTCTGATCGGTCGGGAGACAGCTCGGATGGTGAGGACTGTGATCAACGAAGAGATTTGGGAAGATACATTCCTCGCGTCCCCGCAAACGCTGCCGAGTGCTTCGGAGGAAATCTTTGATGGCGAGGAAGGCGCAACCTTCGACCGAATCGGTAATCCACTAGCTTCAATGTCCATTTCACCGATCGACAACCGACCGCAGCGGTATGACAGAATTCTATATCGGAAGAACGGGAAATTGAAGGTAGATCATGTGCAGTTATTCGGGCTTCCAAACGGGAAGGGACATTGTGGAAGTGACCATTACGGTTTCTCAGCTACGCTCAAATCTGAGAAAGTTCAAGACAGCCTAGCCGAGGAACCTTCACTTCTATCGCAGTCAACAATGGAGAATTTGGTCGTGATGCAAGATTCCATGGATCTCTACTCTTTACTACGAAGCCAGCTTCCGACAGAGGAGGATCGAGAACAGCGCACAAGGGCTATCGGGCTGCTACAAGATGTTCTCTCAAGCGGCAAAGGCCTTTCAAACCTGGTCCTCGCTCCTCTAGGAAGCTATCTCATGGGCACTTATTTTCCAGACTCCGACGTTGATCTGCTAGCGATAGGGTCCGTGGCACCACGGGTATTCTTTGAAACTGCCACCTCAAGCCTACAACATATCAATTCTCAACCAGATGGTGGCGTGAAAGGTGTCCATCTAGTCAACTCTCTTGTCTCGATCATGGAACTGTGCGTTTTTGGTATCAAATTTGATCTGCAGTATTGTCAAGCTTCATTATTGCTTGAAAAGTATGCATATATTCTTCGATCGATGTTGGTTCCAGGCTAAGTTTTCATTCATAGATACCATAGTCCGAGCACAGAGACTCCTCTGCACGAACTTGCATTTGACACGACACTTATCGGCTCGCTTCCTCCTTCATCCCTTCGTCCCTTCAATACCTATCGCGACACCGCATATATCTTGAACACGATTCCGGACATCACATCCTACCGAGCTGCACATCGTTTCCTTTCTCTGTACCTTAAAATACATGGTCTTTACTCAGCAAAGTTTGGCTACCTCGGCGGCATTCATCTATCACTCATGTTGAATCGTGCTGTTAAGCTCATGAGCGCGCAACTTTCGCTAAAAAAGCAAAGCGGCTTGGGCGATGCTCATAGATCATACGCAGCAATAATAGTCCGCACATTCTTCGACTACTATTCCAATTTCAATTGGCCCTCAGAGAGCATCGCAGATCCAGATCTGAACGGCAAGACGCAACCAACCCGATCGCCACGAGATGCTGTTTTCATCCCAGCAATACATGTACCTACCGCACGTCCAAACGTTGCTGGCAGTTGCACGCCACTAAGTGCTCGAACTTTCGCGTCCGAATTCAAAGAGGCCTCCAGTAAATTGTCACAAGGGAACTGGGACTGGTGCCTTCGTCCCGGCGCTGGTGTCGCGACTTTCTTGAACGGTTTCTCCGCCTACATTTCAATCTCTCTCGACGCCTGGAGTGTTGATGAGGTTAGAGGGGCGAAAGTCAGAGATATAATAGGCGCTCTAGAGAGCAGGCTTCCGAGGTTGATGCTTGCGCTTGGCAGACTTGATGGAATCTATGCTCGAGTCTGGCCTGCAAGATTTCGGACACGCAACGATGGTACTTTGGAAGATGCGACACAATTCAAAGGCTATTACCTCATCGGCATTCGAATGACGGATGAACATGCAGATATTGACACGAAGCAGCGACTGAAAGGCAAAGTCGTTGGTGCTGTGAGGGACTTTGAGAGTAATGTCAAAGCGTATATAGAATTTGAGAGTGGAAATTGCTGGTTGGATGCGGAATTCTTAGGTGCGAAGAAGATCAAGGACATAGACTTGGTCATCGACGAACGAAATTGGAGCGGCGAAGACTCGCCTAGTCCAGATGCCACGGA
This sequence comes from Phialocephala subalpina, assembly GCA_900073065.1. Classification (NCBI taxonomy): domain Eukaryota; kingdom Fungi; phylum Ascomycota; class Leotiomycetes; order Helotiales; family Mollisiaceae; genus Phialocephala; species Phialocephala subalpina. The sequence goes on from FJOG01000001.1 coordinate 786,233, forward strand.
CAGCAATGTCAACGACCGACGAGAAGATCTGGAGGATCCCAAGTTCGCTGACTTGAGTGTCGGTACCACACTTGAGCAGCCTAGAAGACCAAACTCATCGCCTCTACGAATGCCAGACGATGTCATGAATCGAATAAAACACGATACCGCGCACTACTCAGCAAAAGAGTTCTTTATTGGGTACGAGGATCGCTTCGAGGAGAAGCCGAAGGAGGTTGACCTGCTGAAATGGAAGCTCGAACAGACAGACGAGGAGTTCATTCCTTTACATCGAGTCGTACATATTCGTAGGAAAGATGAGAATGGAGGTGAAGTTGTTTGGGATCGAAGACTGAAGTTGGATCTGGTTTTTGGCAGCGGGAAGAGAAGAGCTAAGATTACTTATTAGTTGCTAGAATAGTAAAGGTAAAATCAATGGTATTAATATTTGATTTGCCCTTTTAATTAAATAAAAATAACTCCTTAATAAAGTACTTTTATTAATTTATTCTAATTTGATTAAAATACTTATTAAAATAATATATAATTAATAAAAATAAAAAAATTAATAAAAATAAAAATTAATAAAAATAAAAATTAAATTAAATTAGAATTCAAGTTTAAATATAAGGATTAGCGCTAAGGATTAAGGATTAGGGTTTAGAGTTAAGATTTAGTATTAAGATTAAGTAATATCGTCAAATCACAAGCAGGCCAACGAATGACCTCAGAAATTTCCAAAAGCATAGATACCTTGCTCACGAGCTTTCACAGATTATATGCCATCTGCTCTCTGCCAATCAATTCGACGGACAGGATTGGACCAAATGCGCAGTCCCGACCTGGAATGCGCATACTACGTATGACAGGTTTCAGCACACAATAAATACCGACTGACAGTTACGGATTTGAGTTAGCGTGGCGGCAGACCGTAACGAGTTAGAGGCGGTTCCATTCAACCAAACCACTGGGATTGTAGGCGGACACGCGGACAATAAGTTTGGCGGAAGGCTTAATTTGGGTCGTGATCTACAATGTACAGTACTTCCAAGCGCTTCTTTCAAGTCTTTGTAATCTTCGATCGGATCTGGGACTACCGAAATTTCGGCAGTGCTTAAGTCTTCGCTACCCTTGTCCGCTGTCTGCCCAGTCAATCTCTTCAAAATGGTCCACATGTTGTTCTTACATTCCTATTAGAACGTTCTCAAGCCCCTTTGATCTTCTGTCTCCCCTTATGTCTATCCATCGTCACCTTCTGCTTCAAGCTTTCTACATTTAGTTGCACTAATACCAGTTCTTTACTTTCTTTTCTTTCAACACCGGGCATACATCAACACAGGAATGGAAGAGACAGTATGTTATCTATTGGTATGCTTGAAAGATAACCATTTTCTAATTCTACTCAGTTAGACTCTACATCCACTACAATAAATGGCAAGGATGAATGTACTCCGCCGTCTCCAGAACCAGCTCCAGAACCAGCTCTGCCCGACTCGAAAGAACAACCTGGACTCACTTCTGAGCTCTATCCAGAAACTGATCTAGATCGTGGCATCGTTGGTTGGGACAGCCAGGACGACCCGTGCAATCCAAGGTCAGAACAAAGATGTCTATTGTCTCTGTGTGCACCTTCATTGTCTAACTTGCGCAGGAATTTTCCCGAGGCTCGAAAATGGCTGCTCCTAGGGTTTATCAGTGCAATCGCTTTTCTAAGGTGATTTGACTATTTCCATTGGTATAAACGGTACCATGCGCTGACCCATATCAAATGTAGTCCCCTATGCTCATCAATCGTCGCGCCCGCTGTCACATTTATTGATATGGAGTTCCATAACACATCTTCGATTCTGAGTTCCTTGGTCGTTACGATCTTCGTCTTTGGATTTGCAGTACATTGCCCAAGGTTCCTGATAGTCATCTTGCATTTCTGACTGCTCTTAGGTTGGCCCCCTACTATTGTCGCCCTTGAGCGAGATTTTCGGGCGCCGTCCAGTTCTCACCTATGCCAACGCCTTCTTCTCCTTATGGCAGATCGGTTGCGCTAAAGCTCCAAGTCTGCATACCCTCATCGCATTTCGATTCCTAGGAGGGCTCGGCGCATCGGGTTGCCTTACAATCGGTGGTGGTGTGATAGCTGATCTGTTTCCTGTTGAGCAGAGAGGCTTGGCAAATGCCATATTTTCTGTCGGACCTCTATTTGGCCCCGTTATTGCGCCGATTATTGGGGGCTTTATAGCACAGCGTGCGGGGTGGAGATGGGTGTTCTGGGTGATGCTAATCGCATGCACCGTCTTGAGCACTACTATTGCTGTTGTCAACAAGGAAACCAACCCGATCGTGCTTATGCGCAATAAAGTTGAGAGATTCAAGAAGGAGCTCGGCCGCGGGGACCTCCGCAGTGCGTACGAGATATCGACCACTGTGGGAGCGAATCAAAAGCGCAACATTCTACTCAGAGGCATGACGATGCCTCTGAGGATGCTCTTTAGCTCCCCGATACTTCTCCTGCTCTCGCTCTACCTCTCGTTCGTTTTCGGGCTTCTGTACCTCCTCTTCACTACCGTCACCACCCTATTCGTTAACTCGTACGGATGGGCTCCCAATATCTCAGGACTCGCGTATCTCGGTATCGGCTTCGGATTCATGCTTGGTATCGTCACTGTGGCTAAGACATCGGATGCCACCGTTGTGCGTCTGACGGCAGCCAACAATGGCGTCTACCAGCCCGAGATGCGTCTTGCAAGCTGTATCTTCTTTGCATTCTTCGTTCCGATCAGTTTTTTCTGGTACGGGTGGAGCGCGGATAAGCATACGCATTGGATTGTTCCCATTCTCGGCCTTTTCCCATTTGGGTTTGGCATGATGGGGATTTTTGCTCCAATCCAGACTTATTTTATAGATACTGGTGGTAAATACGCCGCGTCTGCGGTGGCGGCTTTGACGGTGCTAAGATGCATTTTTGGCGCCTTCTTGCCATTAGCGGGTCCGAAGCTATTTAGTTCTTTGGGGTATGGTTGGGGAAACTCGTTGCTGGGTTTCATTGCCCTGGCTTTGATCCCTGCGCCTGCTTTGATCTTTAAGTATGGAGGCAAGATCAGGAGCAAGTATCCTGTTGTATTGGAATAGTACAGGCGAAATTTCGGTGGTGGCCATGGTTCGAAGCTTGGTAGGAATGGAGATGGTGAGCTTGCCTTCTTGAGTGTGTATTATCAAATTATTATATGAGCATTTTGCGGCAGTGTTGAATGAATATCTATATGATCATGTATGATTGAGTGCTACAATGTATGCAAGCATAATCGGGCCTATACCTGAGCATTTCCCCTGCAGCAGATATCAAGACCGGGATCCACAAGGCCCACTTCTCAATTCGACGATACCGGCGCCTTACCTATCCACTCTGAATTCTGCGCCATCTCCTGCAACACCCAAGCCACAATACTTTCCTCGAAATGAACAACCCATCCTTTCCTGAACCCGTATATGTTGCGCTAACAGGTGCCGCAGCACCATTTCCCAGGAATGGTACTCGGAAGAGCGTCCATTTCAACTCCTGTGGATCCTGCGACGTCACAAACTCTCCTAAACCCTTGAATTCCTCGAACGCCGTTCCCCCAATCATCTTGACGAGAACCACGGAAGCTTTCCACTTCAATGCACCTTTGTCCTCTGGTGCGGTGAATGAGCATGTACCTAGGACTAGGGCCCGTTTGAACTTGTTCGCAATAAGGAGTGGGAAGATGAGCTTCATGCAGTCGGTAACCGGCTTATTGTCTGTTAGTATTGACTTTGGAATATACCTAGGGGACTTACTGTTTCTTTAGAGCCCATCATGGGCCCAGCGAACGGATGAAGATGCTAGCTCCGGAAGCGGTCACTCTTTGGAGAACATTCTTGTCGTTCAGCTGCCCTTCGGTGACATTGATTCGGGGATTGTTGCGTATGTCGTCGGGTAGCTTGCCGGGGTTGCGGACGAGAAGCGTTAGTTTATGACCTTGCGAGAGGGCTTCGTTGCAGAATTGCAAGCCAACGGGACCTGCAGCACGTTAGTATTTGTCTTCCCACTCTAAGGGAACTGTATTTACCCGTTGCCCCGATTACTAAGATGTGTTCCGGCATGAGAGTGGTTGCAGCTATTGCTTATGGTCTCATAGCAATGCCCAGGATTGAATAGGAAGTTACTGTATGCTGGAATGTGACGTGTGGGGGAATAAGTATGGGTTTGAATATGATTAGCAGAGAAATATGAGAGTTTCGAAAATGACAAATAGCATTATAGATCAGATTCACTTGATAAACCGCATGTTCAATCATATACTCAGGCTGACAAATGAAAGCTAATAAAGTAGCTAAGAAAAAGAGTATATCTTCGTAATGATGAGGTTGAGGATAAGGAGGCCGAGGACAAGGACTGGGATTGGCTCGGCTCCGGATTGTCCATCGTGCCGAAACCTTGCAGTAGTCTGGCGGCAGAGCGGATTAGGAATAGCTCATCGCTAAAGCTTTGCCTCCTGGCGCGTTCCATTATGTCTTCCGGCCCCAGCTTCCATTTTCATCTCTGCGTCTGACAGAGACCCGGTTTCTCTTTCATGTGGATTCCTCGGCCTGGACGCGCTGCACTCACGGACCGGATCACACTTCCTCACGCCTTGATTATCAGAGCCGTGGGAAATAACCATCCGTGGCGCAAGCTTCCGCGATAGGGAGAGCACCACGAAGAAGCCGGAAGAATGATGGCAGGCACCTCTTTCCTCACATATGAACTATATAGTAAAGGCTTGGTCTTGGCAAAGGACAAGCCCAAGCGTCGTCGCGTTACGACAGGCTGCCTCGAATGTACGTAGTAAATCCGGCCGGCTCCTGCAGTATAGCTGATATGATGACGGCGGCTTTCAGGCAAACAGAGAAAAAAGAAGTGTGACGAGAAGAGGCCAATATGTTCCCAATGTTTGAGGCATCGTGGTGCTGCGTCTATTTGTACTTGGCCTCAATCCTCAACACCAAGGTTGTCGACTCCTCAATCTTCGACGTCTGAAAAGTCAACACCTCACACTCCAAAAGCGATGGCAGCGTCGCTTCAACAAAGCAATCGCGAAATGATCAATTCTATTACGGGAAATTCAAACGACTGTCACAGTGATATCAACCAGGATACAGTGAAGCTCTTCACTCTACTGCCATCCTTTAAAGGCATCTCTATGAATGCAATTGAGAAACATCTATTCCATGCTCTCACATCCAGATCTGAAGCAATAACATCCAATACTTCTCTTCTTCGAGACTTTTCTTTCTCCTCCCTATTACCGCCACTAAGCCTCTGGTATCCAGTAACCAGAAGTGCAGCCCTCGCTTGCGGGGCAGTCCTGCTCGCGAATTCAATCGACGCGGCATGGCTTCCCATAGCACAGTACTATCATACCCAAACGATTCATGCAATACGCACGTCCTTACTAAGAGATGGTGGCGAGCAGAATCTCCCCGCTGTTCTGCTTCTGCACTTATATGAGGTACGCTATGCTATTCGCAGCGTGGATATGTGTTAAGTTCTCTCTAGGAATTGCGTGCAGATAGCATGTGTCCCACGCATATGCATCTTGCGGGAGCACAAGAACTGATCCTCTTGATGATGGACCATTCCTGGACTACAGCAACTGGATATCAACGCATAATGGTCGAGGTGTTTCTCTATCGCGCTGCGGTGTCCAGCACCTTTATCAGCACGTCGCCAATCGACGTATGTATTGACCGGCATTCAAGATTCTTACAACAGTCTTCAATGTTGGTAAACGGTTCCAGCAAAATCGAACATAGTACAATCCTGGGCGTACCAAGTGAAATTTTCACTAATGTGATGGCGCTTTCTTTGCTCCGACGTTGTATGCCTCTCCAGCCACCGGATGAAATCCGAGCTGTGCGCATCTACTCCCGGCTCCAAGCATATTTGGTAGCCAATGCCCCAGGAGAATCTGACCTCGATCAGCCTCTGCAATTGCTCCTCACCGGAGAACTATACTGTTTGGCGTGCTTGTTGTTTTTGGAGAAGATACTGAGGCCAAGCCTGCAATCGCACGATCCTGAGGCGCGGGCGATTATCGGAAGAGCGCTTGCAGTGTGGTCGAAGTTCGTTGCGGCCGATTTCAAGAGTCCTACGATTAAATGGCCACTCGTTATTCTGGGCTGCGGAGCCATTGAAGAGGCTGAGAGAGAGATGTTTCGAAGGCCTTTTGAGGTGCTTGCTTCGTTGGGCGTAGGAAGGGCACAGAGTATACTGAGTCTCTTTGACCATGCTTGGGGGATTGCTTTACCTGATCAATCGAATATTCGGTTTTTAGGTTTAAATGTGTTATTGTATAATGATTTGTTGTTTTCTATTTTAGTATGAAATTAAAGATTATAAGACTTAATTTGGATTTGTTTGGGAGGGTTATCTTGGACTGCCTACACTAGGCGGGCAGTATAGATGTCCATGCTAGAGCATCTAGGTGTAATGGGAGAGGTCCTATTACTTATGCGGGACCCCTTTTGCGCGGTAAAAGGGGATTTTGAGGCGGAGGTGAGGGAGATGGAGGTGGTGAGTGTGAGGAGAGGTTCTGTTATTGTATAATGATTTGTTGTTTTCTATTTTAGTATGAAATTAAAGATTATAAGACTTAATTTGGATTTGTTTGGGAGGGTTATCTTGGACTGCCTACACTAGGCGGGCAGTATAGATGTCCATGCTAGAGCATCTAGGTGTAATGGGAGAGGTCCTATTACTTATGCGGGACCCCTTTTGCGCGGTAAAAGGGGATTTTGAGGCGGAGGTGAGGGAGATGGAGGTGGTGAGTGTGAGGAGAGGTTCCCCATCATCGTGAAGATCTCGCAACATTGAAATTGTAGTTCGGGGTGGTATTTGAGATATACTGTCCGAGATTCGGGATCTCCACGTAATAGTAGTGTGAACACCCGCCTATTTAACAACCCAATGCTGATCTTGAAGCCGGCCAAAGAAGCCGCATGAGAGCGCGCAAAGGGGTTTGATAGGTTCGTCTCTCATAAAAGGGACGTCAAAGTTGAGAGTTTAGAGACAGCATCACAGGATAGATTTCAAATGGAGAATTTGAAGGCTGATGCGGCCACTTGGCAATTTTCTGTCTAGACATGTACTCATCCGTCTGCTGTAAATGGAGGCGTTGAATCTAAAGAGAGGATGCGAGTAGTACTATAGATTAAGAAGCGAACAATGAGTGTTGACAAAGTTGGAATGAAACAACTTGACTCGGGATGAAAAGTCTCACATGGGACGAAAAGGATAATGCTGAACGGACTTTATCGCTATATCGAACACGGAGAGTCAAACAGACATTATTTAACGTCAATGTACACAACCAACAATGTCTGAATCCATCATGAAAAAGGGTTTGCTTGCAGGACTAACTAATTGCATCAACATCCCCTAACCTTCCCCTCATGAAAGTAATAACAGGAAGGATATCATAAAAACGCCGTTTGATGCGAAAGCCCCTCAAATCCTCCGCCCACTGTAAAAATATGACGCCTCGAACGCCATGCTCAGGCTCCTGCGCTGGCACATCTATGCAATACCGTAATTGTACAATGAATAAACCAGATCAGATCTAAGCGGCGACGGCAACCATGGTTGGCCGCTCGAGGGTCGAGCTGGGGCCAGCTTCCTCTTCTGCGATTTCACCACCTGCTTCTCTCTCGGCCCAGTCTCCCCATAGACCTCGCTTGCCTCGAACTCTGATTGGTGCGCCAACCAGATTTTCATTTTGGTCGACCTTGACGGCGTCTTTTGTGGCAAGAACCAATATTTCGAAGAACATCTTCGTGGCATCAGCTCTGGTAGTGCTTGCTTCTGGTAGAAGGTCCTGGAAAAGTACGCTGGCCTTCTTGCGCTTGTCGGGGCTGTTAGCCGCATCAGGGCCGAATTGATCACGAAGGAGGTGAACGGCGTGCTTGGTACCGAGAGACACTGGACCGCTGTCTGCTGGATGAACAAGCGGTGCGGTGGTCTCGTCAAAGTTGGGGCCAGGGCTGAGAGCATCAAGGCCAGCACTTGGCTCATGCTCATCGTCGTTGTTCATCATGAATCCATCGTCGTCAGCCAGTTCGATCATGGTTCCATCGGGTGCGACGGTTGTGTTTGCATCAATGCCACCCGCATTGTCGAGACCTGCAGCAAGATCATCCTCTTCGCCGAGATCAAGGCGGGGAGATTTTGACGGATTCTGCTCATCACCGCTTTCCATATCTGCAATACCACTATCACGTTTGCGCTTAAGCTCTCCGCTTCTTCGAACTGCATTGAGTGACAGCATCCCGCGGAGTTCTGGTGCCCAGCCACTACTTCTGCCATCACCCATAATGTTGGAAACGAATCCACCATTCTTCTGCATTTCCATGAGAGTGAGAAGTGCGGGATCTCTCGGTAGGAACGACTGTGGTCTGAGGATCTTGTCATGACTCTCTTGTTGCTCCTTGATCTGGGAAGTTGCGAGCATGATCTCAGAATCGGCATGGAGGAATCGTTGTCGGCGAGCGCGTTGTGCTGGGTTACGGAAGACAGACTGTTCCGTCTCATCTTCTGGCTCAAAGAGTGTGGAGTTTAGGTTGCGTTGATGCTCAGCCTCGACTTCTGCTGCGAGATCATCGTCAATGTCGGACAGAGGCGACTCTGAAATTCTCTCGGGGCGGACAAGAGGAGCTGGGGGCAAAACGATGTCGTCTCCTCCCATGTCAAGCATATCGTAATCTCCGTCGTCATCTGCTAGTCGGATGCCATCATCGCCACCTCCAAAATCAAGGTTGAGAGATGTATCACGTTCGCCAGCTTCGTTGTCCTTTGATGGCACTTGAATATCTAATTCGCTAAGCAGATCATCCTCCGCAGCTCTAGCAGCGGGTGCATCTCGGCCGATTTCCATGGTACGGTCCGCCTTTGGGTTGAAGTCGTCGATATCAAGACCGAAATCCAAGCCTAAATCGAGATCATCCATAGGTTCCAAAACCAAATCATCATCATTCTGATTCTCAATGCTATTCTGCAAGAATTGACTGCCAGTAAAGTCTTCCTGGAGGTTGATGTCGCGACTGCCGGCTCTGCGTTTTCGTTGAGGTGTGTCGTCTTCGAGCTGAGAGAAGAGGAATGATGCGTCGGGCATAGGCGGCATCTCCAGGTTATCGCCCTCAGTAAGTACATCTGGGAGCATAAGAGCATCTCGGGAGGGCATATGAAGGCCGGCAGGGATATCGTTATTTCCAGAAAGGCGGAAGGCCTAGAGAGTAAGCAACTGGAACACTAGCTAGGATGTTGGATCACTATACCATCTTAATCTTCATGAGTGCTTCATTGCAGTCATCAAGTAAATAACGCGCTTTTCGACTGTATATTCTCACAACACCCAGCAGGAGCTGTCCACTCAGTCGAAGGGCCATTGGCGCCTGGTTCGGGGTAACGATAGCATCGACACTATCCTTTACGCTGGCTTGCAGGATGTGGTTCTTGGAAAGCTTTCGTTCGAGATTGGCCGAAAGCCAGACCCGAGCCAAGGGGCCTGTCTTCGAGAGGAGAGTCTCTGAATAGAACATATTGATTATAGGTAATGATCAAAGGTGATCTCGAAGGCTTGCGCCAGGCGATGATGCGTTATGGGTGCGAAGCAATGGTTTGTTGGTGGGTAGGTTGACCGCGTTTGTTGTGTTGTTATGATACGGGCGCGTCGAGAGAAATACCAACTTCGGTCGCAGATCGCATTCAAGGCGCGTTGTCTATCCCAGAATTTAGGTAATTATTGGCGTCGCAACTCGATGGTTCAGCGATAGCAAGAGATGAAGCGATTATTAGGGAGGTTGTGTTGTGTTGTGCGACAAAATTTCGAGGTGGGGAGCGATCTTGATGGTATTGATTTGAAGTGGCTGGCTGGTATGGGACGGAAGCGCTAGCTAAATTGGAGCCTGCACTTAAAGCCTCGGAAGTGAGGCATTAATCACGTGACTATAATTTTTCCAAATGTCTGAAAATGGTATGATAATTGGCTGAATAAAGGACAATTAAACTACTGATGCGTATTTCACAATGTTGGTAGCGAACTCAAGTACATAATCCTCTAATGTTGTTGCGACTCTCAGCAAATCTCATCCCCTTTACCCAGAACTGAGCCTGGCCAAACTCGCCCTGAGACCTGCACCAACAGGGGTCAAGCCGAACGCCAAAAGTCGTCAGTGCAGCGTGGAGCTTTGAAACGGCAAAAGAGCAGTCGCGGACACGTAATTGTTAGGACCAGAATTATTTTGTGTCTTGAACCGCCAATGACCCCCGACGACCATATTCGCAGTCGCATTAATTGACCTCTGGCCACTAAGTCTCACATAAGTGCTGCCATCCCGCCCGTCAGCTCCCAACACCATCTTCGAGATCGTATGCCTCAGCGATAGAGACCGTGGACACGACAGCATCAGTTGCTGCTCGTCCTTGACTGGAGGACAGGAGGAATGGCTTGGCCGCGCATATCTCGGTCTGCGAGTCCAGGAGCCAGCTTATTGCCCTTGACGAACCTGCCACCTGGCGATAATTCACGATTAGAACCGCCTTCAAGGCGAGGATCTCCAGACCGGTCGAGGTCGAGAAGTAGACATGCGCGGAGCTCCTCGTCCATTGCGAAGGTTTGTACATGTGTATAAAGTATTCCGGATGGTACTGACTGCTTGATAGACGGTAGCAGACGAGTTTGCAGGTCTCTCTCCGAACGAAACTGCTGAGCGCCTGCAGACATCCCTCACCACCGGTCTCTCCCCAGCCGAAGCTCTTGCTCGATTACATGACCAAGGCCCGAACGAATTACCACATGAAGAGCCCGAACCGTTATGGCTACGATTTTTGAAACAGTTCAAAGAGCCGCTGATCCTCCTGCTACTTTGTTCTGCCGGTGCGTCAGTGATTGTTGGAAATAAGGACGATGCCATCAGTATTGCTGTGGCGGTCACAATTGTGGTTTCAGTTGGATTTATACAAGAATATCGATCAGAGAAGTCAATTGAGGCTTTGAGCCACTTGGTGCCGAACCATGCACATCTTATTCGAGGAGATCAGGCCAGGACAGCGAATCCAAGAACACCGTCATGGCCACCAAGCGCAGGACAACCACCAGAAAGGGAACCGATGATGGATTCGACATCTTCCGAGGATGATGAGGTGAAGTTGGAGGCTGCGTCAAGCAAAGTTATGGCAGCGCAGCTTGTACCTGGGGACCTGGTTCTGTTCACGACTGGAGACCGAATACCAGCAGATATCCGCGTTACAAAGGCATCAGACTTATCAATTGACGAATCCAATCTTACCGGCGAGAACGAACCCGTAAGGATAACGGCAGATGCTATAAGCAGGAATACCTACCCACCACGAGCTTCTTCCAGAAATCTTGAGCCCCCAGGCTCACCATCCTATGCTTCTGCGGGCAGCGGCACTGTCGGTGCAGATACCCGTTTAAACAGTACAACGAACATTGCATTCATGGGAACACTTGTCAGATCAGGACACGGGCAAGGAATTGTGTATGCGACTGGAGGAAACACACATTTTGGCACAATTGCTGCGAGTGTGACAGAAACCGAGAGTCCGCGAACACCTCTACAGCTTTCTATGGATTCGCTCGGATCACAACTCAGTCAAGCCTCGTTCGTAATTATTGCGATAATTTCTCTGGTGGGATGGTACCAAGGCAAAGCACTGCTAGAGATCTTCACAATTTCAATCTCTCTGGCTGTAGCAGCAATCCCGGAAGGCCTCCCAATTATTGTGACAGTCACCCTAGCTCTTGGAGTCCACCGTATGGCGAGACATAATGCTATTGTGCGGAAGATGCCGAGTGTGGAGACTCTTGGTTCTGTAAATGTTGTCTGCAGTGATAAAACTGGTAAATGAGTTGCCCCAAGCTCCAGCCTCGTTACTGACATTATTGCAGGGACATTGACCATGAACCACATGACAACAACCAAGCTGTGGTACTTTGATGCGGACTCGCCAATTGCTGTTGATTCTGACGATGAAGCGACTGAAGGAAAACCAGACCCAGTAACTTTGCGAATCCTTCGGATCGGCAACATCGCAAATAATGCACGTCTGAACCGGCGGTACGCACACGCGCAAACTGCCTCCTCCATGGCAGTATTGTCCTCCACTGGGACGGACAATCATACGCTTCGAAGCCGATGGGTAGGACAGCCTACAGATGTGGCTATGTTAGATTTATTGGATCGATTCAAGGAACACGATGTTCGAGATAGGCTTGGACATCGGCTTGGGGAGACGCCTTTCAGCTCCGAACGAAAATGGATGGGTGTTTCTGTTGGCGACCTCAACCCTGACGGAAGCTCCTCGTCAAAAGAGGTTGCGTACATTAAAGGGGCAATGGACAGAGTCTTGTCCAGATGCGACACATACTTGACGAAAGACGGACGAGAAGTTGTTCTAGATGCGGCCCGAAGACAAGAAGCCTTAGACGCAGCAGAGAAGTTGGCCCAGGAAGGTCTTCGTGTGCTGGGATTCGCAAGCGGCCCGGTCGCAAAGCACGCCAAGTCTATCAGTTCGATCAGCCGTAGTAGCACACCTACAACCAAGATCGCAGAGCCCCTCGTGTCACATGGCGAGGATGTTTACAAAGGGCTGTGCTTTGCGGGTCTCGTTGGGATGAGTGATCCTCCCAGAACCGGTGTCACCAAGTCAATTCGACGCCTCATGCGAGGAGGTGTGAAAGTGATCATGATCACAGGTGATGCAGAGACAACGGCATTAGCTATTGGGAAGAAGCTCGGTATGTCAATTGCGACTCCCCGTGAACACACAGCCAGTTCTGTAGCCGTAAAGCCGGTCCTGAGTGGGCATGAAATCGAGGAGATGTCGGACGAGGAGCTCGAGGCTGCGATAGCCAATACTTCAATATTCGCAAGGACGAGCCCGGATCACAAGATGAAAATTATCCGAGCATTACAAGCTCGAGGTGACATCGTAGCGATGACCGGAGATGGTGTCAATGATGCACCAGCATTGAAGAAAGCAGATATCGGAATATCTATGGGTCTCCAAGGCACCGATGTCGCCAAAGAAGCTGCAGATATGATTTTGACGGACGATGATTTTTCTACCATCTTACGCGCCATTGAAGAAGGCAAAGGCATCTTCAACAATATCCAAAATTTCCTTACATTCCAGCTGAGCACAAGCGCTGCTGCTCTGACTCTGGTGTTTTTCTGCACGTGTCTGGGATTTAAGAATCCTTTGAACGCGATGCAGATTCTCTGGATCAGTAAGCGGACCCAGTATTCCTTGCCTCAATCTTGCCTAATGCTAATATGTAACAGATATCATCATGGACGGACCCCCTGCACAATCTCTAGGTGTCGAGCCTGTCGACCCAGATGTCATGACCCGACCACCACGAAAGCGTAACGCACCTGTCCTTACATGGCCATTGATCACTCGAGTCATTACATCCGCAACGATCATCATGTGCGGAACAATGCTCGTATACACCCACGAAATGCTCACCGACGGCGAAGTCACGAAAAGAGATACGACCATGACATTTACATGTTTCGTCCTCTTCGACATGTTCAACGCCCTGAACTGCCGCTCGGAATCCAAAAGTGTGCTGAGAGGCGAAGTCGGCCTTTTCAGCAATACACTCTTCAACTGGGCCGTCTCATTGAGTTTAGGAGGACAGATTCTCGTGATCTATTTCCCGTGGTTACAAGAGGTGTTCCAGACAGAAGCACTGGGACCATTTGATTTGATTGGGTTGGTGGCGTTGGCGAGTAGCGTCTTCTGGGTGGATGAAGCGAGGAAATATTGGAAGTCGAGAGGGAAGACTTCGAGGAGGATAGGGGGTGGGTATAGTCAGGTTGTGTAGTGTGTATTAAATGATGAATCTTCATGGAGACAAAAAGGAGATGGGATTTGTATAAATAGGTTGGAATTGGCATAGATTCCCGAGCGCATGCATTTATGGGAGGATCATTTTCTGTTGTTTTCATTCAAATTTCGGGAACTTGAAATCCAGTTTCGAACTATTTCCTCTTCAATTTGTTCTATATTTCCACAGCAGTAGTCCTGCCATCAATGCCTATTCTGATTTAGTCGTTCATCTTCGCGTCGCTTTCTCAATCGGCTCGTGACCCAAGCGGGGTCGAAGTCATAAAGTTGCAGATCTCCAACCAGGGTCCACTTTCACCGGCAATTAAACAACCTTAAGTAACGTTACGAGCTTTATACTCTTCGCGATCTTAGCTCTGACAGGAGCTCGGGAGCTTCCACTTCAGATGAAAGCGCGTCATGATAAGCTTTTGTGGCACTCGTTCCTGGAGAGAGGCACAGGGCAGTGGCGCGGCGGGGCTAAAAGGAGAGTGCGGGGAGGGGAGGTTACATGCGATTTAATCAATCTTATCATCTAAATTCATCTATCGAACGATGCTGTTTGGGAACATAAGACGCAACGGATGAATCCTTTACGCCTCTGTCGTCCGAAGTCTTCGCATCAAGCAATTCGTTACCAACTCCGAGCATGCGTCTCTCCTCCCTGCTGTCCTGCCTCTTGGGCCTCGCCAACCTGGCAACCAGTGCATACACCAACTCCTCCCTCGCATTCACATACGACCGCTACAATTTCCTCCTCCATGGCGAGCCATACCAGATTATAGGCGGCCAGATGGACCCTCAACGAATCCCATATCAATATTGGTCGAAACGTCTCCTCGCAGCCCGCGCCATGGGTCTCAACACCGTCTTTGCCTATATATTTTGGGACCAAGTGCAGCCAACACCTGATACTTGGGACTTTACTGGTCGAAACAACATCGCTGAGTATTTCAAGCTGGCTCAAGAAGTCGGCTTGAATATTGTCCTGAGAGCAGGGCCCTATGTTTGCGGCGAACACGAATGGGGCGGTTTCCCCTCCTGGCTTTCCGACATCGACGGAATGGTCGTCCGCTCAAACAACGCGCCTTTCCTCGCCGCTTCAAAAGTCTACCTCGATCGTCTCGCCGAAGAAATCAAACCCATGCTAGTTTCCAACGGAGGTCCAGTGCTCATGGCTCAAATCGAGAATGAATACGGCTCCTACGGCTCAAACCACACTTACATGGAAGCCCTTCGAGATTTGTTCTATGGAGCTTTTGGTGATGATATGGTACTCTACACCAATGATGGTGGATACTCCGAGGACATCATCAACGGCCAAATCAAAGGTATCCTCGCTGAAACGGACGGAGGTCCTGAATCCGGCTTCTTGGCGAGAGATCAATACGCTTACCCCTCTTCTCTGGGCCCACAACTAGATGGCGAATACTACATCACTTGGCTCGACCTCTGGGCTTCAAACCAGACATATGACACTGATGTCGGAAATCCTACCGCGATTGCCAGTATCGTATCGGATCTAACGTGGACATTGAACAACAAATCCAGTTTCAGTCTGTATATGTTTCACGGCGGCACGAACTTCGGGTTCCAGAATGGGGCTGATTGGAGCAAATCGTTGACGCCTGTTATCACTTCTTACGACTATGGAGCGCCTTTGACGGAAAGTGGTGGCATCACAGATATCTATCTTGCACTGAGAGAAATGATTGTGGGCTATCTGGGAAATTCGACGACATTACCTGCGGTGCCGAAAAACGAGACTCCAATTGCGATTCCGAGTATTGAGATGAAGCCTGTAGTCAAGCTTTTCGACGTCTTGCCTGAGCCAGTGTTGGCAGATTACCCGACGAATATGGAAGTGTTGGGACAGAGTCAAGGGTTCACGCTTTATCGTCACACAGTCACTTCCTCGACGGCAGGGAAGCTTATTCCAGGAGATCAGCCTCGAGACCGTTTACTGGTGTATGTCAATCAAACAAGAGTTGGTGTCATCGATAGTATCTACGAAACGTACTCCACCGTCAACTTGGAGCTGGAGAAAGGCGACATATTGGATATCTTAGTAGAGAATATGGGCAGAGTGAACTACGGACCCAGGATTCCAGATCAGAAGAAAGGCATCGTCGGCAATGTGACAATTGGAGAAGCAGTCTTGAAAGGATGGAAGATGTTTACTTTACCTTTGGTGTCGCCGGCTTCTTCTTCCTCCGCCTTGACTGACGAGGTAACAGCTTCGGAGCTTGCCACTTCGGGTCCGGTGTTCTATGCGGGAATATTTGATATTGAAGGAGAGATTCGAGATACGTTCTTGCATCTTGCGAATTGGACGAAGGGCGTTGTTTGGGTGAATGGAGAGAATCTTGGAAGGTATTGGGTTGTGGGACCACAGCAGACGCTGTACTTGCCTGGTTGTTATTTGAAGGAAGAGGGAAATGAGATTTTGGTGTTGAATTTGGAGCCGAGTGAGTATATGGGGGCTGTGGAGGGAGTAGTTGACAGGTTGTGGGGTAACAACCCCGATCCAGATGCTCCTTGAGATAGAGACATGGAATTATGGGAACCAGGCTCGCTTTGTGTGAGTCCTTCAGAATATACTCATCACGAAATCCCTAACACCGAGAGACTTATTCGTGACAGGCTCTCGATGTCCAAGATCATGAAGTCTCCAACGTCGGACGCGAATGTGCGAATCGACTACACCACTTTGGCGTGATCATTGGCCAACTAACGCCTCTTATGAAGGTAGCCGAATTGGGCGCGCAAGGCTGGATGTTCGATGTTGGTTTTTCGGCCTGGGCCAATGCTGGGCCACTGTTCTCTTCTTGCATGAACACTCACATTATCTTTTGCGTGCTGCAAACATTCATATTTTCGCAACATTCACTCCCAAACCAACTTTTTCACCAAAGCATGTCATGATCCTGTACAGGACATCATCTCAGCGAAATCCCAAGGGGGAAAATAAATCATCGTAAAAGATTTTCATTGAAGTTGTTCCCGTGCCACAAGCCAATCCAGTGGTGGCTGTGTGAATTGCATGCAGCCTGATCGCAAACTCCACTCAGCCACATTGACGCACCCTGAGTCCATTTCGAAGTTCGCGATTCTGTTGCCTTCATCTTGGTTAATAAAACTCATAACCAAGCTGAGCCGCCCTTCGAAACCTTATCCATACCGGACCACACACAAATCCAGTCTCCCCATGAAAGCTTGATCGACGGGTACCTAGGTCGCGAAAATCGCAAGTCAGGATGCTCGATCCAGTCACAGCCTTGGGCGTTGCATCGAATGTCGTCCAGCTCGTCACGTTCACTAGCGACCTAATTTCCAAAAGCAGGGAGTTCTATGAATCTGCAGATGGCGCGCTCGTTGAACAGCTAGAGCTAGAAGCCATCACTGTCAGCCTTCAAAGCCTTAGCAGCGATCTCATTCTGCCAACCATCAGGAAAGAAGACCAGTTGAAAGTAACTCCGACAGAGAAACAATTGAGAGAAATTTGCAATGGGTGTAGAGATGTATCGAAAGAACTCTTGGTCCTTATCCGGGATGTGAGAGCAGAGGGGCCACATAAGAAGTGGAACAGTTTTCAACAGGCTCTCAAGTGTATGTGGAAGCACGCCTCGACCGTTACAGACGCCAAATTGACACTACACTCTTAATTTCGCTCAGAGAGAGTATCGGTGCTCTTACGAAGTTAGAGCGGGAATCTGAAACAATCAGTCAAGTTGTTCTTCGCTCGAAGAAGGATGTTAAGCAGTGGCAAAGGAATCTCGTGGATGAGGTACATCGAGGTGATTGGAAGATTCAGAACGACAAGGATTTGGTGAACTTCTCAGCTAAGCTATCCGCTTGTGCGAAAGAAGAGGGAGACCTTTTGATGAAGCAACACATCTTGGAAAGGTTACATTTTGGTGAAATAGAGGATCGTGCTGAGCGTATCCCAGAAGCACACGGCAGGACTTTCGAGTGGATCTTTCAGCCTTTAGAAGTCTCCGATGGAACTCTTGGTCCAGGAGAACTCAATACTGGTTCCCAGACATCTACAGCGCATTCTTCAGATGAACCTGAAAAGCAAGCCGAGTGTAGCAACCTTGTTCGCTGGCTGCAGAGTGAGTCCAGTCTATACTAGATCACTAGGAAACCAGGGTCCGGCAAATCAACACTTATGAAGTATTTACAGAGGGATAAGCGTACCTTGGATTATCTCAAGCCTTGGATCAACGGGCGGTCTATCATCACTGCTGGGTTTTTCTTCTGGAACTCTGGAACTGCAATGCAGATGTCGAAGCTTGGGTTGTTACAAACACTTTTGTATGGTGCTATCGAAGAGAACCTCGATCTAATCTCGGTGATATCTCGTCGCAGATGGAAATCTTACCTACTTTTTGGAGGCGATGTTCGCAACTGGTCCATGACTGAACTCGTGGAAGCGTTCCAGGTTCTCATTTCTGACAACTAAACGGCATTCCTCTTCTTTATTGACGGTCTTGATGAGTTTGACGGGGACGGAGCGGAGATTGTTAAGTTTATCCAAGACTCTATATCGTCACGGGAGAACATCAAGTTTTGCGCGGCGAGCCGGCCCTGGCTTGTGTTCGAAGATGCATTCCAGCGTCAACCATCCCTCCGAGTCGAAGACTTGACAGTAGCAGATATACAGCTGTTCGTCACGGAAAAACTTCACGAGAGTCAGATTTTCGTCACATTAAGCAATCTAGATCACCCGGCTTCTACTGCTCTCATTTCTGAAGTGACTACCAAAGCTTCCGGGGTGTTCTTATGGGTTCAACTAGTTGTTCTCTCGTTGCTCGAAGGTCTTCGGGACGGTGATGCCATTACAGACCTACAGGCACGTTTGCTAGTTCTGCCCGCTGATCTTGAGTATTTATTCGAGAAAATGCTAGGTGATTTGAACCCAGCTTACTTTGAACAAGCTTCAATGTATTTTCAAATCGTTCGAGCAGCCACCGACCCACTACCAATTATTCTACTCTCCTTCGCTGAAGAAGGTCTCGAGAAAGCCATCGAGTACAAAATGCAACCAGAAACTAATGAGCAACAGAGATTTCGAGCAGAGATAATGCGACGTCGGTTGAGTAGTCGGTGCAAAGGTCTCTTGGAAGCTCCGAGGGCGGGGGTCGAGCTACCACAAGCCAAAGTACAGTTTCTGCATCGAACTGCAAGGGACTTCATCCATAAGCCCAAGGTATGGGGCTATGTGGCCTCCGGTACGAATGACTCCTTCGACGCAAACATTCGGCTTTCCGCGTCTTGGCTTTTCGAGTTGAAGACAATGGCACCCCGGTCATACCCAGCGGAACACGTTTGGTCCTCAATAAGATCTTGTGTAGAATATTCGCTCAAATTTGAGAACACCAAACCGGATCTCCATATCTTACTACTAGATGAGCCATCGCAGGTGGGCGATACCTTATTCGACACCTCAGGACCCAACGGGAGTACTTGGCACCAGGATATTATTGCGCACGAAAGTCAGATCCAGCACTTAAAGCTAGGCAGAATCACCCATTGGACTTGTACGGAGAACTTGAAGCCAGGACTAGAGCGCGGAACCACAAGCTTCTTCGAGTATGCATTCATATACCCACTTCGTACATATGTCATCAACAAGCTGCAGAATGGCGCTCCTCTCGACGTGTTGATCCTGAACCACTCTCTCTTATATACAGCAGCCAGCGCGAAGAACTTTGAGTTCTTGGAGCTTCTATTCAGTTTAGGAGCTGATCCAAATGCGGGTGAAAGTGCGGGGATGGGATGGACGACTTGGGAATATGTCTCGCGGAGAATCGTTTTTGACAAGGAGTCGCTAAATACCTCGGAAGAAGTGGTTAAGATCGTCCAGCTCTTTCTTGACAATGGAGCAGACCTTCAGGCTAACCTGGGGGATCTCTCGGTTCATGAATTAATCAAGAAGCGCTGCCATAATGGTACTGCGGCAATCCCGTACATCCTCCTAAGCAAAGTTTTTGCAGCCGCGGAAACAGCAAAGAGCCCGCGGAAGAAAGAAGGACGGAAGAGGACCAAGTCACCTTTTGCAATGCTGCCCATTTTGGAAAGGCCTGCGCCCACAAGAAAAGTTGAGCTAATGGGAAGCTCGAGTGCGGAGGATGCTGAGAATGTTGAAAAATTTGGGAAGCCCACCGGGCCTCTGAATACTGCTCCAAAGGAGCCTCTGCAGCAACCTCCGAAGCACGTCAAATCAAAATTCGGTGGAATTTTGAAATTCTTCAGGCGCTCAAAAGGCCGAGGTTAGGAGGAGTATTACCTAGTAGAACGCATTCTATATTCTCTTCGATACCCCTCTTACGCTTATTTCTCATGCTTGGACTCAGCTAAATGTATTTGGTGGTCAATGTCTACTCACCTTTCGCTCAGAACCGCGCGCTTGCTGTGGCGATTGATATTCTCCCATTATAACAAAGAGCGATGAAAATATGCCTGTTCTCTGTTCAAGATTTTATCAAATTCAACTTTCTAGGTAGATTGTGCTACCTCTCAACGGAGCACTTGTAAGTCGATCTTGACGAAGTCCGGAGGCACAAAGGAGTTCTTTTTGAACTATTTGTTAACTCGGCAGGAGCAATGAAAACATCTGCACTATTTCTTTCTTCTTAAGGCTGATTCAGCGAGATGAATAAGGAAGTCTCGAACGCCTATTTTTGGAATGAACAAAGCCGCCATTGTTCACCTAGGTACTATACCAAAGCACTCATCGCTTTGTTTTCTTCAAGATAGCTTTAGAATGAGTAACAGGGATCTGCACGGAACTAAAGAACAATGTAATAGTCCAGCTATAAGAACAAGCCCAAGTTCTCCCAACTTACATCTTCCTTCCTCACCTACATTCACCTCATCTACACACCGCATAACTCCTTCAACCTGGCAACCAAACACTTTCTTTCCCCATCGCTAAGTAAGTACCCCATAGACCCACCTTCTCCACCATCAAGATGTTGTCTTTCACCTACACCTCCGTGTTCTCCCGCGTCATCCTCCATGGCCGCGGCGACCGAGAAGGAGCTCCCTCCCCAGAGCCCCGCCCCCGCACTCCCCCTGACGATCGATCCCGGTTCGTCAACTTCTCTGGTTGTGGAGACCGAGAAGACGCTCCTTCCCCTGAGCCGGTCCCTCGCTCTCCTCCCGATGATCGTTGATCATCTTGACAGAGTGAGAGAGACTGCTCAAGATGGAGTGACAGGTATGAAAGGTAAAGTATGAGAGTGTAAGATAAGGAGACAAGAGTTCCTCATGCAAGCCTAGTTATTATGGAGGGCTCAGAGTGTACGTCCCGCAGAGGAAAGCATACGTTCATGCGGGGTGTCAAAACCCCGCTATAATCTGGTGCACTAAAACAACAAAAACATGTAAGATCATGGAGATAAAGCATAAGTCATCAAGCCAGGAGTCTGCCCTTGGCTATGACAGCACCAAAATACAAAACTACGTGAAAATAGAGTAGAAAACAATCACCAAAAAATGAAAGTCATCCGAAAACCCAAAATCAACCTTCCCTAATGCAAGTGATGTCCCTAGAACCAAGTGAAGATGCCGAGTTCCCCGCTGCACTACAACTGTGATCTTGACCTTAGGATGTGACTTGACTTTCCCTCGTCCATCGTTCATCACCAATTTGAAACCAGAATCGACATTAAATATCCAAGAGCTTCCTGCCCCACCTTCCCGTCCCATCATAAATCCCCACTCCCCTTAACCATCCTCCTAAACCCCTCATCCCTGCCCCTCTCAATCGCCTTCTGTCTCCATGGACCCAGAGCGCCTTCAATTTTTCGCACTCCCTCTTGCAATCCTACCACGCCTCTATTCCCCATCTGCAGCCCATTCCTTAATTTAGCCTGCTTAAACCTCAGGAACTCGTATTTACTTGCATCCATTTCCTTGAAGCCCATCCAGTCTCCCTCGTTCTCGAAGCAGACGTGATACCACACGCACAAGGCCCTCCACTCCGAAGGACAATCAATATCTTTGCCAAGGAATAGCCAGTGCCAAAGATGTTCCCACACCCTCCCCGAAATCCTACTTTCCAACTCCGTGTTCAATAACCACTCAATCGCTCGCTTGTACGTGTGTTTTGGAATACTACGAATCCGATCCTTCGTAATTGTGAATTGGGAACAACAAGGACTCGCCAAACCTCTCGGAATTTTCCTTCCCGGAAAGATATCTTGGATCGCGCCGCGGATGTAAGGTTCCTCTGGTCTCAATTTTTCGTCATAAGCTGAAGAGTTGAGGGTGACGCTCGTATTGATCCACACCGGACAAGCACTCTCCCAACTCGTTCGCAGGTTCAAGTATCCCCTTTTCCACACTTCTGCTAGATCTAGTCTGTTTAACGCTTGTTTGGTGGATTGTTCGAGGACGCCGTCGATGTGCCAGGAGGAGTCGGAACCGTGGATGAAGATTGATATATCAGATAGGTTGTCGTAAAAGTCGTGGAGGTAGGTAAGATAAGAAATCGCTTCATTCCCTTTATTTGCAGGTGGATGATAAACGGCATTTGGATCATCTGCAATATAAGGAATGACGGTCAAATTGGGAATGGAGAGGTGTTCGGTCCAACGGTGGGGTTTGAGGCTGAGGGTCGCGAGGATGAGGTTCACTGTTGGCGGGCCAGGTGGGGTACGCAGTTGACTATGGAGGTTGAAGGTGTCGATAAGGGCGTAGAGGAGGGTGGCTGCGAGGAGGAAGATGAAGATTGAGCGCCAGCGACGATGGGTGTGGTGTCCGATGGGGAGAAGCATCATGCGATGCCAGAGGGGCTTTCGAGGTCGCTAGAAGCCATGAGGCGGAGCAATTGCTCGAAGTGAGAATCGAGTCGAAGACTTCATCAAAGAGATGGCTTGCTTAGTGACATGTGTATCGGCTTGCTCCTGCCTCCTCGAACGAGCCTTCCAAATGGGACAACAAACTCGAAATGACGAAGCCAAGAAAGATACAGGAATTGATGTGTTCTTCCCCGCATCGGAAGAACTCCCTTGTCATTATTTTTGGTGTAACGTAAATGAGAATTCCCATATTGCCCAATGCTCTATTTGGTGCTCAAAACCCTTGCCGATGTTATCGTAACCGGGTCGCTGGATAAAGGTGATCAGGTGTGTCGATCGAATAAAACCTGTTCAAGCTTGCAGAGGAGGGAGTAGTCTCCTAACAAGTGATAATCCATACCGAGATATAAGGACGACAAAGATACAGCACTGTGAATCAAAGACAAAATAGGACAAAGGATTTGGTCACGTGCTCGACTTTCAAAATGTCCATCGTCTTCTTGCAGATGCCGAGCCCAAGCAAGAAAGTGCCCCGGATGGACACTGAGCAATAGGGTCGGAACAAAGACACGTCCTCTAGTGCACCAAAACTTCGAGCGTGGAGACGACTTTTGCATGCTGAAGCCGCCTCGAGATATGCCCACCATCTATTCGTTTTGGCTACCAATGCATATGCAATCAAATCCTACACCTGCTTCCAGATCAATACTGGAAATGCACTCAACTCAGGATACGCATCCGGGACTGACTCAATGTCGATGCCCATCTCAGTTTCTGACCAACGCCCTCGCCCGCCGCCTCTCATCCTCACTCAACACCCACGCCATCTCCTCCTCTCCTTCGGCCTCAGCTTCATTAAGCGCCTCCAACTCCTCATCTTCCATATTGACCAACATGCAGATCTGGGCTACTCTCGCAAATGCATCTCTCACTCCATAACGACCGCCTCTTGCAACGACACCTATGATGCCTGAGAAGTCTCTCTCCATCCTCTGAGCTCCGAGGGCATTCATCTTCCCGCCAAAAGCCCAGACGCGCTTTTCGAAGGTCCGAGCAAGGTATTTGGCAGTCTGGTCGAGCAGAGAGGAGAATGTTTTGGCTGTCATGATTCGTTGGATAGGCTTCATGAGTGCATCCCAGCTGTGCTCGAATCTTCGAGTTACGAGATCATTTAGTGTCTCTAGGTCGTCATCCGTGTCGTTGTTTCTGGCGATTTCAGCGACATCTTCTTCTGTGAGAGAATAGTCGACATCTCGGAATGTCTCGACGATGATCGGTCGTAGTCGTAATTTCACGACTCGATCGAACATTACGTGCAATCCGTCTGCTAATAGTTCGGAAGTCTTTGATGAGAAGCTTATTTTGAGGTTCTGTAGAGCGTGAGTGACGAATGTGGCGTCATGGTCGAATGGAAACATTTCGCTGAGGGTATTGGGAGCTTTGCCTCCATGAGGTGGCTCCGGAGGTGTGATTCGGGAATTGACTATGCGAGATACGTAGTCATTTGCAAGATCGAGGGAATTGATCAGGACCAAGAAGGCGATGATCTTATCTTCTGGAGGAAGCCCGCCTTGGACGACGGGCTTTGGATAGGACTCGTCTCGCATCTTTCGCTGGATCATGCCTATGAACTCGGAGCCGAGGACGCGACCGGTTGTGGGGATGACAGAGGCGACAACATCTCGTGATGATGTGGAGAGTGAGCGTTGGAGAACAGTATTCACGATGTACATGACATCGTCAACTGCAGATATTATGAATGGTGGGTTTCCACCAAGTGGTTTGCGGGCGTCGAGTGTCAAATCTTGGGGCGTCTCGTCAAGCTGGAAAGCCTTTTCCACTGAACGTCGTAAAAAGAATGTTGTCATCTCATTGAAAGGCGTGGTGATTCGAGTCGAAATTTTTCGTCCCAACGCAGATTTCACGAGCAACTCAGGCATGACCAAAAGCTCCTCATCGCTGGCGTCCTGCTCCTTCGTTATCTTAGAGATGGCTTGAAGCAGTACGTCCTGCGGCGGACTCACCCTGCACTTGCCACCCACGAACCGCGAGTACAATGACCACCGTCCTAGCATCACAGCTGTCTCGCTTAGTAGAGTATCGATTTCTTTCATGTCAACGCCTTCATCCTCACTGACTCGTCCATTGGTCCCTCCTCCAACTGCTGGAGAGCTTGTCCTCATAACCCCTCTGCTTGATGGTGCTGCAGTGAAGCTCTGAACCAGGAATGAGAAGGGATAGCTCTTCACGTCCATCAACCTCCTATCCACATGCCTCTCGTCGCTCCACATGTCCAATATTATTCCTCCTTGGACATCTGCTTCCACCTGCAAACGTTCGATAACTTTGACCATTTTGCCTTGACCGTAATGTCGCTCGACTAGTCCTCCGTGCCCCTCCACAATCTGTGCGATGTGTTCGAATAATCTGGTAAGGGCATTTGCGTAGAAGAAGCCATCTTTCCCCGCGCTCCCGCCCGTGCCTTCCCTCAGACTTGTCCTCGCCCTCGAACCCACGCCTTGGCAGACATATCTGCCATATACCTCCAGACCCGTTTCTTCTCGCCCAATGAGCGGGAACAGCTTGAAGAATCTGGTAACCTTAGTCCCGTCTCCCTCCTCAGCAGCTTTCTCAAATTCCCTAAGGAACAGTCCACAAAGGCTCTCCTTCGCATTTTCAATCGTGATACCTGGCGCATCTGGAACCTCCACATTCGGCACAATCCTGGCCGCAAAATTGCCCTCTACAATATGTTTCGGTATCTTCGACGCTCTCGCAATATACCCAGCAGCAGCCTCCCAGTCTTGTGGCGCCCCCATAGACCCCACCACACCCTGTACACAAGCCTTCAGCTCCGCAACCTGTTCAACAACCCCCAGCGTCTCCTCAACCCTTTTCTTCTCTAAATCAAGCTCCTTCACCTTGCTGGAAAGATGGGAAGCGGTCCCCGCCGCAGAATCAAGCATGCCATTACTAATATCCCTCGTATGTATAACCTGCGTCCCTAGATGTGCGCGCAATAAGTCGAGTCTTCCCAGCTCACGAGACAAGTCGGCTTGTGAGGATATGAGGGTCTGCAGACGGGAGGTGATTGCTGCGTCGCGGGTGTGAAGGGCGGAGAGGGATGCGCGGATGGAGGCTAGGGAGGAGGATTCGTAGATTGAGGGAGCGGTGGGGTGCTCCTCGAGGGCGAGATCTTTCGAAGTGCCATTTTGGAGGCCGTTTAGAGGCATTGGGGAGGGGAAGGCATGGGTGTGTGGTTCGTGGTGGAGGGATAGCTTTGGTGGTGAGGCTGGCAAGGTGGCATTGTTTTTGTGGGGAACCCGAAGCGAGGCTTGACTGGATCTCGACGACCTCTCTACTCTTCAATTTTTTTCATACCTCACTGCTCATCGCCAACATGGTTTTTCTGGACTGCAACTCGTAATATCGTTTCTAGTCTATTTCCTTTTCGACGTTGCACGCGATGCGTCCGTCCTATACCACGACCTCGTACCTTCAAGTGCCAAGTGCCACAGCTGGAGCCAAAACTGGTAGTTCCTGGGATATCACATGGCGAGTTCAACCATCACTTCATGCTTTACGCGCGCAAACGAGACCACAATTAAAGGAGTGTCTAAGGCTTTCATTACATTACACTATTGGTATCTTGTCATATCATTAATCATGTAGCACACAAGCTAGCCCCTGGAAACCCAGGGCATCACAATTTCCTCCCAGCATCCATCAAACTTCACAAAACCATTGCTCCGACAGCAGCAACCAGGAGTCCAATCACGCTTGATCCGGCAACCTTACTTGCAGCACCGGTATAGGACGATGGTGTCGCGGTCGATGTCGAAGTCGCTGTCCCACTCGATGGACTCGAGCTCGTTGTCGTCGTTGTGCTTGACGCGATCATCGTGAAATTCGCGCATGTCAGACGCGTCGTATTGCTCGTATGGATCACCACACTCTTGTCGCCAAAGAAATACGGCGAGCTCGGGTCGGTGGAAAGATAGAGCTCAAGATAGCTGGCTGTGAACTCCTTGGTGGTGATATTGCCATGCTTCCCTGCTAGGTCACCAGCCTGGCAAGTTTCTGGCTGACTGTTCTCGCATGGATGGTACTCTCCTCGATCTGTTGGGTCTAAGTGGCCGAGAGTCTCGGTGCAGTTCCCGTCTGTTGGTACGGGCTTATTGTGAATGTGGTAGACGAAAGGCCCTTCAGAGGACTCAGATGGAAAGCCGGCGAAGTTCACATAGAACATGATGCCTGTTCCATTGGAATTCGCTTTACCAGTTATTGATCCTGTAATGATCGAGTCGGTGCCATTGGTACTGTTGGTGGAATTGTCGAACATGGTCATTGGCAACACGGCCATATACGTCGCTGGTGGAAGGTTGCTCTGAATTGTCGCATTGCCACCAGGTCCTAGAAGACATGTCAGCAATTGAGCGCCGAGGGAGAGTTCAAGGATACGAACCAGTGAAGCCATCTACAACAGGTCCATCATATGTTATTGCTCCTTCAATCGTTTCCACTCCGGTGAAACCCGTCGATACTGGGAGATATGGGAGGACTCCGCTCATAGTCGTCGAGAGAGTTGAGACAGGCGGAGCTTGTGCATTGACAAGAGCGATTCTGCTGACAGCGGCGACGATTTGCTTGGTATGCATATTGAAACGACCGTTGTAATGACTGGAATGCTGGAACGACTGAGGGTCGAGAAGGCCTGAGCAGCTTCTCGCACCGTTTTGGGTCCTGCATCTGACATATACTCCTCGGCTCTCCGCTCTCCGCTCTCTTCAAGCTTTTAATTTGAGTTTTCTAACTTGTGGCGGTCATGGCTCAGGGTTGGTGACATCAAGATCATCTTCCATCTGACAAGCACCCATGTGCTTTTTAAATAAACAAATGCAGCTATTGGCAGTTGGCTAGGATTGTGTAGCCGAATCGTGTTTACTGGTGGCTGGGAAACAAGCTTCCTGGCAAGTTATAATGTCGATCGCCGAACAACATGGGGAACCAGGTCGCTAGCGCAGGAACCGTTGTTTTTCTCCGCACGCGACCACATCTGATAGCGAACGGTTCGGTCCCTCTCGGAGAGAAACTTGTGCAGGTCCACCTGGCATATGATTGCGTGGCAAGCATGTGGCTTCGAGCTTCAAATCTCAATTGCCTTCCATTCAGCCTAAGTCCAGGTTCTTATTGAGTCTGCGAGAAAGACATTGCGAAGAATACCCCTTCACAGCTCATCATGATACTTGCTGACTTCGCACTAGGAATTCGGCATAAAGCATTGAAGCCATGCCACATGCCTCGTCTAGCGACCACCGCAGCTCCTCTACTTCCGAACTACAACCCATCGCCCATATCTCTTCCTGCAGCGCCCTTCGCCATTGTGTTCAAGGTGTCCTCTTCCCCAGGCTGGTGCTTTAGGACCTATTCGATTGTGACACGAAGACCGTGGTCCGCGTTGTGAGACCCGAGCAACAATAGTCTGTCGACATGATTGTCTCCCACTGTCGTCGAAAGAACGGCTTTCACTTCCTCCCAATACCGCACAGGATTCTTGCCTTGCAACGATGAATTTGCACTCAAATCAAAGTCCAATGCTGTTTTGGACATCTCTATCATGCCGCGCCATCTCGTGAATAGGGCGCATTCCACGCTGGCTCTGGAGTACGAAACTGTTGGGACCACCTTTATGTTTGGATCGCAATCTGGATCATCTCCATCCTCCTCCCAGCAGTCTCCGATGTAATGGTATATCAATGCTGATCTGGAAGCGGATTTCATTCGCGACAACAAAGAGAGATTTCCCTGTTACGCCAAGACCTTAAAGAACTCGCGGTGAGAGGACGCCTTGCTCTTGGTAAGTGTGTCTGGTATGGAAAGGACGATAAACGGGAAAGTCATTGTCTCGTGTCCATCGACGGCATCTTTGAGCTCTTTGGGCATGGCAATATTTGCAATGACTGTTGGACCTGAAGAAAAGAAAGGCTCTGGCATTCAACCTGACGGGTATTCGTAGACCTTGGTGGGTGCGAAGCTTGCGAGGGCATCTGCCAGTCTTGGCTGAGGTGGAAGCTGTTCTTACGATATGTCTGGCCAGTCTTCGTCGGCATGAAGTCTTGGGAGCTGTGTGTTTGGACACGCATCGACCACCTTGCCATTCCAGTACTTCATCGACGCATGTTCAGACCACCAGGTACAGAGTCTTGGTTGAGGTACATATCCATTGTTGATAATCAGATCTACTCCCGTTCCGGCGCCCTTTGGAGCTCCATGGACCTGCATTCTTCACATACGACAGTCGCTGAGACTGCCAGAATCAGAGTACAGAACACAGCCGAGCTACCCAATTGGAAAGACTTCTTCGCGACAAGATGTCCTATGCTCAGCAGATATTGAATCGGAAGACTTTGCAAGCTTTGCTGAAGGACTGATGTTTGTGGTCACACAGTTTCTGCACCCTTACGATATTGATTGTCGAAATTTCGGAAATCGATGTGCGAGGATCCCCTCGACATCTTTATCTTTTCTTGAACCGTTCCATCGGTTTCAAGCAGAATTCAATGTTGATTCACTTGTTAGCGATACGATTTCCAACATTCGATATTGAGGTTTTGTTGGACCTGGAAGGCAAAGTGTTGCGCCTGACCGGGATCGTCCAGAAGGACAGATGCTGTGACGAGAGTGGCCACATGTGCCGGTACTCCGGAAAGGCACATTGGGACCGCATGGATGCGATTTGATTATCAATCGACTGGGTTGAGTGATCGATCAATGGAGTTTGTTTTTCTCCTCTCTGCTCTCACAAGCATGTATCTTGCTGCGGCTCCTTGCGATCGAACCCTGATAGGGAAGCCTTGTGTTTTGAAAGTTCGAGATCATGCCAAAGTCATTTTTAAGGTCGGTCAGTATTTCAAGATCTGCGTAAAACCATGCCTCGCTAGGCTAGGTTCATTCGTATCAATAAGTTTGTTTTATCTTTATTTCGCGGCTGCCTGCTCTCCATTGCTGATATCGACGTAATCGGCATGCATCGCCACAGCGGCATGGTGCATGAACTGTCGACCACGCCGCATTCCAAAAGAACACATATTTCTCTTTTGTACGAATTCTCCCATTATATCAACGATTCTCGCGACAGTCCCAATTGGAGCTGTGCGTCGCAGCTTCCTTACTCACAAGCAGCAAGAGGTCCAAAATGAGAGATAGAGGAACCCCCAAATCCTCCTACCACGATGAAACTTCGAATCGGCGCTGCCCTCGCGTATCTCAGGATCTCACCAGCATCTCCCGGCAGATCAGTGCATCCTTACACACGACTAGGTGACCATGAAATACCTTGGAAGAACAAAAGCACCTCGCTGAGAACTTGCTCTTCCCTCGTCGGCCTCACCTGCTTCGCTTTCGTCGCTGGTGTCATCATTGCTCTCAAAGTCAAATCTGCCATCGATTCCTCCATCCCTAACAAAGTCCACTTCGATTTAAACAGTGTCACTGGTCCAGTGTGCAACAACACAACAGTTGAGCACGTCAAAGAAATCCCGAACATCGTCCACTACGTCTGGGTCCTGGGCAACCCCAACCAACTCCAACTCAGCTTCAAATTCTTCATTTCAATATACTCAGCACACCTCTACATCCAGCCCGACGCAATATACATCCACACCGATGCCTCTCCTCCAGTCTTCGCCAATGCAAAGCAATCAGGAAGCACCTGGACACAACGTATCCTCAACCTTCCAAACGT
Source organism: Phialocephala subalpina (assembly GCA_900073065.1). NCBI lineage: Eukaryota > Fungi > Ascomycota > Leotiomycetes > Helotiales > Mollisiaceae > Phialocephala > Phialocephala subalpina. The sequence continues at coordinate 816,675 of FJOG01000001.1, forward strand.
AAAATACAACCAAGTCCCTCCTCCCTCTCAAACTACCAAAGGCGTACCCATCGAAAGAGTGGAACACAAATCCGATTTCCTGCGTCTCTCCGCCCTGCAAAAATTCGGCGGTATCTACCTCGATACGGACGCCATCCCCCTCCGATCCCTCACTCCCCTCCGAAAAACGGGCTTCTCAACCATACTCAGCAACCAAGGAGCTCTGAAAATGAAGCACGTCGGCCTGATAAACAACGGAGTCATGATGTCTAAACCCGGAAGCTTGTTTTTAGAGATGTTTATCCAGGGATCAAATGAGTTTTTTGATGGGAGTTGGTCAGGCGTTAGTACCGACTTCCTTACAGACCTAGCGAATCGTTTATCTGTGGTTCCGGGTGAGGTGTTGATTCTGCAATCCAACGCGTTTTCGCCTGTAGGGTGGGAGTTACCCGGCATAGAAAAATTATTCAAACCGCATTTCTCAATCCCAGCCAAACAACCTCTTTTCCAGTCCCTCACCTCGGAAAAGGCAGGGATTTGTGAGAATTTGTTTGGATGGTTAAGAGAGAAAGAGATTTTTGATAAGGAATCAAAGGAGGAGTGGGAGATTGATTTCTCGAGTACATATGTGTTGCATGCGTTCGATGAAGGGATGGAGAGGATTAGGGGATGGGATCATAGTGTTGATTTGCGGTATGTGATGGGGAGGCAGAGTAATTATGCGATGGCGGTGTTTCCAGCTATCAAACATGCGATTGAGAAGGGTGTTATTGAGGGCGTTGAGGGGGAGGATTATGTGTGAAGAACTTCATGTTCGATTAGAAGGGATTGGCATAATTCTCAAGATACTATCGGCATTCACAGTTCATTCTAACTTTCCATCATGCTTCCCTAAATCCCTCCTCATTGACATTCCTTGCTACCCTAGTCGTTCATTGGGTCGTGTCGGACTCTACCCCGTTCAGAATCTCTCTTCTCCATACTCAGTGTTCCAATCGAGCTTGAGCTTCTTCCCCGTGTTTCTGGCGGTAAGTTTGATCTTCCCAAGGCCCCTGACCTTGTTAGTCTCGGTTGTGTACATGACTCGGCCCTTTTTGTTAAGTTCTCTCTGGAGCGCCTCCCCAGAATATGCGGTGGTATTAGGCCCGACTGCCTCTTTGACAACTTCCGCTAAATCGACCACAGCCCTCAAAGGTCCATCAACGATCCTCTCCTTGCGCACAAGCTCGCTGTGATATCTTGCATCGAGCCACGCGAGATACGTGCCGAAAATCCAGACACCAAATGTATACCAAGTAATCGCCATCAACAAGGAGGAGAATCCCCATTGAAATCTGCTGTCATCAGCAGCTAGACAGATTGGTTTCCAGTCGGCCGTAAGGTTTCCATGTTGCTGGAGCTCCGCCATGAGTGTTGCGTTCGAGGAATAGGGCTCCTTCTGTCTGTCTGGGAACTCAACGAGAATCACGCGCCTCGGAGCATAGCCGATCATCGTATTAATCAGGGTAGGTAGGACGACAACGAAAGCCGTAGAAAAGAGGGTCCAAAACATGACGAACTTAGGCCGCACTCCCGGTATGCTCCATATTTCCTTGAATAGCGACCAGAGGGTATCAGCTGATAGCGATCGAAGAGTCAATGCCGTTTATACTTCGAGACTGACTGGTGTTGCTTCCATAACACGTATCAGCATATCGGTTATACTTTGGTATGCGACTTTCGTCACCGTTAATTGTGTCAGTAGGGACAACGCGTTGACTGCCACATCAATGAGCTTTGCTTCGACGAATGTGAAATTGCCGTGGAGATAGTCGAAGAAGAATGGATGGTCGTCCTCATCTAAACAGCGGGGGCGTTTGCCATTAAAAGTGCACAGGATCATGCCCAAGCCCGCTGTGACGAAAGCGAGGGTAAGGTAAACACCCCCTGCAATGGGCCACCTCGCTTAATTCATGACCATCCACTTCCAACCTCAATAACTTTTTCATTCTTCTATTCTTATATAGGACAAAGTAAAGTCAAGACTAACAAACTCATCAGAATCTAATGATACATCTTGGCGGTCCCCAGCTGCTACTTATGCCCTATAAATAGCCCCAATCTCAACAAACTTCGAATTCGGACTAGCCTAGACCTTCCGGCGTTTCCTAGGCTCTAATTGCACTACCCTAGCCTCAAGTTGCTTGATTCGAAGATCTTGCTGAGCAATAACAAAGTCCTTCTTATCTAAGCCCTTTACCACCCTCCTGAAAAGTATTTTAGCCGTTGGAAGATCGGTTGTCCTAAGTCCCGTGATTTGCCTAGTTTACTTTCGAATATCCTTACTTTTTTAAAAGGTTATCCAAGGGATAAGTGATTAATCTTAGTTCTATTCGGGTACTAGAATATTCCCAGAAGTTTCTAGAGTTTGCTTAATCGCTTTATTACTATTTTCAAGTAATAATCGGTTTATTAGAAGTTTAGATATCCGAACCGGCCATAATCCTGAAGCTACTTAACCTTATTTACAGTTTATAACTGTTAAAACATCTATTCGAGCTAGTTTATAGCACTCTAAGAAGTTTTATTTGCTTAGAGGGGTTGAATCGTTCAAGAGAGCCAAAGTACCAAGCCGCTTTCGGTAGGCACGTTTCAGGGGAGCGAAAACTAATAAATCAAATGGTTAAAAAACATGAGAGGTATATAGCGGTAAAAATAATAAGTAGATATTGTTTCGAAAGCACTCTCATATAAATTCCGTTGTCTCATGACTCTTATGGCCATCCAAAATAAGCAAACGGGGCTCCTTAGGGTCACGTGGTGCCGTTTAAGGAATGAAGACCGTCTGTAACCATTCAAGAGTAGTATTGTCAGAAGTCCACCCATTATCAGTTGCAGTGAACTTCTAGCCTTTATACACCCCTAGTCCCATAGGAAACCACTGTTATTGGGCTGATTTTCCCTTAAATATAACAAGTAGAAGCAAAGCTTTGCCGAGAGCTAAAATGCACTTAATAAATGATATCTAAGCTCTAGATCCTGGCTGTTTCTTTTGAATAAAACGTTTTTCAGCACTCCCAACCACTAGTCCATTCTCCCCTTGGCCTTCCATAATCCCTGCTTCGTCCATATTCCAACGATTCTCCGGTTTAATGGCTTGAATAGCAAAGACCTCCAATTTCTGGAACTAAGCTTTAAGGATATCGGTTATAGCGCCATTAACGCGAGCAGAATCGATCCTGAATTGTTTTTTAGTCTTAAGAATAAGATTCCGACAAAGAAATCCAGTCATCCAACGTTTTCCAAGTGGAATGGCATCGCTTCGAGCAGCCAAAACTCGTCCAGCAAAAGCTCGAATCTAGGCATAAGTAGGATTCAAGCCTAAGCTTTCTTGGACTAGTACCCAGTTTGTAAGACGTTATTCCTAGACCGGGGGAAGCCTTTAAAAAGATTCATTAGCTTCTAATCGAGAAACGCGGCCATTTATCCTATACTAAATAGTGCCCCTTAGTACGCCCCAATCCAAACAAGCTTTACGCACGGACTTGCCATTTGTAATATCATTGAGTGCAAATTGAACGTCTTCTTCAGTATACACGGGCTTCATAATCACATGTAAATGTCTGCAAAATTTGAAAGAGTTTTATTAAAGGATTATTTTAAAATTCGAGTTAAATGTGGGTGGGTTAGAAGCAGCGGTGTGCTAAGCGAGGTGGCCCACTAGGGGGGTGTTTACCTTACAGTAAGCCCAAACAGACATTTGCCAGAGCAACCGCTCCCATAAAGGCTTTCTTTCGTTGGCGAACGATTTTGAAGGTAGATAGTCGTTGCAGGTGCTGAGACATTCCTGCTTCGGTTCTTTGGGATCGGGACTCCTCGTAGAAGTGGAGAGCTGTGTGAATGTACTAGTAGAAGCTACCTGCTGGTAGCCGAAGCCAAGATGGGGCATTTCGAGTCGACGATACCAGTAATACATGAGCTGACAGGATGAAAAAAAACCAGCCTGCAATGACCGAAGGACGATCGAGTTGGTGTGAGCTCGAGACAAGGAAGAAACCACAAGATATAAACCAAGAATGGTTGGGATGCCTACTCTAGCACGACGACGCTGTACAACACCAAGCTGCTGTTTGTATTACTTGTGATATTCAGCCTCGATTTTAATTCAGATAGAGAACGGCGTGTCAACAGAAGCAGTGTAACAAGGACTGCGATGCAAAGAACGGCATGCAGCTAGCTCATTTTTGACAAATGCGGCAAGTGAGCCGTTGAACCGCATCTGCACGTTTCCAGGAAGCAAACATGGCGAAACCCACGAGCTTCAGCTGCGGAGGACAATGCACTGAATAAGACTTGATTGGACACACTTTTGGTTCCTGAACCATGTGGTCTGTATTGCCCGTTTCGGCTGTACTTGCACCCTTCCACTGCATCGGGCTCCACGAAAGGCGATAGGCTTTCCCCGTATATTCCTCCACGTCAAGCAGTGTACCAACCAATGGCCTAGTCCCGCACCCGAGATAGAATAAATACAAACACAACTGTGGTCCTGCGAAAGCAGTTCATGCAAGGCAGACTTGCCAGGCATGTGGTTCAGAGAGAACAAACAAGCGCGTACAACAAACGGCCCAGAGCCAATGCGAATTCAAACCCAAACGGAGTTCAAATAATCTAAAAATAATCCAGTCCCTTGAAGAGCTCTGCCAGCTCGTACCCACTCTAATGGTCAAGATCTCAAGCCTGCAAATTATCCAAAATCTTCCTGAGCCTTTCCGTTCTTACTCCTTCCATAACCCCTCGCTCAAGCATTGGTATCATTCCCTAACACTCAACAACAATTAACAACATAAGCAGACAAAGGGAGACCAAAGCAAAAGCAAAATATCAACTCAGTCCCGCTCCTCCCCATACACAACATCCCATCTCAATTTCCCCATCTTTCCCCTTCTCCTCGAACTCAACCCCACCTTCCCCAATCCCCTCCCCTCATCCACATCGGCATAATACATAACCCGTCCCTTCCTCTTGCGCAAAGCCTTCTCCAACTCCGTCCCCGAATACGGCGCCAGATTCAGCCCCAAAATCTCCGTCATCGCCTCCGCCATATCCGCCACCGCACGGTAGGAGTTCATTGTTCGTCCTTTGCGTCTCAACTCGCATTTACCCTGAGCGTCCATCCACACGCTATAGGTCCCTAGTATCCAAAATCCTAGTACTGACCAGTTTACTATGAACCAGAGATTCGAAAATCCCCATTGGTAGCCGCCGTTTTGGAGGGGACGACAGGTGGTGTCGGTTATGTTGAAGGGGGAGGTGGAGCTGTTGTACAGGTTGTATTGGATAGTGCTTCCGTCCGTCAATTTGTAAAAGGTCTCCCCGTTCTGGACGTATCTAGTCATGGTATCCATCAAAGTCGGTAGCGCAATGAGGAATAAGACAGAAAACAGGACCCATGCCATAACGAATCTCGGTCTCAAGCCCGACAATTGAAAGAGCGATTTCAAGATCGGCCAAACGGTGAGAACAGCGGAAGGTTGAAAGGTCAACGCAGAGAACAGCTCAAAGGAGACGGGTGTGAGTTCCATGATGCGCATCAGGATATCGATAACAACACGATAGGAGACGAATCCGAGAGTAGCTTGTAGTCCTCTTCCAGCAATGAGGTTGAAAGAAATGTCAATGACACGAGACTGGCCAATGGTAAAGTTCCCTGCTGTTTCATCGAGAGCGAAGATACTGTCGTCTTGGCAGGTCTGTGAGTCTGAGGTGTGAAACATATAAAGCACGAACATCATTGCGATCCAGAGGATGAGGGCAGCGATTCCAATGAAGATCCGGAAGCAAACACGCTTGAATTTAGTTTTCCTGGCTGGCGCGAACGCTTTTGCTGGCAAGTATTCGCTGGCATCGTTGCCGAGAGGTTCTTTTGTCTGCGAAGTTCGCAGACTTGGTGTGGATTGAATAGGATCCCGAAAAGGGTCCTCAACAAGCTCAACTGCCTCGTAGATTGGATTAAAACGAGACATCTTCAGGCTTTTGACTTCGAAGCCGAGATATTAGGTGCACGAATTGTATGAATTGATTGAGGATGCTCGTTAGAAAACACAAGAAGGGGCACACGCTTGTCTAATGTACGATTTTCAACTGGCACACTTCCACATTTATGTTCTCAGACTAACGCAGAACAACAGCAATCGACAGGAAGCACTGGAATCTGGGTGCAAGGAGGCTATCCTTGGTAGCCAAAGGTTGCAAAAGTTGCAGCGAGGGTGCGTTTTGCTTTTTTTCAATACAGCACATAGCCGCATCATTGGATGAACGGCATTCTCAACCGCCCTAAGGGCTGGTCGGGAGGTCTTGGAAGGGAACAAGAACAGAACAGTGCATATGTGGGGGTCGGATTTCTCGAATGTGTGCCTGCAGAGCCTCCTCAATTCAGCCACATGTCTTTCAAACGGAATTTTCCTTGCTGTGACGGGTCGCGAATGCGATGTGAATCCGGTGTGGCATCTGGGTGAGGATTTATTGGCTCGAGAAATCCCAGCCTAAGCCACAGCCTGATGGTGTGCTATTTGCATGTTGAGCTTCGGAGCGGGCAGTGCTGAGCCCAGGAATGCTCTGGTGGAGGCTGTTTCTTCAACATGCTTACATGAAAGAGGGGTAACGAATCGCAAGTGACTTTCAAAATAGTTTGTAGTAAGCTGAGCGATCATAACGAGAAGAGTAAATGTAGCGATAATACTAAGCTCATTTTAAGGTGCAATACACCTCAGAGCTACACTTGTTTAATTAAAGTTATGATAGACTATGTCCTTATCCACTTAAACGGCGATGCTTCGTTTCGTGGATGCGCGTACTCGTTGAGGGCCGACCAACGAGTGCATGTCGAGAAAGTACAGCAAGTCGACGAACCCAAGACGAGACCTAAATTAACGACTTGAATGACTGCAAATGCTTTAACATCATGAATGCGAGGCTGTTCCTTCTGGCGAGCCGGTAATGTTGAAGCGCATTGCAAGTGCAGTAGTCCGTTGTGCGGAGTACACCACTGGCACAATTGAAAAGGACCCTTCCTGAGCTGGCGAGTCCGCAGGAAGACGCGCCGTGGAAGCCTCGAATTGTAAGGCTCGAATCGCAAGGAGTTTCGAAAGAGGGTGGGTGGAAAGAAGGATGGAGGTTCTGGACTTTTGGTGATCCAGTGCCCTGGAGCAGTCACTAGAAATTAGTAATCAACCAATGAAGGTCCTTTCTCCTCGTCCCAAACTTGTTTCTCTCTTCTTCTAATCCAACCTTGGGGAGTGCGAGGCCTTAGCATCGCATATTAAATGCAGAGTGAGGACGATTGTCGGATATCGCTGTCGTAAAAATTGATGCTGCAACAGATACCGCCCGTTCGCCTATTCCCTCCCCTAAAATCCTATACGAGCCCCCTAAATTTAGCGAGTCACTGAGGTCACATTCTCATAGCGGTTTTAATTTCCATGTAACTCTGCGCTCGCTGGAAGAATGTAATATGTCATTGCTACAACGAATTCTCTGTGGTAGTGTCCCAGCCTATCAACTAAAACCAACATTGCACCTTAAAGCAACATCAGGTTTACTGCTTCGTTAAAAACAGGTCTAATATGAGACCACAGCATTAATTCCCACAAACAGAAGCATTACACAAACCAGAACATGTTAATCAACAGAGGGTGGCTTGTACGCATTGGCATCTCTCGCTAGAGACCATTGATGTATCTTGTCAAAGTTTCGGCACGTATGAACTACTTCTTGGTTTTGAACGATGCGACCTCTGGCATCAGACCACTCGATGGGTAGCGGCGTCAGATCCACACTGCACATGGCAGCTTGCCGGAGGTAGTCAATACAATGGTCTCGTTATCTGTGGGCAGGATGTTTGTGAAGAGAAAGGGGCAGCTTACAGAGGTGCTCTGTATGCAGCGGCTCAGGGCTGTATGGCTTGTAGTAGTCTGGACGAAGAGACTGACTGTCAGTTGCTGGTCACGTGTAGTGGGTCAAACTCTCATTCCATAATAGAGTATAGTTCAGGGGTAATCTCGC
>FJOG01000001.1:825269-849458 GCA_900073065.1 Phialocephala subalpina
AGACTCTTATATCCTCACTCTCCTCCCTAGCTAGCTCTCTAGACTTAACAATACGATCTTTTACCCACAGTATGATGCCCAGACCTCGTAGCATCTCATACTGACGTAGCATGTAGCTGGTGAAAGACATCAGTGCCTGTCAACCACCAGGCTCCTGACTTTTGATACGTTTTCCCAGAGATATCTTTTGCCTCTTCTCCGGTAAGGTCGATACCCTCGCCTAGTAAGAGAAAACAGTCAATGGCTAACTTGCGGGGCGGGGAATCAAACAACGTACCGCGAATCAATTGTCGCCAAGCACGATCTATTTCTTCACTCGGCTCCCCGACGTATTGGGTGGCGCCAGGCTCAACCGAGCGGTAAGTTGTCCCATTCTCGTCAAATTTGAGGCCGCCAGTAAATTGACTCTCTTCAGCTCGATAAACGGTCGGATTGGCGCTAGGAGCAGACGTTCAGCGTCCTATACAAGAACAATTTTCTACTAGATGCTGTACTCACCAAGGTCTGTATCGAAGCCCGTCTCATGCGAATACGGAGAGGTTGTCTTCTTGTGATAAAACCAGGCCGCCGTGGTGACGATCGACAGTAACCACAAGGCCGAGATGAGACCCCATTTAGGAATACGAGTTTGTTGCCGACCCAGGGGTTTTCCATGGCTATTTTATCTTCATAAGGGCCCCTATGCCATCCCTCCGCATTGTTGTTAGGGGCCAAGGCTGGGTTTAAAACAGAGTGTGGTTTTATTTTCAGTTTCGAGCCTGTGGTTGGATTTGAAGCGATCTCCATGGGGAACGGATATTTAGGATGAATAGCGCGATAGTCTTTTATGTCGGTTTCTTGAAAAGAAAGATCAGATTTAGGGAAGGTGTAGGAGTGCCAGACTGTGTTGCGCTACGAACGCCAAATAATGTGTCTGTCAAGGACGACGGAAGTGGGACGGGAACGAAAACAGTGTAAGTTCAAGTTAAGCGAAGTTAATCATGTACGCTACACAACACCCACGCTGCTGTACGACTTACCCTCAATTCTGGAGCTCGTTTTTTGCCGTTATCCCTGCCAGGCTGTCGCTTCACATACTGCTGACCAATCGCCTTCCGCGCGATTTAGTCCCACATACTGTATTTAGGTTAGTGGTGGGAAGATCCGTCTGATTTCATAGAATTGCGTGTCCCGGTAAGACCATTTCTTGCTGAGCCATTCGCGTATGTAGCAAGCATTGTTAAAAAGATTGATTGCCCATCAAGCAAGTCAGGTTTCAGGATGAAAAATGTACGGTGAAGTGGGTGTATCTGCACCCTGACGTCGGTGACCGGTTATGGCTAGAGAATATGTATTTTCAATTTCTACGGCTTTTCAGCCCCCAGCAAATGTTCATCATAAAAGCATTCGGATTTGGCTGCTTAGTACGATAATGCCCATCGTTTGATAGAAACAGAGCGGTGGTATACTGCATTGTTAGGGAAGAGTCACCAAGTTTTACTTCGAGTCATAAAATATTTGATATTTAAACGAGTGAAATGGGTTGGAACTCGAGTTATCCTAGACAGCAGAGTATGAATTGCAACTTAGAAGAGAACGACATTGGAGCATGTTCCGCACCATAAAATCCCCGGTACTCAGTCTTTCTCGGAGCATGCAGCTCACTCCCGTGCCTCAGCCTTTCGCTAATTACCAGAACAAATTCAAAATAGAAGAAGCATCGCTATCCAGCTAGTATACAGTGTTGAGTACGGTAGAGGCGTCATCCTCCCGCTTGTTGATCCCAATCACTCCTAGATTGGTCAGTTTTTATAGCAGAAAAGCGTCGCAAGGCTGAACTGACCAGTGACTGGAGCTGCTGAAACCAGCGTGTTCAAGATGGCCAGAGCGGCGGCGAAAGCTAGTTGGGTACGCATAGTGAATTAGGTAGATTGAAATGAATTCTAGCCCGTGTCGAGATATGAGCTTTAATGTTTTCAAATTTGTGTAGTAGGGACAAAACAAGTTTGTGACTCTGGTTTCCTTGGTGGTCAGAAACAGCGAGTTGCTCTTACACTCGACACAAACACTTTACATGAAAATCTACCATCGCCAAATCGAGGATTGAAATTACGAGCTCTCATCCTTGTATGAAACTGTTACATGCTAACATGATGCAATAGATTCCTTCGTGCGAAAAGCTGCAGATTGAGGATAATTACGCCGCTCTTGTACGTTCTTAGCAACCCAAATAAGGAAACGCAAACTCTCGAGTAACCTCATGCTGATGTGTAATATATTGTTTCATGCGAAAAACTGCAGATCAAGGATAGATGCGCTCACTCTTGCGTGTTCTCAATAACCGGATAAGGAGACGCGAACTGTCGAGTAACACTATGGAGCCCGTATCACAAGGAAAAGGAATTATAGACCCGAAAAGCTTATCTTGAGGTTTCTTCATATTAAGGTTGGGTCCGTCCCGGCCTCATCCCTGAGAGCAGAGGCAGGAACTGACCTCGCAACGTTGGAATGCTTCGATGCGGCGCGAATCGGATACATCCCTTGTCAAAACTCACACCTTGAACCGGTACACAACGGTTAGAGAAGAAAAGATCTTTGATCCACCCTACTATTATTAGACAATGAGATGTCCACTTGAAAGAGCTCGTACAGCTGTTCGTTTGCTGCTGCATACTCGACCGGCTGCATAGTGAACCGTGACTCGTATGCAACTGTAAAGCTATGTAGCTGAGATCTTCCCTGAACAGCCCTGAGCTCAAGACTCTCAACCAGTGCCTAGATGCCGTATGCAGATGAGTGACTTACATTAAATACTACCTTCTGAAATTGGTCAGTATGCCACATTTACGCGTCAGCGTGCAGTTCAAGTTCGGTGATGCAATCCGGACCAGGAAATCGCGCAATTACCTTCATATCGACGTTAACGAGCACGATCACAGCCGTCATCCGCGAGTTCCACATGAGCGAATTTGCTTGTTCAAGGGTTAATTTGAATATGCTTATGCTTATGCTCCAGGACCCTCATCTTCCGAAGAGTCGTTTCTGCTCAAAACACACTATTCACAGTACAAACCACGTCGAACTTCAAGCTTGCTTCCATATTCACAATGGCATCAACTGAGTCAAAATACTCTCTTGTTAGTGATACTGACACCGAGAATAATGAAAATGATACATTTCTCCAAAAGCCATCTTACCAATTTGCTCCCCAACACCGCACAAGGGCCTGGATAGTCCATTCGATCCTTCTACTAACGTCGACTGCCCTGTTCGTGGCAGCCTTCGTTCTGTATCATAAAGGATTAAGGCGCATTCTTCCAGTAGAACCAGGGTATACTCAGGAGTATAGTATGAAATCGTCTCCTCTTTCAGGCTTAGAACTAGTTCGCAACAGAAGTGGTTGTTGATGCCGTCGGACAGCTATACGGCTGGCAATATCTTGGTCAGCCGTCAATCTATCGTGGACAGCCGAATCTCGACGTTGATGCTGCGTGGGAGCGAATCAGTGTTGGTTCGTATCGCTCCCCCACAAGAAGTTCTTATTTTGAAATACGGACCTAGCTGGCGTTAAGTTGACCCCCCCCACTTTGGGCCACCCCCTACCTTGGGCCACCTCGCTTATTTCCTACCACTCTACTTTGAACCACTATAACTTTTTTATTCTTCTATCTCTATAAAAGATAATGTAAAGGCACTATTTGTAGATACATCAGAGTCTTCTGCCTCAATCTGGCGATCTCTAGCTTCAATTTGAGCCCTTTTAATATCTTTGATCCCTGCAAACTTGGAATTTGGACTAGTCCTCACTTTGCGCCGTTTCCTAGGCTCTAATTGCTTTACTTTAGCTTCTAATTGTTTGATTCGAAGCTTTTGCTGGGCAATAATAAAGTCCTTCTTACTAATCCCTTTTGCGATCTTTCTAAAAAGTACTCTGCGGGTTGGAAGATCGGTGTCTCTAATCTCGATTATTTTAAAGGCTTGCTCTCGTATGTCCTCACTTTTTTTAGGGGTTTCCCACGCAACAAATGACCTATTTTGGTTCTAATCTAGTACTGGTACTTTCTTAGAAGTATTTGAGGTTGAGTTAATCAAATTATTACTATTTTCAAGCAATAATCGGCTTATGAGGGGTTTTGCTATGTAGACCGGCTATAATCTTGAAGCTTGCTATTTAGCTTTGATATTTGTAGCTATTAAGCTATGTATTTGAGCTTTCCGATAGTAATGCAAGAAATTTCGCTTCCCGATAGGTGTAGAATCGGTCAATAAACTCAAAAATCCGAGCTGTTTGCGGTAGGCTCGCTTTAAAGGAGAGAAAATCGATAAATCCAAAGGTTGGAGTATATGTGAAGTGTGCGGAGGTAGAAATAACAAATGGATATTGTTCGAAAAGCACTGCCATATGAATTCTGTTGTCTCGTGGCTTCTATGACCGTCCAGAATAAGAAGTCGAGCCTCTGATGGGTCACGTGGAGCCGTCCGAGGAATAAACACTTTGCATAGCCATTCTAAGGCAGTATCATCAGATGTCTAGCCGTTCTTAGTTGCATGAAATTTCTAATGCTTGAAATGACTAAGAGCCATAGGGAACTATTATTGCTGTACTGATTGGCCCTTATATATCACCAAAGGATATAAAGCTACTCTTGTAGTAGAGATGCACTCGATGAAAGACGTCCAAGATTTAGAATTGGGCTGTTTCTTTTGGATAAACTATTGATTGATACTTCCAACTACTAGTCTATTGATTCCTTGGCCTTCTATGATTCCAGCTTCGTCCATATTCCACCGGTTCTCAGGTTTAATGGCTTTAATCGCGGGGACAACTAATTTCGTGAACTATGACTTGATAATATCGGTTATAGTATTATTAACGCGAATAGAATCGATTTTGAATTTTTTTTAGTCTTAAGGATAAGATTCCGTTTAAGAAAGCCTTCTATCTATCGTTTTCCTAGAGGAACTACGTCTCTTTTGGCGGCCAAGATGCGTCTAGCGAAAGTTTTGATCTGCAAGTGCGTAGGATTTTAGTCTAAGGTTTCTTGGGTTAAAACCCAATCTGTAAGACGTTGTTCTTGAACCGAGGAAAGCCTTTAATAAGGTTCTTTGGCTTTTTTCATCGAAACGTGGCCATATATTCGGTTTTGAATGGTAGACCTTGGAACGCTATAATCTTTGTGTGCCTTGCGCACAGACAGCCCTTTTATAACTACATTAAGTGCTCGTTGGACGTCTTTTTCAGTATATTTAGGCTTTATGATTAACTCAAACTGCTCGCAAAATTTGGAAGTAAAATATTAAAGAATTATAAAAATATAAAGGTTTAAAGTGGGTGGTGGGGTAATGGCGGTGTGCTAAGCGAGGTGGCCCAAGGTAGGGGGTGGCCCAAAGTGGGGGGGGGTCAACTTATCTCGATAACCAAAGAGGAGATGGCCCGAATTGGCAAACTCAGCAATAGTAGTGTTATGTTGCCTCCAGCGATATTAAGTTCAAATCGAGCTAAAGGTCGTGCTAACTTTAGGCGCACGATTATATTGAGTTTGGTCGATGCAGGCCGTCTAGGTGGAGAGAACTCCCCGCGAATGGTCGCGGTAAGGTACTGGCTTCAATTCAGTGAAGGCCCTTGTTGATGACTTCGGGTAAATCTTAGCGAACACGAAATGCGCATCAGCACCTGCATATGTTAGCCTTACTATAGGTACAGTACGTTTCGTCTAGGGATGCCCCTGCAACGATTATCTACGCCTACCTCTTGCTTACGACGCCTTTCAAACGAAATGGTGAAAGACTACAATTCTCGATATCAATAGGCACCTCAGTTATTGACTTGCTTATGAGATAATTCCTGTCTGTATCTTGTATGTATCTCGCGAGTCTCCACTATTTCAGTATCTCATGTAGCTTACAGTCCCTAGGTTCCACATCTGCTCGCGGTCTGATCTTATCTTCTGAAACGAACATACAAAATGAGGACTCCAGACCAATTGCCACTGGCCTCCCCCTCCCCCGAAAAATCAGACTACACGCAGCAAGACCTTCGGAAAACTGCTCTCTGGTCCGAGGTCGATGATTATCTCAACAAGATTTTCACTCCTAGTGCCGACCAGGTCAGCGGCGCAACCGACCTTGCCGCGTCTCCCGATGGCAGGCAAATCACATTCACCGGTACCATTACCCCATCTGACTGGCGAAGCTCTCCTGCAAAAACTCGAATTTGCATGCTCTCTACCTCTGAAAATACTCTCGAGACCATAACTGAAGGTCCCAACAATGAACGCCTTCCAAAATGGTCACCGGACGGGAAAATGCTAGGCTTCTTATCTGATCGCAAAGAGGCCAGAATCTTCCAGCTGTACTTATTAAAGAATGAGGGTATCGGGGAAGTAAAGCAAGTGACTTTAGTCAAAGGTATAGTAGAGGATTTCCACTGGGGACCGGATGGCAAGAAAATTCTGCTGCAGGTGGCAGGGAGACATGCGGGTAGAAGCGACGCGAGTTCAGGGAAGATCGGGATGCCAAAGAACAAGACTCCGGTTTGGATGCCCAGTGTTGATTACGGTGATCTGAGCGAGGCATGGAGATCACTTTGGATATATGATCTGGCCACGCAGAAGCTGAAGAGAGCTAATGACCAGGGCTCTAATTCTTGGGAAGCTGCCTGGTGTGATTTCAATGCCATCATTAGCATTGCATCAGATTTGCCGTCAGAGGATGCTTGGTATACTGCCAATCTTAGGATCAAGTATCTGGGCGATGAGGATGAGAAGGAGAAGGTATTGTATGTGCCAAGAAGACAATTGGCTTTTCCTACTGCATCACCATCCCGCGAGAAGATTGCAGTGATTGAAGGTCTGGCAAGCGATCGTCAAATTGTGGCCGGCGATATCGTGATAGTTGATCTTAAGACTGGGAGGGCGACACAGATTCTGGATCAAGGAGTCGACGTGACACATATCATCTGGCGCGACGAGAATCGTCTCTCTCACATCGGTTTCCGAGGGCTGGATACAGTCGCTTCACAGCATCCTGCATGGCCGCATACCCCAATATGGGAACACCACGGAACCTGTGGAGGGGGACCTCTCCCAACAGCCACTTTGCTCCCTGGCGACGATATAGCCGTCGTTCTCGAAAGCTGGACCAAAGCTCCAGAGATCGCCATTGTAAGCCGCAAGAAAGGATCAGTGGAATCACGAACCCTCCTCTCCTTTATCCACTCTGGCTACAAATCTCTACACGAAAACTTAGGTCCTATGAGTTCCATCACCTGGCATGCCGCTGATGGTCTTACACTACAAGGATTCCTGCATCTCCCCAAGAATCCAACTAGAAAAGTACCCCTCATCGTCTCTGTGCACGGCGGCCCCGTCTACGCAAACTTGAACATCTCGGCTGGCGTTGGAATGACTGTTTTTCTGAACCTTAAAGGTTACGCAGTTTTTCGCCCCAACCCTCGTGGTTCCGCTGGCCGCGGTCGGGCTTTTGCGGAAGCGGTCTTGGGCGATATGGGCGGTGCCGATGCCCAAGATATCCTTTCCGGTATAACAGCCGTCTGTGAAACCCATCGTGATCTTATTGATACAGACAAAATTGGCGTCATTGGAGGTAGTTATGGTGGATTTATGGCCTCCCTACTCCCGACCCTCTCTCCTATCTTCAAGGCGTCGGTTTCTATGGCTGCAGTTACGGACTGGCATTCTTTTCACACTACAACCAACATCCCGTCTTTCGACAAATTGTTCCTCGATGATGACCCTTTCAGTAAGAAAGGAGGTAGGTACTTGGAAAGGAGTCCAGTCATGAATGCTGGGAAGTACAAAACACCAGTATTGCAGACTGCTGGGATGCAGGATTTCGCTGTCCCGCAGAGTCAGGCAGTTCAGTATCACAAAGCTTACTTGGAGAAAGGCGTTGAATCGGCTATCGTGCTGTATCCTGGAGAGGGCCATGGTGTTAAGGCGTTTCCAGCTCTCATAGATCTATTTGTTAGATCCGCGGCGTGGCTTGACAAATTTGTGCCAGTATAATAATTGTTGTCCTTTTGGCCCTTTGAAACCATACGGAATCGTCGATCACACCTGTTATTCTCCTCATCAGTGCCTGTTCAAGCGCTGCCTCGATTTCTGGTACCTTACTCCTTCCAACGGTTCGGCCTCGACGCAGGTATTCGTTGTGTCTGGTGATGAGACTGACCGTAACAGTTCAATTCTCTCAATCCTATTTTCTAGCCTCGATCTTGACAAGTGTCTGGAGGTGGGGGGATTTCGCTCGTGGATGGTTGGTGTCGATTATTTTTCTGGTGCGAGCGTCTGCAAGCTGTCGCGTGCTCCTCGTGGCATAGTCAAGTTTATCATTTCCATAGCTGTTTGGCACCTTGACGTACTTCGTGCCTTTCTAAATGTAGCCACCCTGTTTGAAAGTGAAGTTCGATGTTATAGGGTTGGAGATGTTTAGAAGTGTTGCATGAAGGTTCTCGGGCGTCGCGAAGTTAATTAGCCCCAAATTTCTCTCGCTAAACGTTTTAAAACGTGTTTGTATTCACTGAAGTTGAGTCTCTCTCCCCCAAGGACTTGACTTAAGATCGCAAGTTAGACTTCTTTGATCTTTTTCCAAGAGGTGAATGTATTCTCAAAACGTGGTACAAGGTATCAACTGATTTCCGACACCACCTTGCGATCAACTTTCCCGTTCACGCAAGATGACGGTAACTTTACTACTCGTCCTCCTATTCTTCCTTCATGTAGCGAAAGCGGCAGCCTGTTATTTTCCTGATGGAAGCCTCGCCGCAGGTGATACGCCTTGCAACCCAGCAGCCAGCGATACCGATCCCTCGTTCTGCTGTGGACCAGGATGGGCATGTTTAAACAATACGGTTTGCATGGCGACTCCATCGGCGGTTGGTTGGAATGGCTACCCATACTCAAGAGGCAGCTGCACGGACAAAAGCTGGAAGTGTTAGTATCACCAGGGATACCTATTACATGTAATAGGCCAGAAGCACGTAAGAGTCTCAGTCTTAGTATACTTGTAAATTCGTTGTATTGTAGTAAAAGTAGAGCGTAGAGTTAGAGAGTTATATCCTCTAACTCTGGCTCAGTCCCGCGCTAGTACTAGTGCAGCCTAGTGCTACACGTGACTACTTTATTATATCCACAGGAAGAGTGATAACTGTCCAAATTTCTGCTTAGCC
The DNA here is from genome assembly GCA_900073065.1 of Phialocephala subalpina. NCBI lineage: Eukaryota > Fungi > Ascomycota > Leotiomycetes > Helotiales > Mollisiaceae > Phialocephala > Phialocephala subalpina. The sequence goes on from FJOG01000001.1 coordinate 834,439, forward strand.
AGTACGACCAATTTCACATATCGGAATAAGAGAGCTGACTGGTGGACATAGGTGACGAATCTGGCGGTGCAGGAATGACAAAGTGCTCTTCGGTGATCCATGATAGATATTGCTGTGGTATGTATTTAGATCGGAAATTTGAAGGTGAAGCTGACCGTATTTGATAGCGGGCAATTCAGGCTGTGACTGTGCATCAGGAAATAACACGGTCAAGTTTCCTGGACAATACACCGTTGAAACTACGATTGGAGTCGATGCTACAACGACTTCGTCCTTTATCGCAACCACAACTACCTTGATAGTAACTCCGACATCCTCTACGAACTCTTCCACAGAGACAGGCTCTCAAACTTTTTCAGGACCGACCAACCTAAGACTGGATATTGGGCTAGGAGTCGGCGTCCCAATTGTCGTCATCGGGATTGCTTGTCTCGCATACCTATTTTACCGTCGTCAACAAAGGAAGAAGAAGAGAGCGGGATACAACGCGGAAGCAAATACCATGGCCACGGATGGGAAGTTAGAGGGGTCTCCGTATACAGATACCCCGGCTGAGCTGATGAGCGGTCATCATGCGCATGAGCTGGATTCGCCACATATATCAGCCATGCCGTCGCCTCAAGTTTCTCGAATGGGTTCACCACAGATCTCTCGGATAGGCTCTCGACAGAGTTCTCGGGTGGCTGGAGGAGAGATCTACGAGATGGAGTAGCTGTAATTAATGGACACGGTTGGGAGGCGTTGGGAGAAGGAGTTTTGTTTATGTACTGCGAATGATACCCCGAAGATTTGTTTTGATAAACGAGAGGCAGCAGTTACTGTTTCGCGAAAGGCATGTCGGGAAGCGCTTTCCTCGGATTTCTCACCTTTTCAGAGACGAATACAGGTGATGATTCGAACGAAAGCTATCACACATTTTCACAACCATACACATGCAATTGCACCTCTCAATTCTTCTCCGCCTCTTTCTTCAACTCGTCCATCTTACCGTCAAGACTTACGCCTAACGCTCTCTCCAACACAGCAACAAAGTCCTGCCTGACATTCTTGCTGTCCAAATCCTCGATTAATTTCTTTATTTTCTCCCCATCAGCTGGCAACCCAACACCCTCAAGCGCTTCTTTTGTTTTCCCATCAACAAACCATCCCAGCCCCTCCCATCCTTTGCAACCCTGCACCCGTCGCAGGAAGATATCTCCCGCAGTACCACCAACTCCTTTAATCTTTGTCACCTCCTTTCTCAACGTCTCCTGCATATCTCCATCGCCTTCTCCTTCTCCGCTTTGAACCTTTTCTAACAAGCCATTCAAGGACCCATCACCCTCAGGATCCCAGCCTTCATCAACAACCAATTGAGCCATCTCCCCCATCTCCCCCGCAGTCTTCTACCTGTGTTAAGTTCGTGCTGCCTCCATAGCTTCTACGCGCACTGTTCCGCCTTCGCTATCCTTCCTATACGCCTCATCACTCTTCTTCCCCGCCTCCAAAACATCGTTTGCGTTCTTCCAGGCGTAAGGTTCATTCAATACCGTTGCGATTGTTCTCTGACCCAAATTATGAGACAGAGGTTTGCTGAGAATAATTGCACATAGTAAATGCTCGAACGGTGCCAAGCCCGCTGAAAAGTAGCCCTTGCCGGAGGAGGATGCGTTTTCGGCATTTTGGCAGAAGGCGAGGGCTGCGTCTGAGAGGAGGAAGGATATGATTTTCTGTTGTTTCGGGAAGGCGGAGGAGATTTTCGATGCTTTGGGTTCAGGTTCCTCGTCTGTCGGAGCTTCTTTTCGCTTGTCTCCTGTTGATGGTTCCTCCCCTTCTCCTTCGACCGAGCTCTGATCTTGCTGTTCCGCTAACTCCGTATGCTCTTCCTGTTCCTGTTCCTCTACTTCTTCGTGTTGCTGTTTCTGTTCTTCCTCCCCCTTCGCCTGCTTCTTCTTCACAGCTTTCGTAGCTTGGGATTTCTTTGGTGGCATTTTGACCAATCACTTGAATCCCTTCAATCCTTCGAAAATCTCACTCGCTCATAACAATCGGTACTAGGGTCAGATTAATCTGTCACACGCAGGATCAGATACCATTTAATTGAGCTTTCCACTCAGTGCATCAACGATCAAAATCCCAAGATAGTGGTTCTGGTATTTTGACATACATCATAGTGATCATAACTGAAAACGTCATAGACTCACGTGTCGTAGTGCCGCGCTGGGGTTAGCATCTCCGAGCTTTCGGTACCTTTGTTATTTTCGAGCGAGTTCTAGATTTTGAAGGAATGACAGGAGAGGAAAGAGTTTCTGGGGTTAGTTGACCTTCGAAAATATTGTTTGGAAAGGTTCTAAGGAGAGGTGCTGTCTCACTAGCGCCGCCCAGCCGAATCACAAACGCAGCGTGGTCAAGGGACAGAATGATCGAGAGACATTGAAAGAAGTCGTCGAAGATTGAGAAAAGGAGGGTTTGGGCAAAAAGAAAAGAAAAGAAAAGAACGCTTCTACCAGAAAAATAGAACAGGAGCTCGGACGAGCGTGCATCTACGGAGCTTTCCAGGTCGATGTTTCTTGAAATAGAAATCAACCTCGTCGGAACGAACAAAGCATCTCAAGTTAGACTAGAAGTCATTGAAGTTCAAGAGAATGAGTATATATGTTCTCAGCCGAAAAGTATGAAGAACTCAGGATGTTGAATTGAGAGAAGGCTACGTGATTCGAGCATCGAAAAGATGAATCTCGGTTCATTGCTGACATTGAGACGATAAGAGGGCTTGAAATAGATTCAATCTCATCCAAAACCTTATCTCCGCTGGCAGTCACTGCCAGATGGCAAAGTTTTTGAGTCATCCCGAACTCAGGAACAGAGACATGACTCAAGGCACAACTTTCGGACCATTTCTGACGTGGAATCGCCATCGTGCTGACAATTCTATTCCAACCTCATCGCTTGAGCTGAGATTGAATTTGTGAAAACTGAAGAGAATACGAGGAGGAGGTGTCGGCCGAGAATGTCGGTGCTGACATTGATTTCTGAGCGAGAGGCAAGAAATGAAGATTCCAAAGCGAGGAGGAATGAATTGCAAGGCAAGGAACCAAGAGTATGCTCCTTGAGTAATACATGTGAACGAGGCTCTTGCTCGTGTTGACGGATGTACTCGGCGTGTCTGCCCGATCCTAAGAAGGATTCTTGGGAAGGAGACATCGCGGTTGGGCAGGAGACTTCCAGCACGGGACATCTAGAGCTCAAAGGTCCGGGTCATAATCATCCTCCCAGGCTAGGAGAGGTACATCCCATGCGTGGGATAGCTCTTCGAGGTATTGATGGATGAAACCGGCGGGTTCTTTTCGACTTCGAGAAGGATTCCTGACATCTCAATCCAGAGGACCTACGCCAGAAGCATCTGGCGGATGCATCATGTGCTCATGTGTCTTTCTCTCGTCCAATCTCCCAGTCTCAAGAATGAAGAACGTGCAGAATATGTTAAAAGTATTGACGGGTATACCGGTGAATGCCCTCAACTCTGGGAAGGATCTCTGGCGGCCGACATTGTGCTTCAGCTGTTGGAACCGAGGAGCAGCTCGATTTCATGGCCTGATACTGGCATCTCTAGTCGCTACCGAGTGAAGGAATGCTCCAAAGTAGTCTCGGAACTATGCCGGATCTTCAGCGGTGACTCTTCCGCGTTGTACAGGATTCCTGGGAAGGTTTCATACCATTTCAGTCGAAGTGGATCGGATACCAGCCCTGGAAGCTGAAGTGTCTCCATTGAAATCGACATCGTTGGCCTTGCCAAGTGCGGAATGAAAGGATAGCTGAGTCTAGACTTCTTCTCTAGTATCTGTCGGGTTCTGTCAAGATCTGGGCCCACAGGTATGGAAATGTGGTGTACAGATTCATCTATGTGCGTCAGTCTAGAAGTTCCATGCATAGAATCTGTCCCAATCACTCACCAGATCTCTTATCAAGGTTCTCTCCCGCGGTGATAACCTTGATCACGAGTTTAAATCTCCATATGCCCAACGGCATCGCCGAGTATCAAAAGCTTCACTCTCCTAGCCCACGTGACGGCGACCTGAATACCTTCTCATTCCAGTATCGTGAAGCCAAAAATCACCGGACAAGATCCTTCGTCAGGCAATGACCCATTTCTCTGGTCGTGACAATGAACCGGTATCCCCAGCGTCACAAAGAGTCTGCCTTAGCTCTCGTCCGCATGGGTACCATTGCCACGTCCAACCCACTCTCATCCCACGCTTCCAAGCTCATCCCAGGTGCAGGAATGAAGCTATCACTATCGGGGGGTTGTTGTGTCCATGCTCGCAGTGTCGGTGTATTTCTATACGATGGTGAGTTGTCGAGTGGCGAAGGATGCAATTCACTTGGTACCTTTGGGAAGTTGATGCGGCTTAAGAGGATCGTGACTTGGAGCTTGGGTATGTCGCTTAGGTGCCCTCATTGGGCGTAGCTAAAAATGGCCCAAAAAAGAAGTCTCCGGACCTCCCCAACGCCTTCTCAGGCTTCGCTCCCGAGGCTGTGGAGGATCATCACAGCTATCGTCAACCTCACCTCACCATAGCACAGCTGCGACCCGGATACGGTTTGCTTTTTAGGTGCAGCGCATCACTGCATCAATGACACTCTGGGGTTTGTCCAACGTTCAGTGGCTTTGAGATGCTCTGACGTGTTGGAGCTGTTTCAATTGATCATCGCGATGCTTTTGCGAGTTTCAACCATTGCGCTCGCAAAAAAACCCCCCCATCCAACCGCGACCACGCGATGAAGGTTCACCAGCGTACTCGCACCAATTTGATGCCCGCAAAGTTTCGCGATGGCCTCTCCTCTCCACTCGGCATCACGAGCACACGGGGTCTCCAGCCTAAGCAGCTTTGTTGGGACTTATCCCCGACCTAAAGAGCCTAAGGTTAATAGGGACGGAACCTGGTGGAACTGCTGCTGGCTGATCTCGCAACCTCCCTTTAACCTCAAGCGGCGCAGCGACGATGAACAACCAATCTTCCACCAGCTTCCACCCAAACCAACCAGCACGCATCGAACCTGCCCTACTCCTACCCTACGCACGACTAAGACCTCATCCATGCAGCGAATACCTCATCCATGCAGCCTTCCGAAAGTGCCTGGTGCCGGGTCCTGATGTAAGATGGCCCTGCAGGCTTCGGCGTTCGATTAGGATCAGGATCAGATTGATATCCCCCGAACCACCACTGCCACTTATCCCCCGAATACGGAATTCCATCTTCAAATACACCCTTCTTCCTCCTACTTGGCAACTACTTCTCCACTCCTTCCTTTCATCTTTTCTTTACTTCAGACGACGACTCCCACGACACGACGACTTTTGTTGAGGTCGACGTTGAGGATTCCACCTGTCCTGACGAGAGCTCGCTTCACCCCCAACGACCTCGGGAGCTTGTGAAGGGATTGGCGTTGAGGCACGTGACGCTTCGGGGGTCCGGTGCTGCTTATCTCGAACGGGTAAATCGACACAGGACAACCATCATGGACGACGATTACAGACCTCAGGATGAATACTTCGAATGGGACGATATCATGGTCTACAAAGGGCCATCTGGAATTCACGATGACCTCAAAGACCCTCTGGTATCAGGGTTTCGACCAACACCCGGACGGTCCTTCAGTTTCGACTCTTCGGACTCTGCTGGGGAAGAAGACTTTGCTTGGAGTGATGCAAGCTCACTCAGCACGACACCCTCAAGTCTTTCTTCCACCGGCAGCCTATCGTTGCGCTCCTTGAAAGAGGACAAGTCCGACGCCGAAATAGACTTTCCGTCCTACGATGATGCCACGACATGTCAGTCCTGCGTCACTATTGGCATTGACGCAGCCCTGGCGCTGACGGCTCCGCCTTCTCCAATTCTGGAGCCGGTGTCCGATGCGATGGCTTCTGGGGCATTGCCAGATGCGGACGATGAGCCACTGTCGAGGACGGTATCACGTGGTGAAGTTCATGTCGGTGCAAGGGATGACTTTGACTTGAACATCCAGCCATTCAGGAATGTGAACTATCTCACACATGATTGGTGTGAGGAGGACATTCCGAGTACTTGGAGATATGTGGTGTCGAGAAGAGCAGATTGGGCTGAGACGACGACGAGGAGGAAGTCGATATGGAGACCATTTAACAATATCCCAAGGTATGAGAATGCGTTGTGGAGATCATGGGCTCAGCGGAGATTTCAACTCAACACCGTGTCTCCAGATACCATTAATTGGTAAGTCGTCTCAATACTTTCCTCCCAATGCTGGCTGCTCACACTCAACAGGATGAAATCATGCGATGAAACAACTCTCTACGGCCCATTCATGATGACAGCTGATGAATTCACACCATCCACATCAGTCGTTGCCGACGCAGCACGAAGCACCAAACTTCGCAGCAAGACAACAAAAAAACCATTACTTAAGCGACCACCCATGTCCGAAATCCTCCTCCGAGGCTCCATCCCAACATTCGTTTCATCCCGCATCTCTAACGGCGAAACTCACCAAACAGCTTTTCAAGCAAAACCATCATACGACCCCTCAGTCGCCTGTCCGGGAATGTCAGTCGCCCAACGCCGCGAACTAACATCAGTTGCACGCACCCGAGCTGGTCTCTCACAACCCAAACCCCCAAAGTCCGTCAAGTTTCTCAACGAAGTCGAACAATGGGAAATCATCAAAGTGCGCGTGTCATCCAAGAACCGCCGCACACTCAAGAAAATTGCTTCCACGACACTCGAACGAGCAGCGTATAATTTACCCGCTCCGATTAAGACTGCGGCTCCCAATCATTGGAGTCCGGATTCTTTGTGGAGTTATAATCCTGAGAATTCTCCGGATAAGGAGACAGCTGAGGGGGGCTGGACAGGGATTGGAGGGGAGGAGGATGAGGGGAGTTTGTATCCGGCGCCAATACGGATTCATAAGCAAAAGAAGCAGTTTCCTGCGATTCCGGATCCACCAAAATCCAAGCACCATGCGAGTCATACGAGGAACTCCGCGATTTCGATGGGCAATGGATCGTTGGCTCAGCATTTGAGCAATTTGAAGTATGAGGAGGAAGTGGACGATGAGCTGGATTACTTGATCGCCATCGCTTCCCCTCAGGGCTCTCTCAGCCCACCGACATCCGAATCTTCGAACAGTGGTAGTTCAGAAGATTCGATCGATACCAGCGATGAAGACGAAATCCCATTCTTTGGAACAGGAGATATTGCAGATGAGAAGAATGCACGAAAGAGTGGATTTGTTACAAGGGATGCGAAGGGTGTTAGGGGTATGGGTATTGGAGTCAGGATTGTGGGAGAGGAGAGTGAGACGGAGAGGCAGTTGTATGATGAGATGGAGGAGTATGATCTTGTGCTTGGTTGAATTTGATACCCTGTTTTGATAATAACAATATGAAAACATAAACATTACAATTCATCCCCTTTCATTTAGTTTGTGATATGGGTCTGGGAAGTTTCCCAACAATTTGGCTGCATTGGCGCGATGGTTCTTCCATGACTCCACTCCGCTATTCCGCCTTTCTGCCGACAATACATCGTCCAGTGACGACATTCATCTCCAAACTACTTCCTGTCTTGTTTCTAAATTTATTGCATTCCTTCGCTTTAGTCTACGAGGACTTTCTCCTGCAATTCGAGGTAGTTTCCCGCCGACGGAGACTTTGCGGTCCAAAGTCGCTGTTTCACGTGACTGGCTCCGAGTGGCTGTGCCGCTTGAAGTCGCCGGCGGCGACATACTCTTTGCTTCAACGCTGAAGCCAATTATCCCGAAACATTGCAGTCACTGTTCCCAATTTTGTTTCTTGTTGCTCATCGGACTTTTCTCGCCGGCGGCGACATGTACAGTGGGAAGTTGTCGCCTCATGCCGGATTGTTGCTACTGCTTCAGCATCAACAACCTAGCGAGCGATGGCACGAATCTCAAGCTCGTTATTATAAGGAGGTATATATTTTGCTTTCAATTCATCGAAGGTTCATTTCGATTTTTCATGGAGTGATTCAAGAAAGTTGCGCATCAAACTTTCTTCAAGCGGAGATCCCTCCGACGGCCCGCTTCACCGGCGACATCCGTTTGATGCCCTCATGCCGCTTTCATGCATGCTCCTGAACTTCAAACTCATGCTGGAGTTGTTTCTTAACTCGTTATTCGTTGCTTGTCGCACTTTTCTCACCGGCGGCGACAAATTTCGCAGTTGAAAGTAGCCGTTCCACGTGATCAGCCCACCCTTTCTTATCCGCCCAGAGGCATTGTGGACGCAACGAATTGTGAATCGAATGCTTCTTCGCTCCGTTCCATTTCTTTGGTCTCAAGGAGGCACGTGGGGTTGTTTCTTCAACAGTTCAACTCCCACTGCCAAGCAAGATTTCTATTTCCGATGTACAAATGAAAACCAGTGCTCATTGTTGTCTGCTGTCATTGGTGATGATGTCTCATGTTCCTGGATGTGGCGTCGTGAAAATATTCCGTCTCAGTCGCGATATCGAAATAAGCTTCCCGTGGAAACTTCCTTTTGTTCGCGAGGGACTCTGGCGGCCAGTGCTCGTGTGGGGGTGACATCTCTGGCGCAGGAGAGGTTCGTGGGCGGGATGTTGGTTTTGATATTGCGTTCGTATATTCTGAAAATATCTAATTGAAGATTTCGTGATGAAGCTCGTGGTGTTTTGCACGTTCAAAGTCGCAATCCACTGTCGCTTCGTGGCATTGTCTCTCACAGATTATTCTGCAATCTTCGCCATTGTGCTTGACTCACTCGTCAAAAGCACGTTGCAAGCCACAGCCGCTTCAACATGTGGAGTATTTGCGGAGATAAAGAAAACATGTCACCGGTGAGCAATCTAGGGCTCAGGCCGACTGAGTTTGAAGCTGCCAAACCTCCACTTGGTACGGAATTATGCGCGGTGAGGCGCAAATGCGTTTCTTTACTTCTACAAACTGTCAGCCTCTTGCAAATGCGGGAACATCAGCAGCGTCCTGCTGTGATAGCTGAGGAAAACTCGGTGCTGTTGATGCTGATATAGAGTGGAGTTCTGCGGTTTGTTGTTGCAGTTGGCCGTCTTCGTGTTCGAAGAGAGCGTTTACTCCCTTGGCGCCGAATCACCAGTATCGACGCTGTCATTCCCTCATATCTACGACTCCCACCACCGAAAACGTGTCATGATGCATCTATCATTCCTATGCTTGGTCGCCGTCATTCCTTCTACAATCCCCACACCGCTCCCCTCCGGACCACAAATCTCCAACACAGCAGCAACAGACGTTCGACCAGGACACTTCATAATCCGGTATCACGACCACATAACCGACATCAACATCGCGAAACATGAAGCTGTGATCCAAAGCAAGCTGGGGGTTGGGTGTACGACGACGTATAACTTTAATTTGTTTAAGGCTTGCCATTTGAAGACTGAGTTGGCAGGTTTAACGGAGATTGATAGTCTTTTTGTATGTATTTCCCCTTCACGGTCGGTTTGGGGGAATGATGCTAATGTGTTTTGGAGGTAGATTTTTCATACGAACTCGACTCCCTATTCTCCATCTCTCCCCTCTCTTCTACCTTCCCACAATCCCCAACCCCCTCTCTCCCTCACCACCAAACTCCTCATTCATCACCTCCTCAAAAAAAACTAACGACTCAATCAGGCGCCCCTTGGAATTTAGGTCGAATTTCACATAAAAAACCAGGGATAACAGATTATGTGTATGATGCGACAGCGTGTAAGGGGACGACAATCTATATTGTTGAGTTTTCGGGTGGGGTTGGTGGGGGACAGGGCGAGGTTGGGGCTAATTTTGTTAATGGTAACCCGGTACATGTATCAGTTCTTTCCTTGGCTATTGTAGTACTACAGATGTGGGTCGAGGAAGAGGGTATCGAGGAGTCCATGAAGAGGTGGAAGTGAGAGGTTCGGGTTCGGAGTCGGGCGCAGGTTCGGAGTCGGAGTCGGACTTCTCGATATGCAACAAATCTCCCAAAACACGACATCCTCTGCACCGAAATCTGCTAGCCAAATAATTCCAGCCAACAGACGACCACGGACACGGAACTTACTGCGCCGGCACGGCGGTAGGAGCTACAGTAGGTGTATGCCGCCAAGGCGAAGTCGTCGCAATAAAAGTCCTCGACAGCACTGGATTCGGCTACAACAATTGGATCATTGATAGCATCCAATGGGCTGTTAACGACGCCCTATCTAACCCTAACATCGCGGGTAAAGCGGTAATCTCCACCTCTATCGGTGGCGCATATTCTCCAACGTTGAATGCTGCTGTTACTGCTGCTGTTGTATGCCCCCTTTTCTTCAAACCACGTCTTCTAGGCTAACCCCTCAACACAGGCGGCCGGAATACCCGTCTCCGTAGCAGCTGGCGACAATGACCAAGATAGTTCGCTGTTCTCTCCATCATTGGCACTGAATGCGATGGTAGTTGGAGCAACGGATATCATGGATAATAAGGCGGGGTAGAGTAATTTTAGGAAGGGGGTTAGTGTTTGGGCGCCGGGGGTGAATGTGTTGAGTGAGTTTAATACTTGTGATGGGTGTTATTACTGGTATTCGGGGACAAGTCGGGGTATATTCTTGCCTTTATTTTCTTTGTTTGGGGTGACGAGGGTGAGTTGGTTGTTGGGGCGTTGGGAGGGACATCGAATAAGTTGGCTTATAATGGGAATGGAGCCTAGGTCATAAAAGAGAGAGGATAAAGGTGGAACTGATAGAAGTGTAATTCTGGTGATACGTTATGAGTTGAATCGATATCTGAGAAGTGGATCTGAGAAGTGGTCTGTGGAAGAGTTTCGAGATAGATGCCTCGGATCCTTGATGAGCACGTGCTTGAAGCCCCTATCATCCGCAAAAGCAGTAAGTCTCAGTATAAGTTTACGAATTCCACATGGAGGATTGACATCTCTGTGTACTTTTAGTGGAGCATCAGATATATCCTCTAGTATTTGAAGATAACAAGCCTGGAGTCTATTTCTGAAAGTGTTTACGATGCAACTTTGTGTGCTCCGTGAGTGCTACGGGAGCCTTGGTCACGTAGCACCAGAACACGCGCCTACTTCGTCGATAGATTCATTCATCAGAAGTAAGTCTTGAACGTGTACATTTTCATCTGTTTCAACTCTCGACCAAGCAAGTATCTGGTTTTGCAATTTATCCTAAGTTTGAATTCATGTTCGTCACTGAGGTGAGGGACGTCGTCGTTAGCTTCCGTAGGAGCCTCTAGCAATTCTGCCTCAAATTATCACTATTACAGGACTCAGTCGTGCATAGATTAATCTCGCACATAGGATAGAAGCTGGAGCTCAAGTCGGGAGCCCGTCCGACGTGGAAAGTTGCTTAGATGTTCATGGGAGGAAAACTTATCAACTTTTGAGGACCTTGATGTTGTGGAGGAGCGCGAGGACTAGTCGTCCTTAGCATCAAAAATCATCTGCTACTCGAAAATCACTTTCGTCTGCTGCCTGCAGCAAGCTCTCAGTGGCTCAGCTCGCGACGACTGACTAGGTGATCGAGCTGCATGCCGTTTCTTAGAGCATGTACTGTACTACCTAGCCCCGCACCCCTCTGCATTCGTACAGTATCCACCACGCTTGGTGCTGTAGCCCAGATTTACGGTATACGTAATCAAAATCCGGAAACTCCACTCAGGAGGCGGGAAATTGCTGGGAATGGAGACTTTTTCTTCATAGAGTGGTTCTTTATTTGGGGCTTGGGAATGCTACCAAATTTGCGATGGAGACGAAGCTGCGAAGTGCATTTGTACGTATATCGTTCCTGCACTGTATGCTAGGTAGGTAGTATATGGAGAGAGAGACCCAGCGACACTCTAGAAAAATGAGAAATCCCAAACGCATGTCGATTTCGTTCTTAGGATTAGGACATCCACCGCGCCTTGACGGACAGAGGCAAATTCCTTTACGTATGACTTGACTTCCTCCCTATCATTGGCTTTGATGCGAAGTATCTGCGTTGGAAAGAAAATGACTGTTAGATTCATTGTATGACAGGGTTTACGGAAGAGAAAATGTGGAGGTGCACTCACCTTCCCTTGTTCTGGATCCTCAAGATCAAAGACCTCTTCGGCGATGTTGCCTGTGTAACGAAATTTAATTAGATCTTGGATGCCCTTTGCTTTATCTGAATGGGAATTGAAAGGTAGGAGACCTACTCTTAAGTAATCGGAAGCCCTGAAGCGCATCATCCAAACCATAATCATCATCATACCCATCCGTCTTCTTCGCGGACAAAATCACATACCAAGTAATAGTCGGACTCGTATTGAACGGCCGCGGTCGGTCTATCATTGGAACACCACGATACTTTCCATCCTGATGAAACAGCTTCTGCACCGACACGAAATTGCCAAAAGGAAAAGCTTTCCCATATGCAAAATCATGTTGGATCCAGGGTACTTTAGAGATGAAGTCGAGAAGCTTTGAATAGGATTCAATCCCGGATAGATGGACTACTGCTCCTGCTATATCTTCGCTCTCGTCGACGATGACAGTGTTGAAGCGGGTGTTGTTCTCGTGGACGTTGGAGGACCAGGCTAGCTCGTTTTCTTCTTCCAACATCGAGGGTGGTGCGTCGGCGATTGATTTGCCCTCCTTGAAGACATCGTACCATAATGCTCTCATGCTGGCCAGTTGTAGCTTCGTATCGTTCTTTATCTTCTGCTTTGAGGAATGGCTGTCCCTTGGTTTGCGTAGATATGATAAATGAAGGCCGCTTATGTATTGCCCTGGCCGGGAACGACCTCTTCCAGTATAGTCTCGGACATAATGTTGATACTTCCGAGAAACTCGAGATATTAGATCGGTACCGCGCTGGAATTGAAAACGGGAGATTTTCGAGGTACGTGGAGAGACAGGGGCGTCGGTTATTGAGTTTCGAGGGTCTGGACTGCCTCATGCGTTTCTTTCATTCGGCGATTCGGCCCCTCATTCTGTACATTCTACCTTTCACAACGTGAGATATTTTATTCCTAAGATATTTTTTCTCATAAAAAACGTGCTTTTCTTACAACTTCTGCTAACATTTAGTTCCGTATACCATAAGATGGACCGGCACATGATTGACGATAATTCTACTTCTGTACTCTCTCCACGACGATTATGTTGTCAAAATTTTGCTAACCAGGCTCAGGAACAAAGCTCAAGTGCCGTCACGATTATTGGCGCGGGACCAGTTGGCTTGTATGCTGCGTTACTATTGGGTAGAGCAGGTATCGACGTCCAGGTGTTCGACGCTGAGCAATTTGTGTCACAGTCGCCCAGAGCAATTGCGTGAGCAGACAATCTTGAGGCTCGAACTAGAAGATAATTTGCTAACAATCCTAGCTATTTCCCTGTGGTTCTGGGAGATTTCAAAAAATCTGGGATTTATGACGACGTGGTAGCAGCAGGTTTTAAGAATACCATTGGCGTTTCATGGAGGAAGCCAAAGACTGGAGGCCAACTTGCACATCTTGGTGGAAACGATCCAACGAAATTTGCCATACACCTTGGACAACACGACCTGGCGAATATCATACTTGCCCATTTGAAGAAATACCCCAGTGTCAGGTTGCAATTCGATGCCCGTCTTGAGGGTCTCGATAACCTGGTGTCTGAAGACCGCGTAATTGCACATCTCGTCCGTGGTCCTGAGAAAGTGGTCGTCAGGCACGTATCACGATTCTTGATTGGCGCTGATGGAGGCCGAAGCACAGCCAGAAAGCTCCTAGGCATTCCTTTGGAAGGGTTCACATGGAGTGATTTCCAGATCATCGCGGCGAACATTATTTATGATCTGGATACCTTCTCAGACTGGGGCCCAGCCAATTTCATTGTTGATCCGGAGCTATGGTCTGTGGTCGCTAAGACGGGGACGAAGACGGAGAAGGGATATGAGTGGCGTGTAGCTACAGGAGAAAGGGACGTAGGAGGGGAAGAATGGGATGAAGAGAAGGCGCTGATACGACTGCGGAAGAGGCTTGAACTGCTTTTACCAGGCCCGACGGAGGAGGCTGAAGTGGTAAAGATATCGCCGTATAAAATGCATCAGCGTTGTGCTTCCACTTTCAGGAATGGGAACGTTGTACTGGCAGGTGATGCAGCCCATGTAAGTGTCTTGATCAACCATACAAATTTTCGTCTATCATCAACTGACCCTGTATCGTTCAGCTCACGAACCCTGTCGGCGGCCTTGGCTTAACCACAGGACTGATGGACTCATCACTTCTGGCTCCCGCCCTCAAAAAAATTCTCCTAGAAGGGGAGCCTTCGACTCTTCTTGATTCGTACGCCGAAACTCGTCGCGGCGTCTTCTTGAATTACACCAATCCGACAGCTACTGCTAATCGTCAACGACTTTTGAGCACCGATGCGGATACAGTAAAAGAGAGGGAGGATCTATTTGCCAAGATCAACAAACCAGATATCCCGTTCCTGAAAGACATGTTTGAGGCTGAATTGAGTATTTGTTCGACTAGAGATTGATCATATGAGCCATGAGATTGTGTCCAAAGATACTGGAAGTGCCTGGGGGAGGTGATGTCGTTCTTGGCATTCCATTTTTCAAGCGCGTGTAAATAGCTAAAAGCCCATGCGAGCATTAGAGCAAAAAAAACCTTAGCTTGAGGTTTGTTGATGTCTTTCCCGACTCCCCCACATCGGTTGAACATTCAAAGTGCTTGCTAAGCAGGTGGGGGATGGGTCAAAGCGTGCGCGTACCTAAGTAGCAGGCAACTCTCACCGTCTGGTTAGCCGCTCCAATCGGCATGATCGCGACGAATAGAGTGATTATTGGTGCCTTGGGAGGGGCGAGCAATAAATTGGCTGGGAATGGAGCTTAGGTCTTGAGGCGAAGCGAGGCTATGAGGTTGTTTGAGGGAACTTGGTGTTTGAGTCACAAAAGTGAAGCTGGGATATACCAGAAGTCCATGATTCTACAAGTGAAGTTCTTCTGAAGTGGACGCCAGAGTCCTTGAAAGATTTCTCCCTCTCCCTCTCCCTCTCCCTCTCCCTC
>FJOG01000001.1:849923-1014434 GCA_900073065.1 Phialocephala subalpina
ATTCCGTTGACAGACCAATTTGGAGGAAGGTGTATAGACCCAGTCCAAATATTTCCGCTGTGCTGTACTCCAGCTGATGTAAGTACTCTCTTCACATCCTCACGTTTTCTTTCTCTTGCCACATCCAGAATTGTGCATCCATCTCTCATTTTCGCATTCAGCTGTGCGCCATTTTCAAGCAGCACCTTCAACGTTCCACCACTGAAGGATCCCGGCTGGCGTCTTCTGCTTTGTTTTGGGAGCGTTTGCTCGTAATGCCTCCCAAAGAGTCCGTCAAACGTCCGAGCACAGCAACATAAATGGGTAGCAGCCCCTCATCTGTCCGCACATCGACATCTGCGCCGTTCTCGATAAGCAGATTGAGTACACTGACAGCCAAGTCGCCATTATGCACAGCTTGATGAAGGGTCGTCCATCCTTTCGTCGTCTCAGTATTGACATCCCCACCTCTCTCAAGAAGCAACTTCACAATTACCAATATATCCTGTTGCTGTTCTATAGTCGGAGCAGCTTACCCCTTTCTTCTTGAGACATTGACACAGGGGCAAAAGAACAACGCAGTGAAGCTCTTGTCTACCACATCTTCCCTCAAATACGGATGTCTCTTCGTCCTCAAGTTGACATCCGCGTCAGCATCGAGCAACTACTTCACCACTTCGGAATGTTTGTTTCGAACCGCCAGGTGCAACAAAGGCCAGTCGTGGGGATCATCCCTGCTGTACTCGTCCACGAATCTCTCCTCGACATCGAATTTTCTTGTCTCACTAAACGTTTCTAACATAGGCACCAGTCCTCTTTCAACGGCAAGAATCTTCGCTGTCTTCCCACATCGGTTTTCGAGATTGATCTTCGTCCCAGCATCTAGTAGCACCTTTGCGATCTCTACCTTGTTCCTCTTGATTGCTGCATCTTCACTGATATTTCTACCGAACAGCCAGATGTGAGGAGTCTCACAATCAAAACAGATCTCGTTGACATCTGCTCCAAACTCTATTAACAACTTCACGGTCTCGGCAGTCTCGAGTCGGTCATGTTCAACTGCTTTGAACAGCGCGTCGGTGTCAACCGGAGACTCAATCTGGTGCGAGCCGCCAGCCTCGAGCAGGAGTCGTACGATGGAGGTATGGTTTGATGTAATCGCGTTGATGACTGGTGGGATGCCGTTGCGGACTGCACTCGGATCGGCGCCTGAGGAGAGGAGGTCGTGGACGAGGCCTTCATCGCCACTAACGGCAGCAAGATGGAGTGGTTTGGGTTCTGAGTATGGTGGTGCGATGCAGTGGCTCGGTAACGGTAGCCATGAGTGGTTTGAAGGAGATGTGTCTCTTTTTTGGATTCTGTGAGAGCCGTCCATTTTGTAGGAGAACAATTGATTGATGTCTGCTGTCCCCAAAGGAGGCAAACGATGTAGCTGTCAAGAGTGCAAAGAGGCGGATGCGGGGTATTAGCGAGGATTTGGAAGAGGCCCCCTGATCCGCCAAGAGAATATCCCAAAATTGAGCGCATGAAACAGAGGGCGAATCAAGGGATGAGGTGGAGGTACAAAGGAAATGGGTGCGGCAGAACGGGGAAAGAAACGACGGGCGTGAAGGGTGATATCAAGTTCTTTTGTTGGTTTTGTTGACGAAGGCCCTGCTCAATCATATGATTTTAATGGTGTACTCTTTCAGAGCATTGCGATGCTCGTAGTCATTCATGTCCATGGCTTGCTTCAGACTCGACATCTGATAGCAATCCAAAGCGTCCCAATAACAGCTGAAAGTCCTTTGTCGATAAAATTCACCTACTGTTCCATGAGTTCGTAAGAGAACAAGCCCTAAAATACGCCATCCAGTCTTGTTCGGGCTGAAGATAGACAGGAGGTACAGGAATTGTGGAACGCTAAGCGAATCGCGACCAGACCAGCCCGACGATAAGTGGTTCAAGAATGGGCATCTCCTTTCTGAGAATGTATCTTGGCGTATATCTGGGAAGAAATTGATCTCCAAAGATTCGAGAGGGCTCGTCGAGGCTTTAAAAACATTTTGAGCTCCAGGGGCTCGAACCGCGGTAGCTCGGGATCTTGTGGAACATTCCTTTGAGGCTGATATGGCCAACAGCAGATCCGAACGGATTCATATCAATTGGCAATGTGTGCGCGCCGAAGATCTCAACATGACAGATTGAGTCTGTAAGTTGAGCATAATCGAAGGCGACTCTCGCGTCAAGTGAGTCCCACGACCAAGTAGGTGCTCTGCGGTTGGCGGGCAGGCGAGTAATCTGATTAGCTTGACCGACGAAAGGAGCTGAAAATGGATGGCATCTTTCCAGAGTCCAACAAGATAATCACTGTCAACAGATCCTTCCCTGAGTGAAGTTTGAATGGCTTTTGCAATACCACTGATCGCGATAAGCTTGTCACTGTCGTATGTCAGAGAGCCGCCAGTATATGATCCCACTATCTTCTCCCAAGCATCAAATGGGAACCACTTCTGTTTGGCATTCTCCAGTTTCCATAAGATATCAGGATTCTTTGATTTGATGGCGAGATGCTTGGGAAATTCCTCGGCGAATACCTCGCTAGCCGCAAGGCCGTAACACTCCCAATTCGCCGCTCGCGCTGAGCCCAATCCGTGCAAGCCAGCAACACTACTTCTAAAGTTCCAACCAAGAACGCCCCAATTTCCCTCAGTTATTATGATGTGAAGCTTCGAACTATTAATGAACATATTTTTGATCCAGGATCGCGTCATGCGACAACAAAAAACACCTCACCCTTTCCCGGATTTCTCCCATGACGGATTCTCCAATGCCTCCTCAGGTTATCCTTTCTCCCAAACACGTTCTCTGCATCTGCACAGTTTGGATGATTGCAAAGAATGGACAAGCTCCCGAAATTATTGCTGTGCCTATCGTGAAGGTGGCGGGTGAGATCTTTCCGGCTGGCAAATGTCCTTGCACAAGATGGCACTGTACATGGGTGCGGTCGCGTGTGAATCGTCATGTGTTTGCTTGAACACGTTAGCGGCGATATGAGAGGAGAGCTGAGAACTTACTTGAGATCGCATCTTCGGTCGTAAGTGTTTGGACAGTGCGGACAAGTGTGTTGTGGCGATTTCGTGGGCGAGGCTGGCGGCGCTTGCTCACCAGATGGACTCGCTGATGGGCTAGACGAACTCATGGAAATTTCGTTTTCTTTGCTAGGACTGCAGCTTCCTCCGGTATCATTCTCCTTCTGAATTTGATCTTCTGTACCGACGAGTATGCCATCCTGCTTCCCTATCGATCGACTGCCGCTGTCGTGGCCGGTTTGCAGCACAGAAGTGTTTTGCATCGGCAAGACAATGGCTGAGGGGTTGAATCTGTCGAGCAGACGTGGATCTAACGATTCTTCTGGATAGATTTGAACAAATTCATTGCTCAAATCTGGATCATTCGTAGTTGTTGCTCTTTGGATGCTCCCAGGAATAGCGACCCCTGCTTCTGTCCGGCTAGGATTCGTGGAAGATGTGATTTTCATCGCGGCATTTTCTTCCCATAAACGCTCCGGGGTCTCGTTCGAGCCTTGAAGCAGGGCGCCAAAGTCGAAGAATTCTGAGAATGGAAGTTCTTCGAATAGATCTTGACCGTAGTCGATGTCCACTTCGGAATTACATCGAGCAGCGTCCTGGCCAGGTTTTGTGGGAGGCGTCGACACAGATATCTGCGAGCCTACCATGGGGCTGCCATACCTCTCGTCTTGTCCACTTGGTTCGGTCTGCAGAACTGATGATTCTGGAGAGCATCGAGTTTCACTGCTGGGAGAGCATTCGTCGATCGAGTCCGAGATATCCTCTTGTGTACCACGTGATATTGCCAGACTTGAAGCTATCGGGGATGAAATCTGGGAGTCAATCCGAAGGGCCGTCCAGTCAGGCGAGTCTTCTTCCGAATAGAAAGTAGTCGGCAGAGAGAACTCGTTGTTGAAGCAATCATAACATATCCACTGTCTGGAGCTAGCAAGATGGCAAGCCAACCAGAGAATCCTTTCCAGACGATCTTCCTGGCTAGTGGGGCTTTCCATCATGTACACGGGCTCATCGTCGAAATGGCTGTTGGCGAACCAATCTTCTGGCAAGTAGTTTTGAGACCACACGAGACCTCTGAGGTCGAAGTCCTCGGGTAATGGCTGGGGAACTTGAAGTAGACCAGGAAACGTTTCCCCTTCTATTCGATCAAGATTCTCAGAGCATCGGATAAATGAGTTGAGAACTACTACAAGATCCTCCCATGGCACAAATTCCTCTATGAGTGCCATGGCTCCAGGGCAGGAAGACAGATGTAAGATAAAAACAAGAATGATATGAGTGAAAGACCTTATGTTCGTATCTCCAACTCTTCTAAGCACGACCTGGGCAGTTCTCAGGAAGAGTTGTCGAGAATCGCTGAAGAGAGCTGGATCTGACAGCTCAATTGCGTCCTCTGAGATTTTACTAGGTTCTCTACAGTCGGAGTTTGACGGTGATAATTCTCTCGCTAGTGGACTCTCTTTCAAACCGAAGCCTAGCAACGCAGCACAATTCGAGATCGCAAGTTGACTCCCCTGTCTTATGAAGTGATGCGATGATATACCGATATGGGTGTCTAGGACAGTGACGAAGGCTGACAGCAGCTCCTCGAATTCCGTTGGTCTTTTGGCGAGAAGGTGCTCATGAATCCTTATATATGTCCCAACGAATGGACCTGCCTCCGTCGGGCGAATACGGGAGAAGTCTTGCTCAAATAATGTCTCGATGGAAAGCCTGCTCGAGTGGAAAGGTGTTACTGCAGAGAGACTTTTCATGTATAGAAAGAGGCAATTCAAGGACTGATGGCGATTGAGGATGGCGAGGTGATGATGAATGCGTCCAGTTCCTGGAGTTCGCGAAGAGATCTTTGAGTACCAATATGTCGCAATTCGTGTCCAGACTTCACGATCTCGGAGGTCGTCCGTGTTTATGGCCATGCGGTATCGACCTAAATCCCCAAGACACTCGATCCATATGTCTTCGAAAGCTGAGAAATTCTCATAAAGCATCGCTATTATAATGTATGCAATGTAGATGAATGTCAACATATGCTCAAGAGAGTCGGGTAAACGGTGCCGAAGCAGTTCCAGATAACTGTGAACACCATGCCGCCACATCCTGGCCGGCATTGCGTATTTGCTAGCTAGCTTTTTCAATTTAGGAGAGGCTACAGGATGTTGTGTTGCTAGGAAGAAGTCGAAATGCTCGTGTAAAAGCGTTCGATGCAGCGCTGTAAGTAGATGCCATTGTTCGGTAGTAAGCTTTGTGGGTCCAGAACCCGATACCTGAGCAAGAGCCGCCTGCTTTTGATCAACTTCGATACACTTTGCCTCGACTATCACAAGACCTGCATATATGCTTTTGGTCTCGGCGATCAGAATTTCCGGGGTGAGGCCTTTGGGGTCGGGACAAATCAGCGTGATCGATGTGGATTCTCCGTTCAGGTCGGCATTAGAAGGCTTGGCTGGTCTTGGGGGTGGATTAGAATCCGCAGCGCTTTCGTGGTCGGAGGGAGCTTGTTCCGGAGGATCAACGCGTCTCATTTTCCTCTTGCGCCCATCCTCGTGGACGAGAAGCCAAAGCATTGCTGGCGTGAAAGATAGCAACGGACTCTTGCTACGACGATCTTCTGAGCGTTCTTCGTAGTCATGAACTTGATCCACGGCCGACAAGAACGGGGCAGGAATATCCTCGTACCCGTAGTCATAAAATGTAACTGCTTCGGGCATGAATGCTGCACCCCAAGCTCGCTTCAGATTGACACCATCTCGAGAACTAGCGGGGCCGGATAAGGGCGGCTCCCTGACTTCGATGTCTGGCGAAAGAACTTGTATATCTCGTGCGAGGTCGAGAATACTGAGCCCGCTCAAAATGTCGTCTTTTGGTTGCAAGATCCCCGGTAAATCGAACTTTGGATCGATCTGCTCCTCTGCTACGACCGCGCCATGGGCAGCGGTCGTGACCAATGCGGATGGGTGTCCATCATCACTGTCCTCAGTTGAGAGTGTAGTATGGTTCGAGCTTGTGTTGATTGGTAGAGCCGAAGTATAAGTGGATTGTGGTGGAACACCACTAACACCGGGTTGTGTGGTGTTGCCATTTTCGAAAAGAATGGAGGGGGTCGAGGTGGCCAGAGGATATAATTGAATTGTACCTGTTGATTGATGTTGTGCGAGAGGTGGACTTAAAGTGACAGTGGTGATAATGCTTGGGTTCAAGTGACTTAGAAGGGAGGGGAATTTACACGAGCTGTGATTATAGTCGTTGTCCAGATTTTGGCTGGCAGAAGCACAGCTACCATAAAACACAGAAACAACAAATTGCGTGTAAAATAAGCAAAGAAGAATGAGTTTCGACATCGTGAACGCCATACTTCAGAACAATCACGCAGAAAGTGACATGTGGGGCTGAAAACAACGGACAAGAACTGAATGTGATGGGGGGTCTTCGAGTAGTACTCCTGGGAGGCCGACTAAGCCATCTTGAGGCCCGTCATGCGAGATGTAAACGTGGCATAGCCCAGCCTCATCTTCCAAAGAGGCCTCCAGCTGATGCCTGATATAGCTGGCATGAAGGGCGAGACTGGAGGCCTCCGCAGTATCACATGATCATTGCTGCACCGCCGAGAAAGAAGACAAAAACGGAGTCAAAACTGCTCCAGTTGCTCTGGAACATATTGTACGATTGGAGATGGTAGACTCAAGCTTTAAAGACAATGATCACTCGACAAGTACGTTTGGTAAAGAAGTGAAGAAAGGTGTGGAGATTGAATCTGACCTGGTGGACCTGCAAGAGACATTCTGCCACCACTCACCGCCCACACCATCCCCAATCTGTCAACCCCTCCAAAAAAAAAAATCCCAAAACAAACTCCACCTCACCACACACCCTCTCCCCCAAAACTGCTCCAGTTGCTCTGGAACATATTGTACGATTGGAGATGGTAGACTCAAGCTTTAAAGACAATGATCACTCGACAAGTACGTTTGGTAAAGAAGTGAAGAAAGGTGTGGAGATTGAATCTGACCTGGTGGACCTGCAAGAGACATTCTGCCACCACTCACCGCCCACACCATCCCCAATCTGTCAACCCCTCCAAAAAAAAAAATCCCAAAACAAACTCCACCTCACCACACACCCTCTCCCCTAGAGGAATTGTTCTTGAGCGGAGCAATATGGAATGATCTAGATAGTAATGGAGACACACCAGGCTGTTTGGCGTGGAAGCTTGGGGAGAGAGGGAGGGGGATATATGAGTTGTGTGTTAATGCGGGGGTTAGGGCGGAGATGTTGTTGGGGTTGATGGGTGGGTATGAGGAATTGGGTAGTGAGGGGGATGAGGAGGACGAAGAGATTCCTGACGCGGATGCTTCTGCGGAAGTTGGAGAGGATGGAGAAATGAATGGAACGAATGGAACGAATGGCACACACGAACACGAGTTGGCGGTCGGACCAGCGGAACAAACCGAAATACAAAAAGAGAAGAAGGACGTCAACTCAGAAGACTACCTCAAAAGCGAATTGAAATTCGAAGACGATAAGTTGTTGGACGAGGACGACAACGGTGTAATGATGAAATGGGAAACAGACATAATGCGGAAATCCGTTGATCTCCTAATTCCAGACTTGAAGCCAGGAGATAGAGTGTTGAATATCGGATTCGGAATGGGGATCATAGACCGTATGTTCCGAGACACGAAACCGAAGAGTCATTACATCATAGAAGCACATCCTGCTGTATTGGCGAAGCTCGCAGAACCAGAATCGGCCTTCGGGAAAAACTGGGAAGAAAATGCTCCTGAGGGAGGGAAGTATAAAATCCATGCGGGGAAATGGCAAGATGTTTGTCCGAAGCTATTGGAGGGCGGTGAGGTGTTTGATGCGATATATTTCGATACGTTTGGGGAGGACTATAGTCAATTGAAATTGTTCTTTACGGAGTATGTGTCAGGGTTACTGGACGGAGAGGGGAGATTTGGGTTCTTTAACGGGTTGGGGGCTGATAGGAGGGTTTGTTATGATGTTTATACGAAAGTGGCGGAGTTGGATTTGTGTGATGCGGGGATGGATGTTGAGTGGACGGATGTGGAGGTGCCAATCGAGGGCATGGAACAGGCAGGCGAGGGCGAGTGGACTGGTGTGAGGAGACGGTACTGGACGCTGGATAAGTATAGGTTGCCGATATGCACTTTCCTGGGATAGATGCTCCGGTGGCGGCAGTGAAAAAGATAAAAGAGCGATGTTTATGATACCCTGCATTACAAGGCGTTAAAAAATGGAAGGCAAAAGTTTCTAGAAATCATAAATTGGAAGACTAGACCTAAGTTACCACTACCTACCAACCATCTTTACACCTGCGTGAAAGAATGTACGTGAACGATTGTTCACAGCTCAGATCAGTAAAAGCGGCTACTCTCCAGTCATTCCTTTTCTCTACCCATCGCCCTTAGCCAAATCCATAGCATCGCCGTGTCCGTAGTATCGCAATTCGCAAAAGCCTAGAGATCCATCATGGATAGAGCTCTACAAGTAGATGTGAATCTACTTGAAGTTCTCAGGATGAAGAATACCAGCCATATTGCCCTCCTTAACCCTCTTCAAAGTCAAGGCAGCAATCAGCGCAGCACCAACACCAGAACCATCCTCAGCAGCCAAGATCTCGATGGGGTCTTCTTCCTTGGAATTCTTCTTCGGTGCCCAATCCAGGATCTCACGCAGAGCTTGCGCACCACGTTGCTTGAAGTGAGGGTACTTGTTGAAGACGGATCCATCGGCTCCAACGTGGCAGGTCTCGTATCCCTTCTTCTTGGAGATAGCTGCGACACCACAGGAGGACAGACGAGCGGCGCGGGTTCCGATGAGTTCGGCGAGGCGGCGGATGAGCTCGAGCTCGGGGTGGGTGGTGGTGATGCCGAGCTTGTTTTGGAAGAGGTCTCCTGTCTCGGACAAGTTCTCAAATGGATCTTCTTCAACGAGAGATAGGAAGGAAGAATCGAGAGTGTAGGCTTTGCGGAGCTTATCGATGTTCTGCCCCTCAAAGATATGGACTTCCTTATTATCATGCAAATCAACAAGCACAAGACGGAACAGTTCTCCAAGATACAAGCCAGCGATCATCTTCTCGAAAGCCTGTTGGCCGGGACGAGGAGAGTCCTTGTCGATGATAATATCATAGGGGGTGCGGGGGAGGACTTTATGCTCGTTGTCGAAAGCGCCCCATTCGCAGTTGATTGCCATGGGCATGTCGGGTGGGAGGTTCATGTGGGCAAGCTTGGGAATTGACCCGCAATTCTCCATGTAGGCGGCGTTGCAGCCGGTGCCGAAGATGCAGCCAATTTTCATCTTGGTGTCGGTGTAGGCGGAGGCGATGAGAGTGCCGGTGGTGTCGTTGATCAGGGCGGTCAGTTTGATGGGTGCTCCCTGTCACGTGTAAGTGAGAGAATATGGAGGAGTGAAGTAAGAACTTACTCGCTTAGCAATGGCAGCTTCGAACATGGGAACAACATTCTTGCCTTCAACTCCATCGATGTCGAAACCCTTGGTCCATCGTTGAAGAACACCGTGGTCTATGTAATCTTGTGTAGCGGGGTAGGAGAAGGTGAAACCAAGTGGAAGGCTGTCCAACTTCTCGCCTGCGTGGTGAGACTCGATAAATTGCTGAAGACAATCGGCAATGTACTCCCAGAGCTCCTCTGAGGTTCCGGACTTCAGCTCCTCGGGCATGCGGTACTTAGATTGGATGATGTCGAATTCGGACTTCTCGTCGGTCAAGACGATCTCACAAACTCGCAAGTTGGTTCCGCCCATATCCAAAGCAAGAAATGTGCCTGTTTCATATCCAGTGGGAAAAGCCATACACCATGTTGGGTTCATGGGCTGGAGCTTGTTAGCATGGTTTGGGAAACTCCCTCCGGAAGACTTACAATGCTTCCACCCTCAACGCTGAGACCTATAGTAAGTTAGTATAATTCTTTTAGAAGTGGCATGATACATACCCTTCTCCAACTCCTTGACGAAGTGATCAGTGATCGCCTTGAGCTTGGCAGTATCGACCGTGAACAGTTGCTCAAGTCTCTTGATCTCCTGCATCAAGTCCTTTGGCACATCGGCCATAGAACCTAGCATGGTTGTCAGCATCTTTCTAGATATCTACATGCTAACATAAAAAGAACGAGAGGGGCGATATGTGAGGTGAGGAATGTTGCACAGAGACACAAGCAGCCACAGCACGTGACAGCGGTGTGATTGCGCAGTTTTGTTGCTTTTTCTGAATCTCATGATGCGGAAAACTGTGCAACGCCAAGGTCTGCTGTACAACACAGAGCGAGGGGGCATGTGTCTCCCACTACCCGTGACACATGGCCTCAAGGCGTGGTAAGACATCTCCGGAGCGCAGTGCGCCGATGACAGAATGTGTTGAGGAGAGGGAAACTCGTGGACGGGGGTCGATTGACCTTCAAGGAGCTTTCTCTTGCGCCAATACTCTTGCTGGAGGCGGTGCATTGTGTCGACAATTCAGATCGTGATGGTTGAATGAGGTACTTTTGCGACCGAGATCGTTGTTGAAGAGTCGCTCGATCTCCGGTGCGGCCCCCATTTGATAACGAGGCTTTTTAGCCTTGTGACGGAAAGCCGTGAGTGAATGTCCAGAGGCCACTCGGACATTGGAAAAGGCAAAGTCGGTGAACATTGGAATAGCATCATTTCGAACAATGAACAACAATTTGACGAAAGATTTATGCTCCTCACCCTTCCTGCTGGGAACTTTTTTCTACATAAACATTAGCCATTAGCTTGGAATCCTGTGTATAGATAAAAGAGAACTCCATTCGGGTAGTGCAAATAATCTAGAAACGCGGTTGCCAACATAATATAGGAATATCGGAGAGTATCACCAGGATTCAAAGAGACTTACGGGGCCGAGTCCAACCATCTTGGCAACTGTTCAGTTGTCCCTTTGGATAATGATAAGACGTTTCCTTCTCTTTCGGGTTCACACGAGTCGCTTGATTTCTCTGGGAGGTGAGGCGTGGGCTGGGAGAGGAGCAGTAAATGTTGAGACTGAGTTCTTAAGAAATTTGATATGGCGAGAGCTCGAGTTCACCGTCATTGTCTAGTGAGGGGCTAATGGAGGGGCTAACTCACCTCGCTTAGTCAGGTATCCCTGTCATCCCGAGCGTCCGATCACTGCACTATTCTAGGCTTAGCGCAAACTCGCGAACTGGACACTTTGACGAGACGTAAGCTTCAAGCTTTGAGGAGACACGATTCTTGAGCTCGAGACAACAACATCGCCGCCATCTTCGCGAGCATTTTCTCCCGCAGCCGATTCGATTCTCAGGCTGGACTGCCTATTTCCTTCAAAATGAGGTTATTGGCCACTGTGGCCGCTGTTCTCTCCTTGGGCTCGACAGCTCTCTGCGCAGAGAAGAGTAACTCAACGAAACCACTTACATCGCGACAAATTCTACCTGCGAATTTCAAACCACCACAAACCTTCAAGAATGTCAACCTTGTGCACATCATCAATCTCGAGAAGAGCTACCCGAAGGAATCGATAAATGTGGTAATTGAGAATACGGCCAGCACTGCTCAGGATGAGTACTTCATCCCATTCACATCTTCGCAGATGGAGACAATTGGAGGATTCGAAGTGAAGGACAGAAAAGATCCAGATTCTGGATTGTTCGAAGTGGAAGCTGTTGAATTTGATACAGAGAGGTATGCTGAACGTACAAGGCCCAATGCAATTACCCAGCTAATTATCCACCAGTGATACACAATTCTACCGCATTCGTCTCCCCACACCTCTCGCCCCAAAGGCTCAGCAGACTTTGGGCATTTCCTTCTCATACCTCTCTGCCCTCGAGCCACTTCCTAAGCATGTTGGACAACAGGAGAGCCAGTATTTGGTCTACACTTTCTCAGCCTACTGCCCGTCAACCTATGTCACCTTGAAGCAGAAGACCGAAGTCAAGTTTCCTAGCACAAATGTTCCAGAATATACCATTGTCCCAGCGACCGCGGGAGAATCAGAGTCACCACAAAAAGCCGGCTCGAAGTTCACGTATGGGTCGTTCGGAGAGCTTCCAGCTGGTGCAGTCGAGCCAGTGAAGGTCCGATACGAATTCACGAAACCTGTTATCCACGTTTCGCGATTGGAGAGGGACATTGAAGTCAGTCACTGGGGAGGAAATATTGCATTCGAGGACCGATTCACCCTTCACAATCATGCTGCCAACCTCTCCAAGCAGTTCAACCGTGTGGAGTGGGCTTCGCAGCAATACTACAACCCTCCTAGCACTGCTATCAAGGAGCTGAAGTTCCCATTGAGAGTTGGAAGCACGGAGCCATACTTCACCGATGTTATTGGAAACGTCTCTACCTCCAGATTCAGGAGCAACAAGCGGGAAGCCAACCTCGAGATCAAGCCAAGATATCCTATCTTTGGAGGGTGGAACTACCCATTCCGCGTTGGATGGAACGCTGATCTCAAGAAGTTCTTGCGCAAGTTGAAGACTGGCAATGGTTATGTCTTGAATGTCCCATTTTTGGAGGGACCAAAACAGCCCGAGGGTGTTTCATACGAGCACATCGAGCTCCGCGTCATTCTCCCAGAAGGAGCCGAGTACGTTTCGCCCCTTCAATATCCAAAATTCTGCTAACACTCACAGGAATGTGCAATACAGCACCACTGTCCCTCTTGTCTCCGTCGAACACTCCCTCCACCGAACCTTCATGGACACAACCGGCCGCACGACATTGACCCTCACTGCGATCAACATTGTCGATGACTTCCGAGACCGAGAACTCATTGTAACATACGATTATCCTCTCCTTGCAGGCTTCAGAAAACCATTGGTCATTTTCACGGCCGTCGTTGGCGTGTTCTGCGCCGCGTGGGCGATTGGCGGGCTGGATATTGGTATTCATGGAAAGAAGAAATAAACGGTTCCTTAGAGGTTATATGTACAGTTATGTAGAATAAAAAGTTGGGTTTCTGGGCATATCATACAATATGAGCGATTTAACACCGTTGTCCTTCTCGAGTGTCGGGGTACGGAACACAATCGAGAGATCGCAAGTGCTGCTTTCTCTTGGTGGACTATTTTTGGCGAGTGCCTTCATGGACTTCTTGTTGTCGGTTCTTTTCTATCGAGGACGGTCATAAGAATGCCCTTGTTCAGCAAGGTACACTTTGGGGAATTGTTTGAAGTGTCAGGTAGAGAGCATGGACACTGGACACTGGCAACTGCGTCGTTGACTGATTCCCAGGCGAAAGGGGGAGCTCTTAGCGAATTTGAGTCTTGTCAAAACCCAGGCCTTCGACGTCAATTTTGGGGGGGGGGGGGGTTTCATCAAAATCCCTAATATCCTCGGACATCTTCATAGACTTAGACGGCTCTGAGATGTTTCTAAAGGATGCTCAAGTGGCAGTCTCAGTTCTTCAGAGCAGTCATTATCAAAGTCTTCCGGCTCGGAGTTAAGGAGTGTTGCTCGAGGTCATGTCATTTCAAGCTCACGGACGTGAACTAAGGCTTAAGTTGTTAGTCAGACTTTCAGTGCAGCACCTTCCCCATTATCCACAAGTCGAGATCTACATTTTTCTCGTCTGTCCTATCACATTCTCCGTTTGTGCAACTCCAAAAATGGCATTCCTGCGAACGCTTTTTACCTTCATTGTTTTCAATGGTCAAATTCCGAGCTTGCAGGATTTATGTCCAAAGCTTCAAGGTCGAGCGGACGGTAAATCTTGACGGCGTGTAATAAAACGTAGGTGGCTCGTCTGCGCGGAGACGAGGCGATCTTCTCTGTTCGTACTTTCTTGCGTCTGCTGTTTTCTCATCTTCATCAATTTTGTTAAGTTCGAGGAGAAGAGCTATCAATATGCTTTAAGTGATGAACATTGACTGGCTTTCTTGAATTTAAACTCTTCCTTGGTCGTGTCCTTTCGATGAGCTGAAAAGCTCAAAACCCTCCAAAGATGCGCCACTTTCTCCTCACCATCCTTGCCCTCGCGGCATCGAACCTACTTCTCATCTCCGCACAACAAGCCTTCGCAACACAATGCTACTACAAAGCCGACAACGAAGAACGAACCTCCACCGGCGGACCCTGTGGAATCGTAACACCAAACCCTGTACGTCCCTTTGCTCCCCTCCCACTCCACACAGATCCAACTCTTCCTTGGTCGTGTCCTTTCGATGAGCTGAAAAGCTCAAAACCCTCCAAAGATGCGCCACTTTCTCCTCACCATCCTTGCCCTCGCGGCATCGAACCTACTTCTCATCTCCGCACAACAAGCCTTCGCAACACAATGCTACTACAAAGCCGACAACGAAGAACGAACCTCCACCGGCGGACCCTGTGGAATCGTAACACCAAACCCTGTACGTCCCTTTGCTCCCCTCCCACTCCACACAGATCCAGAGGAGTTGACAGCTACGTATACGGTGCCTGCTACTGCTCTTACGGGAGCTGCGACGACGAGTACGAGTAGTGGAGCAGCGGGAACTCCAAGTTTGAAACCCGGCGTTGATGGTGGGAATACAGGGGGCTTGTCCACGAGTGGGAGACTAGCGGGAGCGGGAGCGGGAGGAGTGATGGGGGAAGTAGATGGCATGTATAAGCTGCAGGACGGGATGAGCGCTAGTCTCGCTGGTAGGCCGATCGAGGGCGTGGGTGCTAATAGTGCGCCGGTTCAAGAGAAGATTGATAAATTGATAATGTTGCGGCGGCAGAACCACAAGGGAGGGCCGGTACTGGTGGGGTGAAAAGGGGTAGGAGTGTGAGGCATGAATTGGAATGAAGTGAAATTCGGGTTTGATGTCTTAGGGTGAATCTAGTCTTTGTAGGAATCTCTATCCTGGGAGACGTTTCTTGGTATTAAGTTAAGTAGTTGAGAGGTAGGGACAAGCTCTTGCCGCTTTTGCAATAAGATCTTGCTGCTTTAACTCTACCGCGAAAGCTCATCTTCAGTTCTCGGAGTTGACATTGCTTCCTTGCTCTTCACCGTATCTCACGCATTTGCCTACTGCACTACTTCACTACGCGACGATTTCTCCTTTTCTCGATCGCATGCTATTGATTGATGTTGAAAGCGCAAGTGACGATTGGAGTACAGAATCTACTTCAAATGAGTCCTATCTGATGATGGGCGATGCCACCTTTGGCGCAGCGATAAATTCAATTGTTTCAGAAGTCAGACTTAGCAAAGTTGTACCTTCTGCAATTTGAGCAACTCGTTACTTCTGCCAGTTTGAGGATACATTTTTAAAGTTTTTACAGATCTCCGCGGAAGCTTCAATCTCCATCATTTTCTTCAGGCTTGAGCATGATATTTGTGGGGTAGTGGTCGCTAATGTACTTGCTACCAATCACCGAACTTGAATTGCTTACATTCTGGTCATCGGCAGTGGGACGCGTACGTATTTCCTCTTCAGTTATATCGGCTTCATACAGACATTTTGCTACCTCTTGGTCCCAGATAAACTTCTTTCACGATTCAATATCCTTCATCCTCCACTCCTTCCTTCAGAACCCTAGTGTTCACTTCCTCCCAACATGTCGACCGAAGTATCAGCCCATGAAGAAGCGCAACGAGCAGCCTACCTCCTCGACGCACAGAACAAAGCCCTCCAGCTCTTTGAAGAGATCGAACGCACCCTCATCCGTCCTGGTGTGTCCGAGAAAGAGCTCAGCAAGGAAATCTTCCAACTCGCCGGCGTCACCAATCACTGGCACAAACGCGTGATCAGATCTGGACCAAATATACTTCTTCCGTATGCCGAGAATCCAGCAGATCGAGTCATTCAAGCTGATGATATTCTTTTCGTGGATCCGGGACCTATGTTTGAGGCGTGGATCCGACCAAGAAACGCCTCAGAGATTCGCTGGAGCCAGTCTGGCTTGATATTAAGAAACAGTATTTATCTAATCCGGATATGACGGGAGAAGAGCTGTATGACTTGTCGTGTCCGTTGGCGAAGGAGGCTGGGTCGGAGTTTGGTGGAAAGATTGCCGGGCGTTTTGTTGGATCTTTCCCTCATGAGAGGATTCCGAATGATAAGATATCTATTTATATCACGGGTGGTAATAAGGAGTCCATGGCGAAACTCAATGCGAAGGGGGAGAAGCGGCATTGGACCTTGGAGATTCATCTTGTTGATCGGGAGAAGGAGATAGGCGCGTTCTATGAACAGCTTCTGACGATTGGCTGAGCGCGATAGAGCTTATGGAATCGATCTGACAAGAGTATACGGAGCTACTTCGAGGAGTGCCTGATAATTTCAGTAACCTTGTTGCAGGGTAGGTGTTGAGAGCTGGACAATTAAGCCCGATGGCCTGAAATTTCAGAGGTGTATCGCTAAACTATAGCGATCAAAGCCTGAAGCAGGCACTCGCTTGACGTGCACACCAGTCTCTGATATTTACAGCCAATTGAGGAAATGAGCAGACAAAGTTTGAGGTACATATTGAGGACGGATGAACGGACACGCAATGGCGATGCTCATACGAATATATGGCAGCGATAATATGCAACTCTATCAGATCAAATACAACGCCTTAGTGGGAAGAGCCTTTGCCGCTTTTGAAACTTACCCAGGCCGCTTTACTTGCCTCGCGTCTCATCTCAAATTTTCTTCCTCTCCTCTCCTCAGCTCTCTCATACACAGCCTCAGCATCTGTTCGATTACCTTATTCCTCAAGAAAAGACAACCCGGGCAATGATGGCAGTGCCAATGCTCAATACGATGATGCCTACGATGAAGATATCATCTGATGATCGCGAAGCCACCCTGGGCGCACCTTCCCCAGGCCACGATTGGGCTTCCTTCATCAATCTTCAAGCCACCAAACGAGTGGAGTGACAGAGGCAAATAAATGCCACTGTCGAAAGTCAGACATCGCGACCACGGCCATAATCATGCCGCTTTGGGTTCACCTCAAAAGATGTGCGTTTTCAGGCTTTAATTGCTTCAATCCGAGCGTCACGTCGTGACAATCTTCATCACCAAGGGCTACAAGCTGGTCAATCACGATGGGTCTTCTATTGAGGCAGATATTTGCATTGGTGCAGAAGGACCTCTTTCTATTCTTCAGTGGTCCCAAGAGCAGACTGGCAACAGCTGCTCGAGCGCTGTGGGAACCGGTCATTCTCTCACTGTACTTGGCCATTCTGCTCAAGATTTACTGGCCAAAGGAGAACTACGGAGTCGGACAACCTCATCAGCTTCTATCCCTCCCAGATGCGATGCAAATCGCGACAGGGGGACGCGACACCGTGGTGCTCGTCAACGATGTCTCAGCCGGCGGCGATATTGACCGCGTTATCAATTCGATCACTCAACCTGTTCAAGCATCTGGGAAAACAGTTGTGGTGCTCAACAAATTGACAGATTTACTTCAGACATGTCCAAGTACGCTTCAGGGTACCACAAAATGCTTCGGTGCAGTCGTATTCAATTCTTCACCAAAAGAGGGGCCAGGCGGGATCTGGAACTACACTTTGCGAGCTGATGCTGCATTCGGTGTCAATGTCGATGTGGGAAAGACGAACAATGATCCTGAAGTCTATCAGCTGCCCCTCCAGCGCGCTGTTGATGCAGCTATCGCCAGTGTTAATACCACAAGTGATGCGATACCACTTCCAGCACTTGTGGATGAGTACCGTACGTATGCTATGGTCAGTTCCGGAACTCGAGCTAATATATCAACAGCGTTCACGTCCTTGACCCAACAGGAGTGGAAGGACAAAATCACAACCGACATCCAGCACGCGACAACGAACTACCTCTCAGTCGTGTGGTACATCGGTTTTGTCGGCGTCATGTATCATCTCGTCGGCCTGATGGCCAAGGAGCGAGAAACCGGCATGTCAGATCTCGTAGAATCTATGATGCCAAATGTACGCCGTTGGGAATGTCAAGTTGCTAGGCTGTTTGGCCACTTTCTCGCATTTTCGATAGCTTACCTGCCAGGTTGGATCATCATGGGCATCTTTGCTAAGATAGGACTGTTCAAGGAGACATCAGGAGGCATAGTTGTGGCCTTCTTCATCTTGTCGGGTCTCTCACTCACATCGTTCAGCATACTGGGAGCTTCATTCTTCCGAAAAGCACAACTCAGCGGTATCACAACAGTCATTCTAGCCCTCTGTCTTGGCATCATTGCTCAAATAATGAGCAAAAAGATGGACTCCGCTACTGTGGTCATTCTGGGCCTTCTGTTTACTCCGATGACTTTTGTGTTCTTTCTCTCGGCCGCCTTGAGGTTTGATTCCAAGGACACGCCTGCAAAGCTGGGGCAATCAGCACCTGACAATCATTGGCCACTCCCAATTGGAGTCCTCTGGGCCCTTTTGGTGATACAAATCATTGTGTATCCAATCCTAGCGATGTACGTCGAACGATGGTTGTATGGCACCGCTTCACATCGATCGAGAAGGAATGTTTCTTGGCAAGGAGATGAAAGCAGAACCCCAGTTCGACTCACCAACTTCAAGAAGGTCTACCAGAAGAACATCCTGCTTCGTCTCGTGACACGCATGTTTTGTATCAAGCTCTCGCCAGTCATAGCTATCAATGATCTGAGCTTGACGGCACTGAAGGGCCAAATCCTAGTACTTGTCGGAGCAAATGGTATGTTTTGGAGACACCCGTTCATCTCCCGCTATCTCGTGTTTTTCTCTTTGGACAATGTCTTAGGTTTCCGAGAACAATTTTCTTTCAATACCTGCTAATGTCATATTACCTAGGTTGCGGAAAGACGACAGTTTTGAGTGCGATCGCTGGACTGAATAGCATCACTGATGGGTCAATTGACATTGACGGGTCTGGGGGAATTGGATTGTGCCCACAGAACGATGTCCTTTGGAATGGCTTGACGGTTGAGCAGCATGCTAAGATATTTTACGCGCTGAAAACTGTAACGGGCAGCAATCCAAAGACAGAGGTTGAAGAGCTGATCAAGCAATGCGGGCTTGAAGACAAAAAGAAGTCGTTTGCTAGAACACTGTCAGGTGGCCAGAAACGGAAGCTGCAGCTGATCATGATGCTCATTGGCGGCAGCCGTGTTTGTTGCGTTGATGAAGTCTCGGGAGGCCTTGACCCGCTCTCTCGTCGACGAATCTGGGACATCCTTCTGGCAGAGAGAGGGAATCGAACCTTCATTCTCACAACCCACTTTTTAGACGAAGCCGAATATCTCGCAGACCACATTTCGATCATCTCGAAAGGCCTTCTGAAGGCTGAAGGATCCACATCCGAGCTTAAAGCTCGCCTTGGGAGTGGATACCGAGTTTTTGTGTCTCCAGGAACGGACGACGCTACCAATGGCAATCTCGCAGAGTTGTCTCGGAAGAAGGGCGCAGATGAAGCCTTTCTCCCAGTCGACCCTGCGACCGCTTTGGAGAGGATCAAAACCTACAAGTCTCAAGGAGTCAAGAACTTCCAGATCACTGGTCCTACAATCGAAGAAGTTTTCATGAAAATTGCAGTCGACGCAAATGAGGATCCCGACTCCGAGGTGGAACGCGTCGACATCTTACACGATTCTCATTCAAAATTGCACCGAGAAAAGGGTTTTGTAGATGTCAAAGCCATTGATGATACAACTCTGCTTACAGGACGTCGCATTGGAACATGGCAGCAGATCTACGTGTTGTTCAGGAAGCGACTCACCATCCTTCGCTGGAACTGGATTGGACCCTCTCTAACATTCATAATCCCTGTCGCCGGTGCAGCTTTGGTGTCTATTCTCATTACGAACTTTCAGAATCCGGGATGTGCTTTCATCGACCAGATCAGCATCTCCGACATTCAGAACTTGTCAGGTACTCTCTCGCCTCAGATGGTTGTCGGACCTCAGAGCGCTCTCACAGTTCAGAAACTTGAGCTCTTCTCTCGTGTACTGCCAAATATCAGTCAGAGCGTCAACGAATCGTCATTCCTCCAAGGTATTCACATCGTCAACTCCCTCGATGAGTTCATCAATTTCACAAACACCAACTACTCCACAATCGTGCCAGGCGGACTTTTCTTAGGCTCTCAGGATGTCGTTCCGACTTACAATTATAGATCTGACCTAGGCACTCTTGGAGTGTACTCAGCAGTGTTCATCCAGAATGCGTTGAATGTTTTGCTTTCTAATCAGACAATTGTCACTCAGTACGGTATGTTCTGTCCAGACACTCAGCTATGACTTATTCTGACTGACTGGTAAAGCTGTCTTTGATCTCCCATGGCCGCCGGACACGCAAGATTCTCTGCAGTTCGTGTTTTACTTTGGTCTAGTGATGGCCGCGTATCCCGCATTCTTCGCTCTGTACCCCACGGCGGAGCGTGTTAGAGGAGTTCGTGCCTTGCAGTATTCGAATGGCGTCAGGAGCTTTCCTCTATGGTAAGCCATGGCAGTATTTGCTCTTGGGATGTCTCAGCTGACGGTCACAGGCTGGCCTATTTGGCTTTTGATGGGGTGATCGTCCTTTTCGTGAGCGTCTTGGTCACAATAATCTTTGCTACCGCTGCACCGCATGCATGGTTCTCGCTGGGCAGTGTGTTCCTGTGTCTGTTTCTGTATGGAATCACGTCGATACTGCTGTCTTACGTTCTATCGTTGATAGCTCGATCGCAGCTATCAGCCTTTGCGTTCTCAGCTGGCGGCCAAGCATTCATGCTCTTGATGTACATGAGTGCTTACATGAACATCACGGTCAGCTCACCGGCCGAGAAGACACAGTGGGAAATCATGCTAGTCCATTACACTCTCGGCATAATCACGCCCATTGGGCAAATGCTGCGAGCAACCTTCGTCGGCCTGAATCTGTTCTCTGCTCTGTGCAGCGGATCTCCACCCGTCAAAGCTACCAGTCCCGGACCACTTACGCTATTTGGGGCGCCCATCCTTTACCTCATCTGCCAATCGCTCTGCCTCTTCGGCATACTGGTATGGAATGATCACCGCTTCTCTATCTCCATGCTTCGGAGGTCGGCCAGTCCAGTCGATACCGAGGATACAACGACGAAGGAACCTGAGGTGTCCGAGGAAATCAATAGAGTTGCTACATCAGATGATGGGCTGAAAGTCCTACATGCCAGCAAGACTTTCCGAACGAAGGACACGTTCACAGGTAAGAATAAAGTCCTTGATGACTTGACTTTCGGCGTGAAGCGAGGGGAGGTCTTTGCGCTTGTGGGGCCCAATGGAGGTATGTAACATATTTTTCGTGTCATCATATCCTCACTACTGACAGTGCCACAGCCGGCAAGTCAACCACGATCGCTATGATACGAGGAGAACTAAAACCAGATCATGGACCTGGTGAAATCTTCGTCGAGAACATCTCCGTCGCTAGAGACCGAGATATAGCTCGTTCTCATTTAGGGGTCTGCCCTCAAAACGATCCCCTCGACCAAATGACTGTCCTCGAGCACCTACGCTTCTACGCTGGCATCCGCGGCCTCAAAGATCTTGAGCAAAATGTTGATGCTTTGGTCACAGCTGTAGGACTTGCACCTTTCAGGAGTAGGATGGCGAGCAAGTTGTCGGGCGGCAACAAGAGGAAGTTAGGTCTAGCCATCGCACTTATCGGTAATCCGGATGTCCTCTTACTCGACGAACCGTCATCTGGAATGGATCCTCTCGCAAAAAGAAGTATGTGGACTACACTATCGCGATTTGTTCCTCATCGCTCGATCCTTCTGACCACGCATTCGATGGAAGAAGCAGATGCCTTGGCCTCTCGAGTCGGAATTCTTGCTAAACATATGCTTGATCTTGGCACAACGCAACACCTGAGAACTAAACATGGATATGGATTTCATGTTACTCTTGTGCTGCGATCTGCACCAGCGAGCGGGGCTGAGGAGATGGAGACTTTAAAAGTATGGATTGAGGAGAGGTTCCGAGGAGCTGTGATGGAAAGGAGAATGTGGAATGGGCAGTTGAGATTTAACATCCCTTCCAAATCCCCACCTCGAGTCGTCATTAATGGGGCGGAGGTAGAGGAAGAGGAAGTGGAAACCTCGGTGGGATCGATCTTCGTGCTGCTGGAAGAGAATAATGCAGCATTGGGACTGGAGTTCTACTCTGTGTCGGTGTCGACGCTAGATGAGGTTTTCTTGAAGGTTGTGGGGAAGCATGGGGTTGGGGAGGAGAATGTAGAGGCTGTGAGGAGGAAGTGGTGGACTAGATGGTTGAAATGGTAGTCATGCGGTGATTCAAATGGACAAAACTTCAGGTGCGGGTCAGAAGCCCAATTCTTTGCTTTGGGGTGCAGCGTATCAGCATATCATAATGTGGTGTGCATCAACTGTCTGTCTAATTGCTACTCCAATCCGAATCTCCGACGGCCTCTGTCTCGAAATTATCGTCCAAGTCGATGCAAGTTTGTCAATCTTTACGCTCACTTGACACACTGCCTCCAAGAACCCACGACTCATAGCACGGTACTCACGGGACACCATTTGATCAGTTATTATACCCGACACAGCCATTCGGAGGGCTCCGGTGATTGTAGAATGGGAGCAAGCAGGAACGATTCGGCATGCGCCTCCCCCCTGAAACACAATAGGCGAGCTCCATAGGCTTAGCGAACTCCGTTCGTGCGACCGATCAAGAACTTCAACTAGACTGTTTCAATTTCCAGGCTCTCAGTCGGGAATTGAATCCCAAAGAAACAGTCAGATATTTTGTGGTATTGTATAAATTCGAATCTGACTTTGAGGGCATAGTCACATGCAAGGTTTCCTGTTAATTTATCTTTCTCCTCATCACTGCATTTGGTATCATCCTATTCACCGCGCTTCAGTCTGCACTTTTCGCGCCTTATTGCCAGCCATCCGGCGAATATAGTTGCTCAATCGGATATCTGTCCAGTTTCCTTTTCCCATTTCTCCTCGGTATGTTTGGAGAAGCTGCTTGTCTACACCAATTGTGAACGGTTCTAGTTCATAAACTCCATATAGGAAGAAGTATTCCAAGAAAAATCATGATATTTCTGCAGTACATGTGACCGACAGCTCAGTGGAGACACCTCGGGGATCCGGAATGCAAGCCAAAGGAGAAAGATTTCAAAGGAGACTTGACGAAATGATCGTCCGCTAGAAGCCCCTTTCCCTGCTTCGCTTAAATGGCAAGGGCTTCCAACAGGCAGCAAGAGCGGTACAGTCGCATGACGTCTGCGAAGACACGCGCGTGTCTTCGTACGAAGTTCTGCTGGCTCACCGCGAAACAAGAAATTGGGCCAATGTAATAGTGATAAATACAAACTCAAGAATATTCTCTTGATGACAGTTACAGAAACTAGTGTC
The DNA here is from genome assembly GCA_900073065.1 of Phialocephala subalpina. Taxonomy (NCBI): domain Eukaryota; kingdom Fungi; phylum Ascomycota; class Leotiomycetes; order Helotiales; family Mollisiaceae; genus Phialocephala; species Phialocephala subalpina. The sequence continues at coordinate 873,262 of FJOG01000001.1, forward strand.
TGTCTCTATAGTCGCCAGCAACAAGATGGCTCCAAGTGCAAGCAAGGCTCTTGGTAAGCCATATTTCGCCGTTGGTCTGCCTGCTGTATGAGAGCAGAGCCCCTCGCGCTCTGTCTGCTGAACACGCATCTGCAAACACATGGCAAGAAGTCGCAAGACGAGCCGGGTTGAGGGGGCTCAACTCTTCAGCTCTCGAGAAACTGTGAGAGCCCATACTGACTTGTTAACAGTCACTCGCGTGAGTGGAGGCAAGGCAAGTCTGCATCTCGGGGATATTGCACCGCTCACCGTTGCGCCGCACCAAGTACTGTTTCGTGTTAAGAGTGTGGCTCAAACCCCCACCGACGGTATACGCACCTATTCTTTGGCAGCAGTCGAAAGACGTCGGTAGCTAATGCAAAACTCAGTTCAAAGTTTAGACTCGCTTTTGGCGAGAAGGTGGTTCTTGGGTGTGACTACGTTGGCATTGTTGAGAAGCTTGGGGACAGCGTGACCTCTTTGAAGATCGGTGATCGCATCGGGGTTGATATGGGGAGGTATGAGATACACTCCACATCAAACTTCGTGAGAAAGTAACACTGACTATATCCTATCTAGGCGAGATTACAGAGCTCCAAACGGCGTGAGCTCCAATGACGCTTCTACCGTGCCTTTGGCCGCAGCAACAGCATGGCCCGCGCTTTACTCAGAAACTTGTCTGAGCATCTCAAGATCACGAAAGAACCCTACCCCAGTTCCGGTTTGGGGAGGAAGCTGTAAGTGAAATGGTCCATAGTTTCACCCTCTCAAAATGAGGCTCACATTCTCGTAGCAAGCGTAGGAACATACACCATTCAACTTGCGCGCAAGTATTCAATTCCAGTCGTTACTGTGCGCAGCCCAACGCACTTCGAGCTCTGCAAGACCCTTGGCGCAACTCACGTCTTTGACTATCACGATGAAGATGTTCTATCAAAAATCAAGACTGTTGCGTCAAACATCGAGCACGTATTTGATTGCGTTGGCTCGGATATCTCTTCGTCCACTGCATCCCAAGCCGTTTGCCAAAAGGGTGGAGTTCTTTGCACGGTGAGACCTGTAAAAAGGTTCACGGACAATGTGGAACTACGTGTGAAGGTGACGGATGTGTTGGTATGGACTGTATTCTTGAAAGACCACCAGTACAAAGAATTCGAGTGGCCTGTAAGTCTTCTCAAATGTGTACGTGCCAGGATTGCAGCGATAGCTAACGTATCTCAGGCTTCTGAGGCGGACCACAACCTTGGCATCAAGCTGTTCCACGCCATTCCAAAATGGCTTGAGGATAGAACCTTGAAGACCAACACATCAAAAGTTGTGCCAGGTAGACTTTCGGGTGTAGAGGAAGGATTTCAGATGCACAGAGATGGCAAAATCTCGGGTTGCAAACTTGTCTATGAATTGTGAATCAGGCATAACAGTTGGGACGACAGTATCAATCTTTTGGAAGAGAACAGTCTGCTAGAAATACGATGCGCAGACATTGAATTCTGTCGAGAATAGAATACCTGGTGTACTTTCAGCACAGTTCTCGATGTGGAAATCCTAACCCCAGTACGTGCGTATATCTGCCGAATTGGGAAGAAGCTGCTACCCCACATTTCGTCTTTCCTATTTCGGCTTTCCGGCGGAAGGTATGATCCCCGCAAACGTGGAGTAATCATCGCAACGTCGTGTTTCGACATAAGATGCATTTCCAGATCTCTGCTGCCCAGCGAGCGTCGTGAAAGCTGAGCTGACAGATTTGTTCTGAGCAAAATCTAAGAAACATGGAAGCTTCGACCTCGAGATTAGCCAAGTCCGTGCTCACGAATGGGCATCACGCATCTGGCGTGAAGCCCACGACTGCTGCTCAATTGCCACGCCCAAATCCAGCCCTGTGGACAACCAAAGACCATAGGATTTATGGCGCCCCTTCTCCAGACCTGATTCTTGGTCCAGATGACTGCATTGTGCACGTGCGCATCAATGGGATCTGTGGGTATGTAGCTCTCATTCTCACCACCTCCTGCACAGAAAATAATGACTGATCAACCTCTAGATCTGACTTACATTTCTGGAAAGCAGGTGAAATCGGCACTTGTATCGTTGATGAGGATTACATCCTCGGTCACGAAGCGGCCGGAGAAGTTTTCATGGCTGGCTCAAATGTCACACACCTCAAACCTGGAGATCCTGTGGCCATCGAGCCTGGTCAACCTTGCGAAGAATGTCACCACTGCAGTATCGGAGAATATAATCTTTGTCCAGATGTTGCATTCAGCGGTGCTCCACCGTTCCACGGTAGCATTCGTCGATACCATGTCCATCGAGCGAAATACTTGCACAAATTGCCACCAACAATGACTTTCACTGAAGGTGCTTTGTTGGAACCGTTGAGTGTGGTGTTACACGCATTCGAGCGTTCTCCTCTTCGACTTGGATCCCCGGCTTTAATTTGTGGTGCAGGCCCGATTGGACTTATTGCTCTTGCGGCCGCCAAGGCGAGTGGTGCTTTCCCATTGGTCATCACTGACGTAGATGCGTCGAGGTTGGAATTTGCAAAGCAGTTCGTACCAGAATGCGAGACCTTCCTGGTTCCCATTCAAGGCTTGCCAGTGGAGCATGCCACAGCAATTCAGAAATTGTTCCTGGGATTGGGTAGCGTAGAGCCTAGTATTGTGTATGAATGCACTGGTGTGCAAAGCAGTGTTCATACCGCTGCTTTTGCGTGTAGAAGAGGAGGCGAGGTTATGGTTATTGGGGTGGGGAGAGCGGTCATGGATGGCCTGCCTTTCATGCACTTGAGCTTGGCTGAGGTATGTCTTTCGCAGCTACAAATAAAGCTCCTTTGCTGATATAAGCCTAGATTGATTTGAAGTTCATCAATCGGTATCACCATTCGTGGCCCTTCGCCATACGACTTATGCAGTCTGGCTACGTCAACCTCAAGCCTTTAGTCACGCATCGGTTCAAACTTGAGGAAGCAGTCGGCGCTTTGGAAACTGCAGCCGATAAAACCAAAACCTCCGTGAAGATTCATATCTGGGATGATTAGTTTTGCGCTCCACATTGGCCAAGAAAACACCAATTCAAATTAATCAAGTACCGAGAAACAAGTTTGGATACTGTGGTGATGTATTTCGTGACCTAGCACAACATGAATTATATTTCCGTCTCCCATCAAGTGTTCGCTGTTGGGCCTCGCTTGTGGAAAGGGGGCTCGGCTATAGCGCCGACCTCTGTTTCTTTCCCAGCAGAGATTGAAGCTGCACGTCAATCCCTGGCTTTCTCTGGCATTGAGGAGGCATTGAGGACTACGTGAAATCTGTGAGATTGATTCGGTACATCTAAACTTCCCAATTGAGAAGTGCGACTTCGATCGCCACTGGGGAGGACTAGTCCCGAAAAGGGTGAGCCGAGCCTGTTGGTCTCGAGCCAGGGGCGCTTGCGATTTCCGATTTCGTATTCTGTCGGAAATAATGAATACTTCGTATGGGCGAATACTTCCGACGCCACAAGCCGGATGAGGCCTAATTCCCGGAGGCAGGTCTCTTTGGTGTCAAAATTGATGACCGCTCTTTTATATCGTTGCTGTCGCCACGTGTGGTGAACGTCCGTGCAAAGTTTTCGGAAGGGAAAAGGCCATTATCAAAGATTATGAAAAGATAAATTTTTAAACCATCGTGTTTGATCTTTCGCATCAAATCTAATTTAAGCCAAAGTTAAATTATGTCTAATGATCTATCATGTATAAAGGAACGCAAGCAGGCAGGCATTTTCTACTTCCCACTCCTCGACCCTTCGGTTTAAATCTTTTCTACATGCTGCGTGTTGAGGTCCTGAGTCGCCGCCTTTTTGAGACCTTCCTCACTCGTGTTGCCTTGCTCGATATCGGTACTGGAATCCGTCGTTCGAGATACGAAAGGCAACTTCGGCAAGCCTGAGTCGCGACCTCCATTGATGAACAAGAAGTCGATATCCTCAAGTGTCTTGTTGCTTGTCTCGGGGTAGAAAAAGTAGAAAATTGGAATGAATGCAAACTACGTCCAAGTTAGTGTTTAACACGACATCGAGAAAGAAATACAATATATCTGGGGGAAGGGATCTTACATTCGTAACCATGAAGATGAGATAGGCTTTCCACTGAAGTCTATTGATAATAATCGGTGTGATCATCACGATAGTGAAATTCCATAACCAGTTACTTGAAATACCAACAGCGGTTCCCTTCGCACGAGCTTCCAGAGGTAGGATCTCCGGTACGTAGACCCAAGGTACGCAGTTCACGGTCCCACCAAAGATCAGCATGTACGTGAAGAAGAAGGCGACACTCGCAGCGGCAGTTTGCTTCTCCACGGACGTTCCTTGGAAGGAGAGGAGAATAGAGATCATCATCATCGAGAATCCCAGACCAGCGCAGCCCCAGAACATTGTCTTTCGACGACCCATCTGATCCAGAAAAAAGGATGGAACAAGAGAACCGAACATGAACATCATGTTGATGCAGCCTCCGAGAATCTGTGCCAGCTGTGGGTCCAAGCCAACATTTTCGACGAGAACGGCTACGTTGATTTAGCTGAGGAACATAATTTGAGAGAGTTGAAAAGTTTGTACGTACTTGTGATATAGTACACGACCAAGTTAATTCCTCCAACTTGATTCATACATTGAACTCCCCATGCAAGGAGAACACGTCTTCCAGTCTGAACAGGATCTTTCTTGAAGATATTGCGCCATTTGAATCGGCCATTGCTTTCCTCTATTTTGATGGCATCAATGATCTGGCTGATCTCGTGCTCGATCAATGGGTCCTCTGCGGGCTTGTCATAGATCATGCACATCACTTCAACGGCCTCCTCGGCTCGGTCATGGTTATACAGCCAACGTGGTGACTCAGGTAAACCGAAAACGAGAACGATAACGACGACTGCAAAGACGATTTGGAAAGCGATTGGGAGCCGCCAGGCAATTGGTCCCCCCGCGAAGGACATGCCGAAATCAAACCAGCTAGGCTCATATATTAGCACGCTTTCTCAAGGCACTTCTCGATGATAGGGGATAACTCACTAAGCAAGAGAAATACCAACGCCAACGAACAAAACCTCAGCAGACACCAGCCTTCCTCTCTTATGTCCTTCACAAAGCTCAGATTGGTACATTGGAACAGTTGACGTTTCCAATCCAGTCCCCATGCCAGTTACGATGCGACCAATTACTAGATGAGCGACACTGAATGCTGTCGTTTGAAGTATAGCACCAAAGATAATGATAGATGCTGCGAGCCAAATGACTTTTCTACGACCAAGAGGGTTCCCAATCCAGAAATTGACTGTCACATTGTCAGTGTTTGCGATCTACTTCCACGCTAGAGTGGGCACTTACTGAAACAACCAAGAAGACATCCTAGATTGTAGGAAGCAACAATGATACCAGTCTTCGTATCACTAGGGTGTCCAAATTGATTGAGCCAGTCCGCGTTCTGGAGGATGCCACCAAATACCCCTTGGTCGTAGCCAAAAAGTGTGAAGGCAAGCAAACAACAACCGCTCACAGCAACCTGTAGGGACCTGCCACGCCCAAACCAAGAATGCATCTTCGTCGTTCTTTCGAAATTCATGACTGTTGCAGAACGAACAGCTGAGGCATAAAATACTGTGAATTGAGAAGGTATACTGAATAAGTGATTGGAGTGTGTTGAAGGGCTGTTTGATGCCTTATTCTTTGATAAGTACTGTAGAGGATAAGTTGATACCTGCTAGATACTTGACATGTTGGGTCAATTAACTCTTCTTGGGGAAATTTGTGGAGATGCGGGGAGAGGCGGAGAGATCGAGCGGATGCGTCACTCCGAATTACTTTAGTGGAGCAGGCTCGCCACCACCTCGCGCCGTTGCGAGATCGACAAAAGTCAGCGCAGATGAAGCCACTTTCACAGCGCTTGGAATTTCCTTCCTAAGGAATTTAGTTGCTGGTATACTGTTCTCACCTAAGCTTCCTGTGAATTTCTCGCGATGCGACTTTAAGTACTCGGTACTGAGTGAGCGTAAGTTGATGAAACTTGAAAGTTGCTTGATAGCCTCGAACTACACATACAGTATATGGCTAAATCCGTGATGGAGCTACCTTAGTCGTTCGGTGCCACCAATTCAAGTGTTACACATCTCTTCCATGGATCAATCGTCTAAATTCATGAGTGAAGATGAATTTGCTTGAGACTTGAGACAGTACATCTGGTACAGAAAGATCAAATGAGCGTCCGCTGCTACAGTAATAAGTTCCTTGAATTAGCAAGAACCAATTGCTTCGAGTGGTAAAGAATTGAATGGAAAGCTTATGGCTTTGAAGCAAACTTCGGAAAGTTTGATAGAGTTACTAATGACAAGGCAGAAGCAGCAATATATCCGAAAGCAACTAAATCTACGATTCTCGGATTCTATGTGTCGAGGCGGCCATGCCCTAACGCCATCGTTTCAGAAAGACGACTCAATGGTCACAACAGCTTGTGGCTAGTTCTATGGTTCTCACCTCCGTCTTTACGCGACTGGAGGGTTTTTCCACTGCACAGCTCCGATTAACATCATAGAAATACTTCCATGTTTTGATTTATCTGACGGACAACAGAGAAATGAGGTAAAGAACTTCAAATGTGATACGTATAGATGTACCAAATACAACAGACTTGTGACAAATACCATACCAAGCTGGAACATTTGAACCTTGCCATCTGTGCTCCCTGCTCTTGTGATCCTTATCAGGCCTACAATTGCAGCTAACGCAACGGCCGGAAAGTCCGTCCTAGAACCCGTGGAGAGAACTTCTGATTCAATACAGCCCATATCTGCCCTCTACGGAAATCACAACAAGAAGAATACCCCTGACTCGTATGTCTCGAGTCAACTGTTTTGTGTTTGGCAGGGATCTGAAGCTGGGCCGCGTTCCTAACCACCGTCGAGATAGTTTCGACTTTACTAAGTATCGGCTTTTATTCATCTCTTAAGTCTTCTTATTTCGTTAAGATCTCGTATGTATTGGTTAAGAGTCCGAGAGCAAGTACCGCTTTTCCATTTGAGTTAGACACAACAAGTATCCCTGGCTATATATCGGCAAATGGCTTCTTCCAGTGACTCATTCAGCTCCACTTTAGCATCTGACTTCAATGCAATCTTGAGGGACAAGCGGTTCTATTCTTATTCAGCTTCTACTTGGATTTCGAAGCTGAGGCAAGCGCTTTAGCTCCATTCACCGCTCTATATGGCAAAATCCAGACCGCAGCCCACTAAGAGCTCTGTGACCGTCAATTGATAAGTCCGTACTAGCTCATGAATTCATATGCAAATCCAACAGACCTCACAACCCCTCATGAGTTATTATATAATTCATAAACGAGTTCTAATCAGCTGGAATAAGAGTGACGATAATTAATTGTTCAAACAAATCGACGGGAGGGAAGCTCTCCTGTCTTCTAGCCCCCTTATTTACCCCATTTCCCATTTTTCTGCCGAATCTCCTATAACTTTTGAGGCTCTTATTCCAAAATTTCCATTAAACGACGCCCCCCGCATTACTTTCCCTAAGGCTATTTAGCTTATGAACGGTCGTAGTATTATGGCCTCTCTTCAAAAGGCTAGCAAAGAGGCTACGAAAGCTCTCAAGGCAAAGAGGAAAGCTATTAAAGCTTTAAAAAAGAAAGGGGAGAAGAACAAGTAGCGGTTATAAAGAAGATAGCCAAGGCTACTAAGCCTAAGAGAAATGCGCGTTTAATTAAGATAGCTAAGAAAGCTTGAAATTTTAAGGGAGTTATATTAATTAGTAGACTTAAACAATTGGGAATAGCTTTATTTGAAGTGTAAATATATACTTTGATTTTAATTAAAAGTTTTACTTCTTTATAGCCACCGATATTAAACCTCCGATAATATATCTTTATTTTTTGGGGTATAAATCATGTGATTATTCTTTATATAAATTTATAAATTACTATATAAATCCATAAGTTTAAATTAGAATTAATGAGTTTATATGGAATTCTATAAAATCGCTAGATTCTGATGAAATTAGGTATATAGCTCATGAATTATTACGTATTTCAGAATCGCTAATTAATCTGATGAATTAGTAGGGCTGATGAATTAACGGTCACAGCTCGCTAAGCCCTATATCAGCCCTCCCTTCCACGCTTTGACTTGCGAACCTCGTACCACAACGCAACACACCGACAAGATCTTCAGCATGATGAAGACAACCATTGCGATCGATAACTGCGCAGCAGTCGATAGCCCTTTAGAGGCTATCGTGAAGAATGACCCTCTACCCTACGATATATGGCGCATGGTCTTCGACCAGGTAAGTGCACTTCTTCTGTCCTTCGATGGCGCAAATCCGGTACCAACCTTCTCGAGTTACAATTGAGACTCACATCGCATTTCCTTCCATCAGGCATCACGCTGGGCAGTTAGCTAGCAAGGTACTAGCTCTGGGCAGAAGAAGAAGAAGAGATTGCAGACGACTGGCAGCGAGCTTCCCTCGAAGGACGTCGTCCCACGACGTGGCTACGCCACAGCTTTCGAAGTTAGCTCAGAGGCCTACGGCTACTATCAAGAGAGTTCACTGTCATCCTTGTACTGCTTGCTTACGATATGGTGGAATTGTCAAGGCCACGCTCCATGAAGAAGATTGATGGACTTCCTTACGACACTTACGCCGAGTTCAAGCTTAAGATCATATTGCATACGGGAAAAATTGTGTTCAGAGAGCAAAAAGCTCCAGAATTCCTTCCCGAAATGGTTGACATCGTCTCGCGATCCCAACGACTAGTAGAGGTCCAGTAATTCCTCTGAAAGGCTCTATATATGAATTGTGTGGTGCCTAAAGCTGATACTTCCAGGTGTCGCAACGGTGATGTTGACATGGGATGGACATCCATATGTGTCTCAGCGTCCCTTAGACCTATTCTGATCCTTTGATTGTCCGAGCCGGTTTGGACAAGCTCGTCCGCAAGTTTTACCGACTAGAAAAACTCGACGTTGAATACAGCCGTTGGCAACAAGTAATGCAACCTTCATTAGTTGTCCGTCTCGGCGACGGTTTCCAAGCCCTCACTCTTCGAGATCGTGAGATCAATGATGTGGCGCCTATTCCACTCGAAGACCTAAACTCACTTCGAGTGAGATGCCCGAATTTGATCCATCTTACGCTAGATTGGACACCAAATAGAGATGATGTGAGTTTCTGACCTCGGATTCAACACTTTAGCCGCTCCTATTGTTCGTCGAGAGAAAGAGAATTAGTGGCTGACTTTGGCACTAGCAACGACAATTCCTTGAAATCCTATTCCGCTTTGAAAACGTGGTAGATCTCGTTCTAGATGCACTTTAAAGACTCCCAGTTGATGGCGTTGACCCAAATAATCCTGACTATCAAGTCGGCGCTCAAAGCACTGACCCAGATTACGACGGAGTCATGGTTCTCCTTGAATTCTTCCGCGCCAATAAGAAATATGGGCGACCGTTGGCCAATTTGAGGATTTTCCGGGAACATAGCTGGCGAATGGGGAAGGGGAAGAATATCTGAGAGACTGGAAATACTCCGTGGGTCATCGTATCTTTCGATCCTTCATCGGCAAACGTGGACGGGAGGTACCTGAAGTGAGTAAGCGCTTCGACGAGTTTCTGGACGAAGAAGATAACTTGGAAGATGGTGAACCCGAAGGTGATGGAACCGAAGAAGAGAATGCTGAGGGAGACGAGGGAGACGAGGGATATGAAAGAGAAGATATCGCTGAAGCCAACGTGGACCACGATATCGAGATAAGCAGTGTTGGCGAAGGAGACATAGAATTAGAGAACGTTGGGCTAGATAATCTGGGAGAAGGCGAGGGATCAGAAGAGGAATCGCAGGCTGGGGAATTGGAAGCAGGACACCCCTCGGACACTCTCGGCTTACCTTCTTCAAGTGAGGACCATTACAAAACAAAGTTATCACGCTTGAATATATCTATTTCAAGTAGATTGAAAGATGTCATCAATTGTCCTGTCAAGGCAGGGAGATTGAAAGCGGTGTTTGCTTCCGTGCTAGTGGTATCCATTCATATTTTGAGACTTCTTGCAAAATATGAATATTTACCATAACCTCTGGGATATCAAAGTGGTTGCCAGCTTGTACTTCTAATGATCACTCTCCAATTCGCGGTCGACAGCTTCCGAAGGGGGTAGGTCACGTGCGGCTTCCGCTTCCTGCTTGATTTGGCGTTTGTGCAGGAAGTCAGCCAAGACTACGCCATGTTAATTCCACGTTACTCGATGGGAGACTGTTCGTGGAGCACTCACAGACGAGAATGATGGCCATAAGAGCGAACGCGAGAATGGAGGGGAAGCCTCGCGGAAACTTCGGGCCTGTCGTTTGGGGAAAGATCAGGATGGGAAGGAACGAATCTGAGCACCTATCAGTACTTTGGAAGCACATTCTTCACTCGAGATCGACTTACTGGTTGCGTAGAAGATCCCATTCATGCTGGAGATCGTCAATGCACGTTCTTGAGCATTGCCGACGTTGATTTCGTTCGCCCAAGTCCACGTCACAGCAGTCACATACCCTCCAGATACGAAGAAGAATGCCACGACTCTTGCTACGTCGGATGGGGGCCAAGCTGTCAGAATAGCCGAGCCAATGACTGTCGTGCATAGCTGTTTGAGCTTGTCAGTAAATGTGATGCTTGTGAAGGGGGTTTCGAATGCTCACGAGAGGACCGATCATCCAGCCAGCTCGGTTGCCTGCCAAGTCTGACATGAAGCCCCACAAATAGTCTGTGACCATTGAAACGATGTTGGCGCATGCTGGAATCACGTTTCGCTGGGTCACACTGTATCCTTCTGCCTCTGTTGTCGCCAGTCAGTATCACTTCTTCGGATTGAAACTTATTCGTGGGGATCGTCCTCGAAAATGGAGACTTACTGAGGTAGATAGCGAAGTAGTTGTTCGCCTGACACGAGTTTCCGTAGAAGATGTACATCAAAACCAAAACCCACCACCTCCAGCTTCCGAACATGCGCTTGACAAGCTTCAAGTCCATCACTCCGGTGACTTCGGCCTTGCCTTGTTTAGCAGCACGCTGCATGGCGAGTTGAATGTCCGACTCCGTGAGGTACCATGATTTGGTATTGTGTGGGTAGTCGGGGAGAAGAAACCAGACCGAAAGGGCAACGGGTACGGACATACATCCACAAACTGGAATCAAGTCAGAATTCTACACTCAGGAGGTGTGCTGGAAGAGGGAGGTGAGACTTACTGATGTACATCCACCTCCACCCGGCTAGCCCATGAACGCCATTTAGCGAATCATAGATAGCAGCTTGCATGAAGCCAGAAGTTGCCTGCCCGAAGAAGCCCGTGATGTGCCAGATCGCGATTCGCTTGGCCAATTCGGTTTTGGTATACCAGCATCCCAGGAGAAAAATGATGACTGGCGAAAAGCCAGACTCAAACAGCCCGATCATGAATCGAAAGGCATACATCTGGCTCGTATTTTGTGCAGCAGCTTGAGCAAAAGTGAAGGCTGTCCATCCAACTTCGCAAGTGACTAGACAGATGCGGGGGCTGATTTTGAGGGCGATCATGTTCGATGGGATTTGCATAATGGCAAATGCAATTGTGTAGCACACTGTTATTTATCAGTCCGATTGGTGATGTTGATTCACGGATAAAAACTCACTCAACATGTAGGTATACTCGTTTGCTTCGATGTTCAGGTCCTCCTTCATCCCGCTGACGTCTGGAGAGCAAAGTCAGCTTTGTCAGCGAATTTAGGGGTAGCAGCATTTACAAGCATTGGTGAGATTGCTCTGGTCGATGTACTTCATCCACTGTCTCAACGTCAGCTTAAGACATACAATAAGAGGGACTGATGCGACGAACCCAACCAAGTGTCGCACAGATGAGGATGCCAAAGTCAAGCTTTCGGACCAAAGCTCTTTCCTGTTCAGTCAGTTCTAGCGCAAAAATGAAATTTTGTGAAGAGAGCCGTACCTGGGGGCTCTTGAGATGTTGATCAGCATCCCAAAGATGATACAGAATCTTCTTCCCAAACGAGACCTTTTGTGGCGTCGCTTCCCCAACGCCCACATCCAAATCCGATGTTGATGCTGGAACAGAATCCACCACATACGTCTTCTTGTCCGCGTTCATGATGAAGATTTGCGTTTTCTTCGCGATGGTGTGGAAAGTACGAGACGAAGGAAAGACGAGCGGAATGGAGGTCGACCGATCACAAGACGTACTGGGGCATTTGGAAATGCATATGTAGCTCCTCCTGGGACTTCCCGATTAATGGATGCATGCCATGGAATGCCATTGTCGTCCCACTAGATACGAAAGCTCGCCCTCGGACAGCTTCACCGATCATAACGGCTATTCCAACCTATCGAAAGCCAGAAGTGTACATTGAAATAGTCCCCACTTCCCCATTTTTGAGCAGAAAAGCTTGCGCACGGACTCAAGCTTTATCTATCGGATTGATCTGTTGATTGTTTGCTGCCAACGGGCAGGTCGTGCCCACAGATAAGAGGGAGGAGACCCCGTTCACCCACTCTTCAAAGTCTTGGCAAAGCGGACTGGGCTATCAAAAGTCCGCCACCCCCTGGCTACCCTGCATTAGCCGACTCCAGCTTCACTCATTCATTCACGGAGAGAATTGTTTGTTGATTTACTTTGAACTATTGATCGTGATCACCAAACTTCTAGCTTCACATTCTCATCCTCGAAATAAGTTGTCCTCGACTCAATATGAGTTCCACTCATACCGAACAAGTCGCAATGGCACGCGAAGTCGTTCGCCCAAATCTCGTCAAGAAGCACATGCTTGAGAACAAGCTTTCACATTCATTTGGACTTAGAGTCGCATTCTCAACTGAGATGCCTCTGATTGCCAAGCGAGCTGGGTATTCGGGAGTGTTGATGAATTTGGAACATATGGCGATGAGCATCGAGAGTATGAAGGATATTGCGATTTCGTGCTTGAACGTGGGGTTAGTACGTCCCTTAAGTACCTACCAGCCTTGGCTCAACTTGACTCCTTGTTTTGAGATTGAAATGCATGACTGACGGCGAGATGAAGGATTACCCCGATCGTTGTCGTGCCGACTTGTGCCCCAGAATGGATCTCTCGCTGCCTCGACTCTGGTGCACAAGCCATCATTGTACCTCATGTCAACAATGTCGAGCAAGCCAAGATGTGTGTGAACGCATCCAAGTTCCCACCGATGGGTCACCGCTCGGTGACGATGGTTACAGCTATGACACAGTACACTACCACACTCTCATATGCCGCCATCGCGGAGGTTGTGAACGATGAAGTGATGATAATGCCTATGATTGAGACCAAGGAGGGTGTTGAAAACGTAGAGTAAGTCAAAACCTCATCAACCTGACTCGAAGTCCACATCCAAAGAGACCATCTGACGATTCCCAAAGGGCAATAGCAGCAACCCCTGGAATCGATGCTATGCTGATCGGGTGTGCGGACTTGTGCATGGAGCTCGGTATTCCAGGCCAATATGATTCAGAGCTCTTCCACTCTACGGTAGCGAAGATTGCGGCGGCAGCAGAAAAAGCCAGCGTCGATGGGAGGAAGGTATTCGTTGGACTAGGCGGTCTTGAACCTAGGCCTGACTTGCTGGAGGAGTTTGCGAAGAGACATTCGCTTGTGCGGTTCGCCATGGCAGGCAGAGATCTGGCGCTTTTGTTGGTGGGCATGAGCAAGCAAGCTGCGGCTATGAACGAGATCTCGACACGGCTATGACTTTCATAATGTGGAATGTCTCTATAAAAATAAAACATTAGCAAAGAAATCAGGGCACTGGGTTCTTGAGACTCGAGATGTAAGAGAAGATGACAACGCAAGAAACCATGAACAGACGAAGAAAGAAATGTCGTTGAAGGTCTCGAGCAGTTTATACTGACATCGAACTTGAAAACTTCCCGCACTCTTCAAACAAGACTCAAGGGCTGGTCCCTGATCAACTTCGCCATATCCTCAACTTTTTCGGGCTCATCGGCGACATACACACTCTCTCCGGGTCTCTCCCACACACCCTTGTTATACGTGAGAAAATGTACTTCAAGTCTAGTTTGGAGCATTACATAAACTTCCCCTTTATGGATTTTGCCCTTGACATCTTTGCAGCCTCAGAACTCTTTCATAAGATTGCCAGCTTTCATCTGGTCCCGTGATATCGGTCTTGGCGCGGAGGAAAACATGTTGTCGAGAGTCGCAGCCGGGTGGAGGAAAAAGTTTCAAGATTGCGAGGAATTAGTACCAGTATTAGATAATAGCTGAGGTTCAAGAGAGAGGCGGAAGCTTGAAGATTCGGGAAAGAGGCGCTGGAGGAGCCATTGAGAGAAGAGGGATTGGGAAAGGTACTGTGAGGAGATCTGTGCGGGCTGAAAGTCGGATTTGGGTGTCCAAGTTCGAGATCTAGGTTGATGAGCATTCAGAGCCTTCTTGTCTTGTCATGTTGGATGTGAGATGGGTGGGCTGCGATTCGAAAGCAGCCTGAGGACGAGGATTGCTGCCTTAGGTAGACATAAACTGGTACGTGCGGTGTGGCACGTGATACCCAGCACTGCAAGCAACGACCGACCGAAGTATCTCGGGATCGTGCCCAGCGGCAACGTCCGTCTTCTATATTCATACATTGATCTGGGTTGATCTCAGTGTGGCTGTGACGGTTGGAAACTCTCGAAGGAGAGATGGCTCACGATTTCGTTTCAACCACCCGGCGGCGGCAAACACATCACAGGTCTCGAGGTGGATGTGAAATTTGCAAGTTAGGAGAAGTCCCCATCAGCAGGAGCTGATGCTAACGCACGTGGATAATAAAGAGCTCGACATGTTCGATGTTCGATGTGACGAAAGCAGGCTAACGTGTGAACGTTATGCTGCTTCGTTTCGCTACTGCACAAGATACACCTGCCGCGAATCTTCAACCTCAATCGATTAAATCGCTTAGCAATTTCGAGGGACTCTCCTCGAATCGCAAGCGCAACTGGAAATAGCCGCATCCCCTGAGCTAGCTGCAGTTGATACAACAATTTTTGACAGTCTGGCCATTCACTTTTTTCACAAATGTACTCTGCCAGAACTGCAGCTGGTGTTTCGTTGTGAGCTGTGGGAAGAACACGCGTTATTTGCAATAGGGCTGTCCAATCCTATCATCTTGAACCTTATCTCTACCATCAGTCTTTATCACAAGCAACTCGTCACCGATGGATTGGTATCTTGGCAGAAAGCAAGTTTTGCGACTGGCTTCAACAAGACAGTGTCGCGAGGGTTTCATCACTACAATTAAGCTGTTCATCTTATGCAGCAGATTGTGGGATCCTCTTCGCCGGATATGGATCTCATCAAGCTTGGATGTGTCTTCTTCATGATTCTGGAGTTTTTCAAGGGAAGCAGAAAGTCAATCCTCTCACACTTGGTCCATGGTGTCGAGTTGTTCAATCGGACTGGACATGGTCAAGAATCAAATTCCTACGATTTCATGGCAGATACCATATTGTCGAGAATGGGCCTCTTACAATGCCTCTACGGACGCCCAAGGAAGGCCCACTTTCCATCATCGTACAGAACATCCTCGCACGTCAGAAACCATCACCTCCAAACGTTTCAGAACCTGGAAGAAGCACGGGACGCGTTGGTTGTTCTCGCAGCTTCTGTCTTGGACTTCGTCGGAAGAGTATTCTATTCTGCAGAACCTTCATCGGATAATGATTTCAGCGAGCAAGAGGCTCTATCCTCACGACTTCAGCAATGGTCAAATCTCGCCAGAACACTTCTTACAGGACTCCAAAATAGGACCGATGAGCGAAGCAAAAATTCTTCAGATTCAGTCGCAATAGCAACCGTTTTCTTGGCCACTGCGACGGATCAGTCGGAGATCTCGTACGATCATCATATCAACGCATTTCGCTTTATCGTTGATACCGCAGTAGATATTGCGCACGAGAT
The DNA here is from genome assembly GCA_900073065.1 of Phialocephala subalpina. Classification (NCBI taxonomy): domain Eukaryota; kingdom Fungi; phylum Ascomycota; class Leotiomycetes; order Helotiales; family Mollisiaceae; genus Phialocephala; species Phialocephala subalpina. Next base: position 889,262 of record FJOG01000001.1, read on the forward strand.
TCGCGTCTCAGAGTCCGCACCAAGACTATTTTCATTCGATCCGGGCCTCATTCTATGTCTGTTTTTCACCGCGATCAAATGTCGCGATAGAGACATAAGGCGAAAGACAGTTGCGATGTTGCGCCTAGTGCCGGCAAGAGAGGGTATGTGGGATGCTACAGAGGCTGCTTTAGTGGCCGAAGAGGCGGTTCGCTGGGAAGAAGGAAGCATGGTTGGCTCGAGCGGTGGCTGCCTTCCGGTAATCCCTGATACGGCACGAATCTACGACACCGATCTTGAGGAATGCGTAGACAACAAGCAGTCTGTCTTGCGGATCAAATTTCGATACAAGGCGAATGCCTGCTTCCAAGACGCCATAGTCTTTGTTGATCTGCCTGCCACGGATAAACGCAAATCTCCACGTTGAGGTGATTGCGGGGGTGGGGTTGGTTCTGAATATCTGCTTCATGTTAGTCCGTCTGAAAAGAGGCGTACAGGGGTGAATGAAGAATACCGAGCGTACGGCACTTCTAGCGCGGCAGAGGCTTACAAGCAAGCTCGATTGGTGGTCTTGAGGCCACTTGCTTTGGGTTTAGAAGGAACCTCGACCAACCGCGAAAGTGCGGCAATGATTCGATGATCGTAGCCGATACCATGACTGGTATACATGAAGTATCCATCGGATGCTCCAAGATTGTATGAATAAATCACTAGTTTGAGCTGGCTCTTTATTCCTTCTCTGAGTGGTCTTCGAGATCAAGTTCTGAGTACTCAGCAATTCGCGGTTAGAAAGCAGTTTGCGACTAGAATGACAGTCACGCTCCACACATACTACTTACGGAGGATTCCGTGGCCTAACTCAACGGCATCGTACTCGGTACACAACATAAGGGCCCGGTTCAAAAAAGGAAAAAACCCCGCGCCACGGCAATCTTATTACCAAGAGAACAATTCTTAAGGAATTACACTTTTGAATCCCTGGTGGGGGCGCCCTCCTCACCCCACGTGATCCCGAAAACTCTCGATTAGGGAAAGTGTAATCAGAAAAACTTCGATTGGGTTTAGTGCGCTAATATAAGAATATCAAAATTATCGCGCAAGTATATCAATTGATTTACTAATAACTACTAAGCCGATTCAATCGCAAAGTAGATACACAAATAGCGCTTAATTAACTCTATTGTATATTTCAAATTAGGGTAGTTTGTTTAATTTTCAAGCCTGTGGTTACGATTAGAATTCAAGTCCTGGTTTCGAGTACGGGTGGCTATCTGCCGAATCGGGAAGCAGTCAACCCCCCTGCAGTCCGCTCCACCAGGGATTCAAAAGTATAATTCCTTCAGAATTGCACTCGTGGTAATAAGATTGACGCCACGGCTAATATTGCAGACACCAACAAGAACACATATCTCTAGCGTTACAGATGTCACACAAAGCAGCACTTGAAAGGTTATACCTTCTATAGTTCGGGAGAAGATGAAAGTAGTCGATGGCGCAGAACAATCTAGTTAAAAATTTCGAACATTCCATGCGATTGCACATGCAAGTAAGCCATGTGTCCAAACACGCTAGCGTAGCGCGAAAGCCATACGGGAGTGTTGGAACAACGGCTACTGCAAAATAAGGGGTAGCCGGGGCTTCCAACGCATATGATGCCGGCTACAAAAAGAAACGAGAAATAAAAACAAAGATATTGGAGACATCCCAATTGTTGACTGATTCTTCCTTCTGCAGCATTTTATCTCATTTAGCAAATAGGGATTCCCAGCACTCCAACCGTTTTCTGGCGTTTGACGGCGGACACGGATATGTCTGGATGGGACCATCACCTTCCCCGGATAAAGCCGTATTATGGTGGCTGTCCCGGCGCTCATTTAATGTTTCGGCTAACTCCCTCAGCTCCACTACTTTAAAAGGTGGGCCAACGAGGCTGACAGGGAGGTTGGGGATTGGAGCGATTTGGGCGGCGAGGCGGCATTGCACAACCAAGTTCTGAAAATGACGAATCAAATAGAAAAAGAAGACTTCAACGCTAATAACGGCAGTTGCCATCGAAGCCCCCAAGATTATAAGAACCTGACCTGATCTTTGAAAATTGAAAGGGAACGTTGACGCGCATAACTGACGGCTGAAATGAAGTTCTTGGGCAACTATATCGCTGCCTTGGTTGGTGCGGGGATTGTCATCTTTCTTGAGTCTGAATATTCTGCATGGAGATTATTCCAACGACGGCAAACTTTGTTTTTCTGCGTGTGCCAATTGGCCATCTTATCAAGCGCCTTGTTCAACGGCATATCCGCGTATGCCTATTTCACACCGGCCGTGGAGATAGTGCCGCTTTACACTGTCAACACAATAGTCGAAATCCTCATGGTCGTGAGCTACCCGACAATGATCTTGTTACGACTGCGGCTTATATATCACCTGCATCCGCTTGTTCTATGCGCGCCTATGCTACAGGGCATTCTGTGGTTGGTGTTAGGCATTTATCAAACGAAATTCGCCTTGACAAAGGATCAGCATTTCTATCGCGTTGGTTACATTTTGCAATTGACAGGAATGGTTTTATTGATGGTGCAAGACGTCATTATCAATGTCTTTTTTATCAGAGTGGCTCGAAAAAACTTTTCAGATGTTATCCATATCAGATATGTCATTGCCGTCAATATGATGGTGATTGCACTTCAGATAGCGTCAGCCGCATTAACAATTGGTTTCTTTTATATCGACAACAGCGCCTTGAAAATTATTCCAGTGATCGAGCCGATTAAAGTTAGGTTAGAAATAATGGTTCTGGCCTACATCGCTGAATCCTCCCGTACCGAACGGCGATCCTCAGTAGCCCTGCGGCGTCTGTCGACTGGAACTGTGCTGCCGGTGGAGGACCCGGTACTCTCCATCCCTCTCCTAACCGCAACAATATCACTAACAAAAAACAGGTCACAACGGCCTCAGAAAGGTCCATGCCAACTTCAACAAAGTCTTTCGCAAAAATCAACTCACGTATGTCCATCTCCCCACCCACCCATCAAGAAACCCCCTCTAGCAAAGCACTAGACCCATCTGCTCTCTCTGTGCGACGAAAGACCAATTAAATTAACTGCACCAGCGTCGACCCAGGATGGTGCGCCATCAGCGCATGTGAGGGTCTCGTCTTTGGATTCGGCAACGATGCTAGTCACAGACAGGTCAGTCCCTCCTCCTCACCCTTGCGGCTCGCCTGTCCATTTCGCTTTACTGACAAGATTCAGACCGAGACTGCATTTGCACGCGACTAGGTGATTAAGGAGAATCCAAAGCAAGGTTCGCAGTGCACGAATAGACCTGAGCTGAGCAGGAAGTACTATTCCTTTGGTCGAGAGAAGGACAGTGACCTCTCTTTGGAAAAGGAATATCAGGGCGTTGCTGAATCGGGGTGAAGGCGGGTTGGAGTTGAAGATGAGGGGCTCGAACTTGAGTTTGATACGTGGTTGTTAGTGCCAAATTGTTAAGGCAAGCGATCCAGCTGTTTTCTTCTCGAGAGATGGGAAAGGGTGGAGAGGTATTCCCTACGAGTTTGTTTTTGTTCTGATGTGTGATTTGTTTTAAGTGGGAGAAATGTCTGTTAACCAGCTCTCTACGTTCTGTTCTTACCCTTTCTCATGGCTTCAATTCCTTAAGTTGTTATATATTTATAACGGTCAGTGTATTCACTCGGTGCAAATACTAGGACAGGTTGCTGATCTTGGATGATCAAGGGATAGGTGTACTCGTTGGCTAATCTACACTCATTTTCGTTCCGGCTAACCTGTTGGGAAACAGGTTGGTATCAGCAACCCAGACACAGCGTTCCCCACTTTGTAAAATCAATTACAAATCAACCACACTGGGAAGATTACTTACGCGACCTGCACTAGAAGGAGAGTTCGCATCATACCTCCGTAGGTATGTGCAGCATTTGAAGCCGGTTTGAGGCCAACCCAGGCATGGCCTAATCCCAGAGTTTGCCTGCCTTTCCCACGTAAGACTGAAGCGCCAAAAGATGTGCTACTTGCCCCGGGGTTTGACGTAGATATTGAAGCTGTCAAGTTTGGTGAGCATGAAGGTAGCCTAGCCGCTGGTACGGACAAGGTCTGACTTAAGCGGACTGCTGAAAGACGTTTGTGATTTGCTGTTTGGTGGCCGCCATTCTTATATCTGCCTCGGCCGCAGTGTGAGGGCGGCTTAATTCGAGCGGACTGCCCACCGAGGATGGATGAGCGGTGTATAGTGGCCCACAATAGAGCTGATATTCATGTCCCCTGCTACCAGTCTCGCAATTCGTTCCGAACCGCGAGTCGGCGAGGCCTATGCCGTCGCGAATAATATACGTACCTTTAGTGATCCCAGGAATAAGTCCATAAATACACGTCACAAAATCTTCTTTAAAACGAATTCTCCGCCTAACAGAGTTGTATTGATTCCTTCGGTGATATTAGTTGAGAGATATAGCGGTAGAAAGCAGGCTTAGATTCAAACCTCCATGTATGATGTTAAAAGTAGTGCCATTTTGGTGCCGGTAGGGAGTGCAGACACAAGGCACCCCTTTAATCAAAGGATATCACGTCTGCTTGTGTGAGGCGTATTGCCCACTTCAATAATAAAGCTAAGCAACAGGAGTTCTCTCGAAGTCCGGATAGAATTGTAGTGTGAGCGAGACTAGGACGGAGGTCGTCGATTGCAATGTCAGTGAACGCTTGCAGAAAATCTGTCATCCACATCCCTTCTTTGTACACGCGCTTCAGCTAGGTGGTCAGATGAATCTCATTGATGATGCAAACGACTTTATGGCTTGGTGTAACTTTGTTTAGAATCATCCGCTACCTTTTGTTTGATATGACCTAAGGGTTACAGTACTAGCTTCAGTCTAGAATTCTTCGGACAGCCAGAGGAAGCGGAATGCGTGTACGAAAGCACTTTATATTAAGACCCCACAATATCCACACCTGCCGTGACTGCTTGCTGAATTGGCTCGCCTTTCGATTAGCGAAGGCGACAAGATCCGGGTGAAAAGGACAGCCCATTCGAAGTGCTGTCTTACTGCCCGACTTGGCATGATGTTTCACCCGTGGAATCGAAGATCCGTTTCGATGAGAAGTTTAGTGGGCTGTCTTATCGATAAAATTGCAGAAGGGAGAACCCGAATTTCCCTCAATTCGAAGGTCATTCTCAGTTCATGCTCAAAATCCGGCTGTTTGTGAGCGTGCAGGCTTTTCTACGACATTGCGAGCATGCTTGGGGCGGATGTGGAATTTTCGTCTCACACTGGAGTCCACCAAGCTACAGGCCTATGTGGTCCTGGTCGCTACCAGTGAAGCATGATCGTATTGTACTTGATTCCTGCGAGTGAGACTTCGGGAGCGTCAGGAACTTCGACACCGAGGATGCTGATGAGGTCGTTGACAGGCTTCCAAAGGACATTTCAAGCTCGACTCAGTAGCCTAGCAGCACAGTTAACACCCAGACGCGCTCAGCTTCTGCAGAACTATCTATGATGGACTGCCAGAGGTTGAATGCTGGAGAGCTGTCAAAATGTCCCCGAACAACTGGCACAATGAACCGGGGACGCAAGTAGATTTCAAGCATGCCTTGACCATCTCGTCTACCGTGTGACCAGGACCAATTCTAAACCTACAAAGGATGGAGAACGAAGACCACGGTCGGAGGAGATGATACTTGTCTGTGATGAAGGACTCGAATGCCCTACGAGCACAAGGTCATTTTGAGCCATCCTGTTTATTGCGCCCAGGCTGTTCAATCAACAATTCGAGACGTGGTGATATCAACCCCGAAAATATGGTGGATAAAGTAGGGACCTTCTTTTGTAGGTGTTTCCAAATTGAATTAAGAGCCTTTGAACAAGATCGTGCTCGAGAACATGTGACGTCAAATAGTGACCTCCAAAATCCCTAACATGGTAGGACAATGCGATAATGTACCATCGAGGAATGAGTTCTTGGAATTCCTAAATGCTCTGCAATGGTGATTGAAAGCCCCAGAGCAGTTGGAATAACGAATCGTGACTGCACTGACTGCACAGCTTTTTCGTGATTGATCGAGGCTCCAGAACACGCCAAATGCTTGTCTTCAATATCCCCAAGATCGTAGGACATCAGCACATCAACGTATGAAAGTAGAACACATGAGCTTCAATACTAAGACTGGAATCAAACAGAATCGGAATCTACGATTTGCTGAAAACAATTCCTGAATGCAGACCAATCGAAACCTTGTTTTAAAGGCCCCATGTGTATTTGATATCACCAGCTGCAGCACATCTCGACAGGTCGAAATGTGGTCTTCAAATGTCCTTGATTTTAAGGTACAATGTGATAAAGCATTCTTGACTTGACGTCCAAAAATATGGCTTCAGACCCGGTAGAAGATTTCAAATGTCCCTATCATGCGGAACAATGCGTTGTGATTGGCTGTAACAAACATAGGGGCTCGCGAAGCCTCCTTCAGGGGCAGAACACGCTACCAGAACCACTTTACGCGCTTTCGCGACTTCTTCGACGCGACGCGTCAAATTTCCCGCTTGGCCAGGGACTTTCAATTTTCACAACTGGCACTCTCTCCCAACTTCCCTCATCACCCCGCAACCACAACTCCTGTCACCAAGCCACATCACAGCGAAGATGTCGTCGCCATCGCATCGCCGACAGCGAAGCTCCCAGGCTGGCACTCCTCGCCGCACGTCGCAGAGAAATGCCATCCCAAGTAGCCCCCCTGATTTGGACCCAGCCGCTGCCCAGCTGCACAGCGAAGCAGGCTTGTCGCAAGACAATGGTACTCCAAGACGCAATGTACCATCATCATCGCCAATGAACTATCGATCATCGCCTGCCGATATCGCGAGGATGAATCGAGAGCGAGATGTCTCTTCACCACTGCGACAGATGACCAACTCTCAGCCAACACAAGATGGAGAACGTACACCTCGAGCCAGCACGAGCCAGCAGACAGGTCTTCTTGGAGGTGAGATGATCATTTGCGATAACGATCATACTCAGACTGACAAACCCACCAGAATCATCGCCAATCAGATACGCCTCCAGCTCTGTCAACGGATCAGACGCACCGCGCCAGCAATCGGTTCTACCTGACCTCCGAAGTGATAGCAGTGGACTTTTCGTGCGATCCTCCCGTTCATTGGGCCCAGGCTCTTCAATCAATAATTCGAGACGTGGAGATATCAATTCCGAGAACATCAACACTCCTCGTGCCAGACGCCGTATTTTCATGGATGAAAGCGGTCGCGTTGTGCGAGATATTCCTGCCGAAGCTTCGGAGGCACCAACGTTTTCGAACATGGATCCTACCACATCTGATGCACAAGCAATGGGCGGCAGCTCTACGCTATGCATTTGGGGAACCAATGTTTCGATCAACGACACTCTCTCCGTTTTCAAGGAGTTTCTGCGAAACTTCACGAAGAAATACCGAATGTGGGGAGACGGACTGTCTGAGGAGGAGACTCGCGAAGATCCCGACTCTGACACCAAGGAGTATGTCCAAATGATGCAGAACATGTTGACTCTTGGGATTACCAGTCTCAACTTGGACTTTCGCAATTTGAAAGCATATCCTCCCACCAAGAAGCTTTGGCAACAAGCACAAGACTATCCTCAAGATATCGTCACTCTCATGGATCAAGGCATCAAGGATATCATGTACGAGCTTGCAGAGGCGGAGATGGCTAGACAGAGACAATCTCAAACTCCGGCACAGGCTGCACAGCGCAGCAGAATCATGAGCTCCGAGCCACCAGTTCCAAGTTCTGATCGAGATGAACCAGAACCTCGAAGCACACAAGGTCAAGGATCAAACGAGGTGGACTTGTGCCAGGAAGTACAGAAGAGATCATACCGAGTTCGACCATTCGGTCTTGATTCCACTGTCAATATGCGAGATCTCAATCCTTCTGGTAAGATTTCCTACCTGTGAAAATGTACCAGTGCTAATTCTCGCAGATGTCGACAAGATCGTAGCCATCAAGGGCCTCGTCATCCGAACTACACCAATTATCCCCGATATGAAAGATGCTTTCTTCCGATGCCAGGTCTGCAATCATACCGTCAAGGTCGACATTGATCGTGGCAAGATTGCTGAGCCTACCAAATGTCCTCGACCAATCTGCGAGTCGCCAAACTCTATGCAAATTGTACACAATCGCTCTGGATTTATGGACAAGCAAGTGATCAAGCTACAAGAGACTCCCGACTCAGTTCCAGCCGGTCAGACCCCACATTCGGTTTCGATGTGCGCTTATGACGAGCTGGTTGATCTTTGCAAGGCTGGTGACCGAGTCGAGATTACTGGTATTTTCAAAGCTAGTCCTGTCCGAGTCAATCCCAGACAGCGAACTCAGAAGAGCATTTTCAAAACCTATATCGATGTCTTGCACATCCAGAAGGTGGACAAGAAGCGTATGGGAATTGATGTCACAACAGTTGAGCAGGAATTGTCTGAGGAACTTTCCAGCAACATTGAGGAAGTCAGACAAGTGAGCGAAGAGGAAGAGGAAAAGATCAAGGCTACTGCTGCCAGACCTGACATCTATGATCTTCTATCTCGCTCGCTCGCTCCTAGTATCTACGAGATGGACGATGTCAAGAAGGGCATCTTACTCCAGCTTTTCGGTGGCACCAACAAGTCATTCGAAAAAGGTGGCAGCCCGAAGTACAGAGGTGATATCAATATCTTGCTCTGTGGTGATCCCTCGACAGCGAAGTCACAGATCCTGCAATACGTCCACAAGATTGCTCCTCGTGGTGTCTATACCAGTGGAAAGGGTTCATCAGCAGTCGGTTTGACCGCCTATGTCACCCGCGATCCCGAGACTCGACAGCTTGTTCTCGAATCCGGTGCTTTGGTCTTGTCCGATGGTGGTGTCTGCTGTATCGATGAGTTCGATAAGATGTCAGATGCTACCAGATCAGTGCTACACGAAGTGATGGAACAGCAGACGGTTTCTATCGCAAAGGCTGGTATCATCACAACTTTGAATGCCCGAACCAGTATTCTCGCATCTGCCAACCCTATCGGTAGCAAGTATAACCCAAGCCTACCTGTACCGCAAAACATCGACCTTCCACCGACCTTGCTTTCCAGATTTGATCTTGTGTATCTCATCTTAGACCGGATAGATGAGACCAACGATCGTCGTTTGGCCAGACATTTGTTGAGCATGTACCTGGATGACAAGCCAGAAAATGCGGCCACACAAGAGATTCTAGTAAGTCTCTCAAAACATCCATGTTGAACTTCACTGACCATGATATAGCCTATTGAATTCCTCACATCCTACATTTCGTATGCTCGTCAAAAGTGCCAACCACGAATCAGCCCTGAAGCCTCCCAAGAACTTGTCAACTCATATGTTGAGATGCGCAAGCTCGGTGAAGACGTTCGTGCCGCTGAGCGACGTATCACTGCCACCACTCGACAACTTGAATCCATGATCCGTCTAGCTGAGGCTCATGCGAAGATGCGACTCTCAGAGACCGTCACGAGGGATGATGTGAAGGAGGCCGTCAGACTAATCAAGTCCGCGCTCAAGCAGGCCGCAACAGATGCCAGAACCGGATTAATCGATATGAGCTTACTTACCGAGGGCACGAGTGCCAGTGAGAGGAGAAGAAAGGCAGACCTCAAGAATGCCGTTTTGGCTCTGCTAGACGAGATGACGAGAACAGGTCAAGCTGCAAGATACAGCGAGGTTGTCAAGAAGTTGGGTGAGCAGAGTAGTATGCCTGTTGAGGGTAATGAATTTGCGGAGACGATCAGACTGCTGGAACAGGAAGGCAGTATTCAGCTTGTTGGAGAAGGAGCAAGAAGGGCGATTCGTCGTGTTACTGGTGTGGCATAGATTATGAGAGGTTGGCGTTTGTGTATGGTTTTGAATGTACGGAAGGGATGGGGACAATGGAATTAATGATAAGTACAGAGGTTATGGTAGTTTATGAAGCAATGCAGAAAATACAGTACAAACCAGCTCCTGAAGTTTTGTCAGTCCCAGTGAGCTTGGAACATTAACGAGTAGTTCTGTCAGTGGGTATGCGCTGTGCCCACATATGCTCTGAGCGCCGTATATTTCAGCACCAAACCACTGTCCATCCGATAAAATAAGACAAAAACACATGGTGTCATACGCTAATCTCATTGGCCAATTAGCCAGATGCGAGGCTAGCAAAAAGCTTGTGGTGGTCCCGCCAACTCGTGACATATGAACCAAATCTGTAGCTGCCGCTGGCGGGGATACCCAGCACGAGCAGAGAGCTCCTTCTTTCACTCGTTTTTCCTCACCTCATACAGCAGCCGCACCAGGTATTGTTCCCTCTCTTCTCTTCTCTCCTCCTCCAGTCCCAATTCTCACCATCAGCAACGCAATTCTAAGCTCTAGTTTTCAATCTGCCAAACCTCCATCTAGATATCGCGATGCGTACAATGACCAAATGCTAATCGTCCAAGACCTCAAAACCAAAACCAGGCACTGGCAAACAACCAACACCCGCGGGCGCCCACGAACTCACTACAACTTCCCGCCTGGGGTCATAATCATGAAATTCGGCGAGCAGCTCCGCACGAGCGTCATCAAGGAATACCAATGGTACTACATCGCCTACGACGACCTGAAATCCCAACTCAAACCCTCCTACCTCGTTCCCCCATCGAAATCCAAACCCAAAGGCAAACGCAAAGAATGGGAAGAGGAAGATGAGAGCCGTTTTATAGGGAGACTAGAGCAGGAATTGGATAAGGTGCATACGAAGCAGAAGGTTAAGGCGATTGAGATCTCGAGGAGGATTGCGGCGAGTGAGAAAGAGGTTGGGGATGTGGTTGCTAGGTTGGACAATAGGGGACCGAGGGGAAGGGATGGGATGGCTGGGGTGGGGGAGGAGGATGTTCCGACTGAGGAGGAGTTTATGATGTTGGAGGAGGATTTGAGTGATATTATTGCGGATGTGCATGATTTGGCGAAGTTTGTGAGTCTGAATTATACGGGGTTTCAGAAGATTATTAAGAAGCATGATGTGAGTACCCTATTCTAGGATGGAAGGGAAGAGAAGGAGAGGGGGATCGGGCTGACGAGTATATACAGAAACAAACGAAGTGGATGCTGAAGCCGGTTTTTGCGACGAGACTAAAGGCCAAACCTTTCTTCAAGGATAACTACGATGCGGATATTGTGAAGCTGTCGAAGTTGTACGATATTGTCAGGACGAGAGGGAACCCGGTGAAGGGTGATAGCTCTGCTGGTGGAAGTCAGGGCAACTTCATTCGAAATACCACCAAGTATTGGGTGCACCCGGACAACATCACTGAGGTCAAGCTTATCATCTTGAAGGTATGTATCTTGGCAGGAAGTTCTGACGTCTGCTAACCATTCCTAGCATCTGCCAGTCCTGGTCTTCAATCCCAACAAGGAATTCGAACCCAAAGATTCTGCCATTACCTCTATCTATTACGACAACCCTGAAAAATGGGATCTATACGAAGGTCGATTGAAGAAGTCGGAGGGAGCAGAGGCCATTCGAATGCGTTGGTATGGCGATGTCGACAACGAGACCATTTTCGTGGAGCGAAAGACACATCGTGAAGATTGGACGGGAGAGAAGTCTGTCAAGGCACGATTCAGCTGCAAGGAGAAGAACATGAATGCATATCTGCGAGGTGACCTGTTACCTGCAGCCTTGTTCGAGAAGGCCAGGAAAGATGGCAAGAAGTCTGCGAAGCAAATCAACGAGGACGAGAGACTTGCAAAGGAGATCCAGTACTCGGTCATCCAGAAGGGTTATGTGCCAGTCTGCCGGTCCTTCTACAACCGCACAGCTTTCCAGCTACCCGCAGATGCACGAGTCCGAATTTCCCTCGATACCGAGCTCACGATGATCCGAGAGGATAACCTTGATGGCAGACAAAGAGCTGGTGACAACTGGCGCCGAATGGACATTGGCATTGATTATCCCTTCTCTCAGCTCCCTGCCGAAGATATCGAGCGCTTCCCATATGCTGTTCTGGAGGTTAAGCTACAAACACAAGCTGGCCAAGAGCCACCAGAGTGGGTTCGGGAATTGATTGCTAGCCATTTGGTCGAAGCTGTTCCCAAGTTCTCCAAGTTCATTCACGGAACTGCGACATTGTTCCCGACTCGCATAAACCTTCTCCCCTTCTGGATGCCTCAGATGGACGTCGACATTCGCAAGCCGGTTACCCAACATTTCGGTATTCGTCGACCCGGTCAATCGAAATCAAGTACCACCAGCGATGACGATGAAGACGACGATGATTCGGATGACGAGCACTATAACGAGGAAGTAGAAGGTTCGCAGTCTACCGCGGTAGGCAGTAGCGACGAAAATGTGAATCCAATTCGTGAATTGGAGGCGAGCGCTCCTGGAAATGAACTGGATATCGAGGAACAGATGGCAGCTCAGCCGATCGACGAGGATGATCCACTCTACGATTCCGACGATGAGGACAACGAGTCGGACCAGATTGCGGAGGCACGACACTCTGGCAGTTGGATGTACTACCCTCTTGTCATTAAGAAGCATGCAAGAACGACCGGCGAGTATATCATCAGGACCATTGATTCGATTCGCAAACCGAATCCAGTGCCTAGAAATGGTACGATGTCTGCGCTCGGTAGCGGCACGATCACCAGTAAGAAATTCAGGGCACCGAAGGGCAAGAAGATCCATGTTCCAGTCAGAGTGGAACCAAAGGTGTACTTCGCTGCCGAGAGAACATACTTGTCATGGGTAAGTAATCCCTCTCTCTCCCCCCCTTTCCTCGCCTTACTAACAACCCCACAGATCGAAATCTCAGTCTTCATCTCCTCTGCAGCAACCCTCCTCCTAAATTTCGACCGCAGTCCAACAATCGGAGCCCTGATCGGCTCAGGCATGTTCACACTATCTGCCATTGCATCCCTCGTCTACTGCATGGTCATATATGTTATTAGAAGTAGAGCGATCAGGAGCAGAAAGGCGATTAAGTATCATGATAGCATCGGGCCGTCGGTGGTCGCGTTTTTGTTTTTGGCTGCGTTCTTGGTTAATGCTTTGGTACAAGCGCATGATAGGGGGTATATTAATCTTGCGTTCTTGGACTGAGGGGTGAGGAAGTGCTGGATGTGGAGCGGAGGTGTGTGGAAGAAAGGAGGGCGATGTGAAAGGGAAGGGGTGGACGATACCCAGTTGTATAAAAGGCGACGGCTATGGTGGATATCCAAAAACATATCATTGGAGCGACATTGCTTGCATGAGCTTGTTAGGTCGTGGGAAGAGGAAGGACTTGGTTGTATGGATTGATCTTGGTAGCATAAAATAAGAAGTGGTTGGAAGCAGTCCTTTCCTACTGTGTCGAATACTCTCTATTATTGTGCGCAAGTGCGCCTTGTTGCAATCGCGATTGCTGTCTGCTTTCTACTCAATATTCGATCTTTTCTGGGATGCTGTTGTGGCTAAAAGTCCTCTTCCCCGGTTGATTGCTCTGGTTCTTTCAATGTCCCGACTCTTGTTCATAATGATCAAATCTACACTACCCCTTAACTCACTCATTGGAACTCAAAATTTATTCTTAGTCTCGTCTCGTAACATAACCGTTCTCCGAGTTCTCCTCTCATGGGATTTACCGTCACTCGATATTTCAAGTGGCACGTGACCCACCTCTCTCACCTTCAACAGCCCTCGGAGCTTGAGATCCGAGGGCTTGATGCACAGATTCAAGATGCAATGCGCGTCCAGATAAGCTCCCGGATCGCTGCTGGGCCTTGCTTGGTCTTGTTTGGATGTGAGCCAGTGGGGTGGGAGATCTGCGACGGGTGTCTGACTGTCCGTGTTGCAGGTCGAGGAGGTTGATGCGCGAATGGAAACAAGGCCCCGTCAGTGAACTTGACCGAGCTTGAGCTCGAAACATCTCTTATCCTGGATTTTTTTGAGCTTTTGATTTCTTGGCAGCCGGTTCTCGTGAGATTTTTTGTTTGGAGAAGATGGAAAAGAGAAGTGTTGATGATTTGGAGGTGGATATGGACGAGTTCGATGAGTTTGAGGGCCTCGACGAGAGGTTAGAAGACACAAGGTTCTGGCCAGGCCTAAAGAGAACGATGGATGAGAGCTGTAGGTCTTGGAGCAGACGCCTGGAGCAAAGATATGATGACGACGATGAAGATGAGGAAGAGCAGTCGAGATCGAGGATGGGGATTGTGCAGGTTGGACTTTTGGTCATTGTTTTGGGCTCGATATTTCTGGCTTTCTTGGACTCATTTTCTCCGACTCGACATTCGAATTCCTACTACGAAGAGGAGGATGGATATCGAGACAAAGATCTGGGATCGGAATGGGAAGCAGGAGGGGTAGGGAAAGAGGAGGTACACGTCCACATCGTCCGCGACCTCGAATACAGACAAGACTCACCAGCCGCGTCTGCGACGTTCCTTCCGCTCGATTCAACGGCCTCTTCCTCGTCCCTGACAGCGGTAGCGACTGGAGCGGTGACGACCCCACAAAGAGTTTTCCAGGTCGATGCCCCAGTCCTAGGAGCAGGAGGATTCATATTTGATGGGGATAATACTACAGCGAGTACATTAGGAGCGAGTGAAAATGGGACGACATGTAGTGTTACATTGATGGAGTTTTCTTTTGCGGAGAGTTTTGGGAAGCCTTTTGTTGGTATGTTTCCCCGGTGAAGGGAAAAGGGGAAGAATGGAGGATGAAAGAGATGAAGGGAGGTGCTAATGAGAAGCAGGAAATTATACCCCGCCTGCTTGTATGGGTAATAGTAATACGGTAATGATGAACTTTTCGGTGACGAGTAAGGGGACGCAGTTTGATCGTTTGGCTGTTATGTACTTTGGAGACACGGAAGCATTTCGGACATCGACTGCTGAGCCGAAGAGGAATGGGATCGCCTGGGAATATGTTAAGGATATGTCACAGTAAGTTTGCTTCTAGAAGGAGAAGAGAAGAGAGCGGCGCTGATATGATTTCCAGTATGATGTATTTCTGGAAGTCGCCTCAGAAAGTCATCTTTGACCTGCCGAATCAAACGACTGCCAATCTAACAGGAACGTACAACACCACTTTGACAGCCACATTCTTCACAGCAAAACAAGCTGTCTCTCCGGCCTCAATGATCATACCAATCTCAGCACGCCTAGGAATCAACGCTTCCCAACCCAGCGTATTCTCGCTTCCAGCAACCAATGCCACGAATATAATCACATCTTTTCCTCGAAACGCGAACCGAGCCATTGTCACTATTTCATCGACCGGACAAGCAAACGAGGAATTTTGGTGGTCCAATGCTCTTCAATCCGATGTCTTGACTTACAATTCCTCGGGCGGAACATTGTTCGGCTTTTCGCCATTCAGGGAAGTGCAGCTGATGATCGATGGGCAGATGGCTGGTGTACAGTGGCCTTTCCCTGTAATCTTTACTGGAGGTGTGGTTCCAGCTTTCTGGTCGCCTATGGTGGGTATTGATGCTTTTGACTTGAAAGAGGGAGAGGTGGATATCTCGCCTTGGTTGCCGATGCTTTGTGATGGGAATCCTCACACATTCTCAATCAACGTCGTGGGGCTGGATGATAATGGCAGCACCTCTGCAACTTTATCCAAGACTGTGGGAAGCAGCTGGCTAGTTACAGGAAAGATCTTCATCTGGCAAGACTCCGAAACATCAATCACCACCGGCACCGCACCTCAAGTCTCCGCCTCACCTCCCATAATCGCCGTCTCTCAAGTCCTAGGCAAGAACTCAACAGGCGCCAACGACACAGTCCAATACACAGTCTCCGTCTCCCGCAAACTCTCCATAACATCAACCCTCACCACCCAAAACCAATCGGTAACATCCTCCTGGTCCCAAACCCTCTCCCACACCGACAATGGCACTTTCTTAGCTGGAGGCAATATTCAAACAAACTTCATCACCACAACTGGTCGCGACGTCTCTACAATGGGAGCAGCAACACCTTATACTTGCAGTTACTCTTTCCCTATGTTTGCAAACTCCACCGCGGTCCAGTTAGCGAACGGAACAACGACTTTCAACGCTACGATTAATAGGAGTAAGATTATGGATATCAATGGTCGTGGTGTAGCTCCCACTGGGTTGCAACCTTTTGCTGCTATCCCGCAGTCTGCAGACCTAGTCATGACACTAGCCGGTACCACGAGAGTTGACAGCCAAAACGGAACAGCGTTCTTGTTGTTGGATAGTCAGAACGGGAACAATTCTTTCTCGTTTGGGAATACGGTTCAGAGTTTGAGGTTTGGTGGGAAGAGTGCTGCGGGTGCACTGGGGATGGAACCGGACGTGGAGTTGTATTTTAGGAATGTGGCTGTCAACAACGGAAGTATGGTCTCTGACACGGAAAGGATTGTTGGGAAGAGTTCGGTGGGGGTTGAGAGTATTGGGGATGTGGTTAGAGGCATGGATGCTGCCGTTGGGAGAAATGCTCAGGGGGTGTTGATGCCTGGTTTTGGTGGTGGCGGTGAATGATCCGACTCGTACACTCGGGTCTATTTGTTTGGGAATTTAGGGCGTTCTGGGAGTCAAGGATGGATAAAAGAGAGATGTGTAAGATTTCCTGTATATACATGGTAAAGATGACATTGTACTCGACATGAGGTAGTCTCCTCAGCCCCGCGGGAGAGCCTCCTGCGAGCCTCCAATCGTCTCAATATAAATCTGCCTTGATCAAGTCCGCTCCCTTCTCAGCCACTGCGTAGGTCGTGGACATAATGTTCCCGGAAACATGACCAGGAAAGATACTGGCATCGATGACTCGCAACCCATTTACACCTTTCACTTTCAACTTAGTATCCACAACTTGTCCCAGAGCCGCAGTTCCAATCAAGTGATACTGTGTACTGATATGATTCTTCACATACTCAATTCTCTTTTCTTCGGTACTTAGACCATCATCTGACCTTGGCAATTCTCGATCGGCAAGAGATTTGGCCATCAATGGATGATTCGCAACCTGCTCCATCCACTTCATACCAGCAGCCAAAATCTTAGCATCAACCTCGCTCCTAAAGTATCCAGGATCAATTTGTGGAGGCACCATAGGATCTGCGGACGTTACGTGGACAGTGCCACGTGAAAGTGGATGCTCGAGACACATCAAGAGAGACACTTGCTGCTTTCCAGGCGGAGGAGCTCCAAAGAACTGCGTTTGATCGGAGCCTTTCGCAACATCCAAACGACACGGGATGCAGAACGTTTGAAGATTTGCAAACGTCGGGTCGGTGAGTTGGTCAACGATGACCTTCTCCTGCGCTTTCTCGAAGTCTGTTTTCGCGAGCGAGTTTTTCTTGACTGCTGCGACTGTCTCTTTGATTTCTTGTGGTGTTGCGACGCTGGCGTAGGAGATGAAGCCCATCATCATTCCTGGGCTTGCGTAGACGCCGGATTGGTCCTTTTCGTATGCTTCCTGCTGTGCTTTGAGGAATTCATCCCCACGCAAGGCGTCCATCGAGTCGATTCCAGGCTTCAGGTCGTAGAGAAGACCACCTAGGACATGGTCTTGGAAGTTTGCGCCAACTCCTTTGTTTTCGACGATGCATGGGATACCTGCTCGCTGTAGCACCTCGGGATCACCGATTCCAGATAGCTCGAGGATCTGTGGGGTTTGAATGACCCCTGCGCTGAGGATAATCTCGCGAGATGCTGGGACTTCGTACTTCTGACCACCGTGGGTGAATTCAACACTCTTTGCCGTCTTGTTTTCGAGGAGAATCATCGTAACGTGGGCTTCGGTGAGTACCTTTAGGTTTGGACGTCGAACATTTGGTTTGATGTATCCAGTTGCAGCGTATGATCGTCGACCGCGGTCATTACTTCTGTCGACTGCTCCAAGACTGGAGTAGAATCCAAGATGGTCGCCACTCCAGGCATCTTTGATCGTTCTCTTGGTGCCACTGACCTCGTATGCGGCTTCTGCAAAGTCCACTTCGAGAGGCATATACCTGGCAAGGAAACAGAATCAACATCACATTTCCACGACTGGGGACTATCAACTCACCAATCATTGAAACTGGTATGAACTGGGCCCTCAGTTCCATGATACTTCTCAAGTTCGCCGTGGGGATGGAACTGAGGGTCCTTCGACCTGAGCTCTGTATGATCAAGCGTCTGGTGCTTCTTGAAATACGGAGCAAGGCCTTCCCAGCCCCAAGATTTGTCCCCTGTGACCTCTGCCCAACCTTCGTAGTCATTTCGACTTCCTCTGACATACATGAGATAATTGATAGCAGACGATCCTCCAAGCCCTTTTCCACGCGGCATCGAGTATACCTTCCCACCAGCATTTTGCTGCGGAGTCGAGGTCATGCACCAATCATACTCTTTTCGACCGATGAGTGTTGGATATAAGGAAGGTGTTGAAACATTGGAGTCGTCGAGAAAGCTCTTGCCGGCTTCGATGACGCCGACTGTGATGTTTGGGTCTTCTGTTAATCTTGCGGCGATGCAGCAGCCAGCTGTGCCGCCGCCGATTACTAGGAAGTCGTATTTTTGGGATGTGAATTCGTCGATGGAGCAAAGAGCGTTGACATCATGGCCATTGGCGCCATTGGTGTGCCCGTTGGTGTGTCCATTGGTGACAGGCATGTTTCAGTTGTGACTATGGGTGAAGAGACGTAAATCACAATGGAGACGGTAGAGAGTGTCCGATTGAGATATATGAATAAGATGTGCGAGTACAGGGTATTCTGCAGGTGAAGGGTGTTGGGTTCTTTTATGTACTCGAGTATTTCAAAATACTCACATAGTGACGAACCCGGCAACGCCACCCCCGCAATGTACCCCGCAATCAGTTACTATAGCTCCAAAATTCCAATTGCGGAGAGAAGCCGCGGGGCTGCTAGACTTGGTACTTCCTTTGGAGCGAACGAGAAGACTCGAGAGAGTAAGCGTTATATCCGAGGAATTCCCGTAGTTTAGGAAATCATTGGTTGCAATGATGGGAAACGAAACCCAGAGGTGTGGCTAACGCTGCAGCTTTACATGCATCCTGTTTCCGTATTCGTGGAAGCTTGGGACCATTTAATTGGCCTGTCTTCATTCTGATGCAGCGTCAAGTAATCGTCTCGACAGGATGAAGTTCAATGATCCTTGTGATGTTTTTGGGTTCTCGCCTACGTAGATAGCCCCCTAATTGACTCAGCAACTTTTCAAGGCTTGCCTCGTCTATGACATTGACCTTATACGCTCAATATACACGAATAAGGGCGCATTACTTCATGTTGGATCCGATAGGCTGTGCCAAGTCACGCGAATTGTGATGCATCTCTTTTCTGATGAGGTGGTGAACGCCGATTGCTCGGCCATCATCGGTCGTGTCGGTTCTAATCGGCCAAAAGTCATCCTGTTGTGCTTCCATGCCGTATTCACGATCCTGCAGACCCAGCCTGCATCGGTCACAAAATGAGAAGATGACCCCTGAGTTTAATCTATTCAAGTCATTGGTCCTTCAATATGATCCTTGTAGCGTCAACTCGGAACCGGATAAGACATCTCCTCGACCATTTCAAAAGTTACCCAAAGGCATCCAGAATACTGAGTCTCACTGGTACCAGTGTCAAATACGAAGTGCATGTCTATGCAAGGAAGTTCAATCGCATAAGTCTGATAATGAAGTCCTAGAGTGGCGACTCTGGCGTAGAGACTTAGGCTGCAGAACTTGACGAACGCACGGGCGCCCAACGTAAATTAAAGAAGGTTGCAAAAGTATCGAATTTTCGAATCAGACTTGTTCCAGGGTTACTATGTGGTTGATAAGAGAGGCAATAGTGAGGCTGTCGAGGTCGTCTGATCCTTCCGACGATGGAGATAGGATCGAGGTGACATTCCTTCGGAATGCTGAAGAAATATGATACGGTATCCTCTGGTGCCTTGCGGGAGATTGGAGCCTGAAATGCCCTTTTTACTCCCTTGGCCAGTCACTGAACTGTGGTTGCCCAATTGCCTGGCCAATAGCAGGCCGACACGAGAATACGTACCCTGCCTTCACAAGACTGGATTCACCATTCCGAGCCTGTTTAAACCTCAAGAGGACACTAACGTGCACTTCCTTTCCTTCAAAAAGATGTGAATGCTGAATTTTATCCATGTTTGAGGAAAGATTATGACAATGTCGGCAAGAGGAGGTCCTGTGGATGTTATTGTTGGAATTGACATAGGTCTGACATGTACCGGTATGGAAAGATCTCCTCGAGATCGGAATCCAAGGCATGCAGCAATGGCTAAAGTGTCTTTAGGCATCGCGGTTTATGTCAATCAAGCCGGGTGGAACGGCAAACCCGCCGTCATTCAACAGTGGCCGGGCCTGAAAGCATCGAGAATTCCCATAAACGCCAACAAAGTTCCGACGAAAGTCGGTTACAAGGCTGGAGAGATTGGAATCGATTCGTGGGGGTTTGAGTGCCCGGCGCCGGAGAATATACCTCCCGGTTCCGCCGTCAAAGATTTGTTCAAGTTCCACTTGGACAACAGCTTCGTCGGAAGGAAATTTCAAAGAAGCCCGCAGAACGCCCCCAAGATTGAAAATGTGAAGATGTGGTATATAGACTTTTTGACTTGTTTGCATACTCACATCATCCGATTTCTTCGGGAGCGGTTGAGAATTGATGTCAATTCAACGCCAACCGAGTTTATCTTCAGCATCCCGACATCATGGAATGAAAGTGACTTGATGGTTCGGTGTTTTCGAGAACTTGTACACGCTGCGGGATTTGAAAAAGCTGGAAACGTGATTATGGAATTGACAGAGGGAGAAGCATCTGCCGTATTTACTGCAAAGCACTTGGGGCACAAGTTCCAGGTATGCCTGTGGCAATCGAACTTATCCCAATCCAAAAGAGTACTAACCACTGAATTGCAGGAGGGCGAAGTCTTCATTGTTTGCGATGCTGGTGGTGGAACGACAGTGCGTTTTATGAATATCCCCCACACCAACGACCACATATCTGATAACTACAGGATATGTGTGTCCTTAATGTGAAAAGCGCACAGGAAGAGACAGTTGAGCTTGAAAATCTTGATGATCCTCAAGGTTTGTAATACTTGGGGTTTTCTTCATGTTCAAACATATGCTGACAATTTCTCCGTTGAGCTCTTGGTGTTGGCTCCGTTGACATCGATGATCTATTCGAGACAAGGGCGATAGATCAATTGAGGGGGATTAGAGGTCTACCTGAAGATCTGATTCGCCGGTTGGCCCATCAGGTCACGAGGGGAGCTTTTCAAACGTTGAAGACAGGATTTGGAAATCCAGAGGTTGATCTGTTGAAAATTCATAAGCTGGCTGTGCCGAATCTCGACCAACAGATAGTTCTCTCTCGGTAAGTGCTATGCAACTCGCTTACTGGATGGATGCCAGTTACTGATGTACTTTCAGGGAGGAACTGAAGGCCATGTTCGATTCCCAAATCCAGCAGATCATCGTGTTCATTAAGCATCAGGTGGACTCACTCAGGTCGTGTAGACCAAACGTGATATTGGCAGGTCCCCAAATCTTTCGTCTTGTTCCAGCCACCCTGAAATAGTCGACTAACGGAAGTATGGAAGCCCTGCCTTATCCTCTCTGGAGGACTGGGTTCCTCGAAGTATGTGCAAGACGTAATTGTGAAGCATTTCGGCGATTTGAGGGTGCTCTTTGCCCCAGACCCGAATGATCTGTAAGTTATATTACTCAAACGTCCTTCTGATACTTAATGCTGATGCTAGTCGTAGTCCTCTTGCAGTGTGCAAAGGCCTAGTCATCGACCGCCTGCAGCATTTCTCTTGCCACATGCCTGTAATTCCAATCCGCAGTTCAAAGGCGTCATATGGTATCTTATGCAGAGAGATACACAATGGCAAGAAGCACTCTGGCCAGCCGTCCACAAAAAATCAGCTTGACGGTAAGAAATATGCGCGGAAACAAATTGACTGGTTGGTTCGCAAAGGCGAAAATCCTGTTAGAGGTGGATGTGTTAAGCGGACATACTCCCTCATCTTGGATGACAACACGACGACCAGTAGCTGGGGCTTCAGCATCGTTTGCTCCACACTGGAGGCGGATAGTCTGCCAGCTTTCCTGGGCGGAAAAAGTGGAGGAGCGAGTGTGCTCTGTCATGTGATATCAGACCCGGACGCCGATTTGCCTGATGGAGTCAGCTTTCAACGACGAGCCCTACTAATGAGACGAATCAGCTATTCTCGAATAGACTGTGAGCTGTCAGCAACAATAGGTGTTGGAAAGATGGAGTTCACTCTCAAGATTTTTGGCGAGGGAGAAGATACATCTCAGGAACTCAAAGTCAGGTGGGAAGACAGTACCCGAACTGCTGGCCGCGAGCTTGATGGCTTAATCAGAACGACATGATTAGTGATTAGTGATGGGGTTTCACGGAAGGAGTGCTGCAGGAGAGCGCCATGCATCCACTTTTCTTGTTTTTCTACGCCTTTACTGTACTTTACGTTCATTGGATCGGCTTTCTCGGTCCCGCAGGAAATGAAACCATCATTTGAGTTTACTCCCTTCAGGTCTTCCGGGAACCGGGAAAGGTACTTACTGTACGTGCTCATGTGCAGCGCACTTTTCTACCTGTACGTCTTGCTCCAATATCGGGCTGTGCTACATCAATTGAGGCCGTTGGAGACAGTGGAGACTCACCGACTTCAGCAATCGAACCAGACCGGCCGATAAGAACAAATGACTAATCGTCCAACCTTAGCAAAATGGGACTACGGAGGTGCCAGGGCGGCTGGAGCAGGGCTAAAGAAGTGCTCACCGCCCTCGCTTAGAGCACTTCTTTAGCCCTGCATGATGCTGTGAAACCCGACATGCTGTGAAACCTGATATTTCCCCGCATATCAGAATGATCGTCACTAATCAAATAAATGCGTGGGGGTTACTATGGTCTTTGGATAAATAATCGCACCCCTGAGGGTTTTAGACTGAGCCTCAAACCAGGGCTTTATCGAATCAGATAGCTGGATTTTGAGCTTGCGAGGACCTTTTGTATGTGGAATGTGCTAGAAGCATCAACCCTCAGGGGTGCGATTATTTACCCAAAGACCAAAGTACACTTCGTGGAATGCTTCCCATTTGCCAATTCCTAAAGGTATTTGCCATGAAATCTTGACTGGCCTCCACTAAGTATGTGGCCTCCAGTGCAAATATAAAGGGCGAGTAGCATCCACATTTGCCTTGCGCTTGGAGTACCTACCGCAAGGGCCGCCGTCGGATCGCATACAAGGAACCCAAAGTATCGTTCTTGCAGCACGTGACTGCGTTTTCTGGAGTTTCACATTTGGCTACGAAGGAAAAACTGTCCGTATCTTGACGTTGTGCCATATTACTTTATCGACGGATGTAATACTCCTGCTTCTAATCAAACAATCTTCAAGGCAGTCAAAGGCTGGTAAATTGCTCTAAATGAAGTGGTACCCGATAAGCTGGGTCTCGGGATGTTTCCTCGTCAACTATCGTCTTTCAGATCAAAATTGAGCTTAGCCAGAGAGAGGCTTAATTTATCTTCATCTCCGGGATCCCAACAAAATTTTCCAACGATGATGGTAGAAAGATGCATTTCGCCCAAACATGTGCGGTGGAAAGGCTGACGATACTTCGGCACCTGCTCCAAATCCAATTGAGCTTCCAGTTCGACGTCCAACAGCCTCATCAGCTCGCCCTCCCACTGCCAAAGAACGGCCACAAACGAAGCATCGACCACATACTTCAGGGGAGCATCGACCTCAATCGCATCGCAGACCTCAATCAGAGAAGAGAACGCGACCACCAAGCAACACGACTCGACCTCCAAAGACTTCGGAACACGGAAGACGCAGTTCATCCCGCAGAGATCACCACACTCGAGATGGCCATCGGCAGAGACGCGACATCGCACCAATTCCAGAATATACCGAAGACAGGACAATTCTCAAACGCGTTGCAGATATCTCAAATCTAATTGAAGGGCATGCAGTGAATTTCTACCCCTTGAACATTTCTAGTTATTCAGGAATACCGGAGATGGACGATCCGCGAACACGACATGCAGCGATTCGCAGATACATCGCACAGAAGGTCATAGGCTCTATAATCATGGAAACGGACGGGTAAGTTTATATGCCAAACAGAGATGCAAAAAACTGACAGAATCTAGCTCACCAGACACAGCGGAAGTAGCGCGCGAGATTGCCGACGATTTGAAAGTGTATTCAAACTCCAATGGAGAACGATTGGAGCACCTGGGGAGCCTCTGCAAACTGAGTGACAAAATGCGAAGGGATATAGAAGGCCATCTTTCGTCGTGGGAGTTTGGATCGCAGGATGAGGAAGGGTATATTGTATTGGTCCCTGCGCTCTTCAGAGACGGAGAGCAAGTCATACCGAGCGAAAAGTTCAAGCTCGACTAGCAGTCTGCACAATTTCGAAGGTCATGTGTTTCAATATGTTGTAGTATATGTAAGAGTACTTGTATCGGTAGGGGGAATAAAAAAAAGGCGGCAAAAGTTGGTGGTCATCTATTTTGTACGACTAGGGTGTCAGGCTGTACTGAGACTTCATTATGCCGCCTTGTAAATTAAAGATTTTCGCAGATGCACTTACTGAATACATGGAACTCCCCAAGTTCGCAGCGATTTTTATGGCAACGAAATATGTGAAGGATGATGAATGAAGTGTGTGAAGAATGGCGGTCAATTTGATGGACCGAACTTAACCGTTGGCGCCGGACTAGTTTTCACGTCCAGTCGGAAGTTTTATTCGGAAATCCCTGAAACACCTTGGCAGATCACGAGGAGCTAGATTTTGCGAATGTTCAGGTCCGGTCCCTGCTTTGTTGTATGGACTATTCGAAAATGAGTGCCTAGAGAGGAGGTTTGTATATGACACATAACTCCCTTCCACCTCCAGCCTTGTATGCAATTGCCTCTTAAGTCGGGTCTTTCTTGTTCAAGTTTGAGTCGGGATAGGAAAAGTCTATATTCAACCATATTGAAATTCCATATGTATTGGTACCAACTGGTATACACTATAATATTACAAGGATATAGCGTCTCCAACGTCGTCGATAGAAAGATTTGGTGATACAAGCTTCTTCCTCTTACAGGAATCCATAACTTCCTTCGTCCACTTGCTGAGCTTAAGATTATGACTGCCAACTAAATGCTGTAGAAATTGATCAGGTCGGAAAAATATGAGATCTGGTGGGCATTTATCAAATTTGTGCTCCAATTCTAAGTGTTCGATGCGGACGTCCCAGTCAGCAAAACACTCATCAATGTCCTCATCAAGCTGATAGAATATGTCTTCTGAGTACTCTCCACAATAGGGACAGATGTCCGCCTTCGGCACCGATGATATCGGAGCATTTGGGAAGAGGTACGAGGCCAGTGGACCGCTTTGGAAGTGTGTCGCTGTTCTGGCATCGCTCTTGGTTGGACACACCCACACATCGCGCGGAAGATGCCAAAGCTTCTCATGTCGCTTAGCATCCATTTCATCATGAAAGACTGCTGTGCAGTAGTCGCAAGGTAGTTGCTCTGCAGCTGTAGAAGTTCTGTTCAAGTGTTCGGGTCAGCCACAAGAGATCTTCCTCATATAAAGTTTTCATACCTGATGATGAACTCCGACTGCTCACTCTGGATAGCGAGAGACCTCTTTCTGTCCATATGAACAGGAGGTGACCAGGCAACAACCATTCCCGTGCTCCTATCAATTGGGCAAGGGGAAACGAATGGGTCCCAACAGGTCATAGGTAGTCCTCTCCTGAAGTGACGACCAATATGTCTCACTCGGTCTGTCCATCCAACCAAGAAACGCGCACAGAATCCACACTGCCAGTACCAATCGTCTTCTTCTGGTGGGAAAGACCAATCTTCCATGCGTTCGGTCATAGTACGTTGATCGTGGACTTCCCGAAGATGCTTCTGAAGGTCTTCCATACGGCCAAATGTTCGCCGGCTCACCGATCCATGGTAGCAAGGCTCATGGTTATGGTGTGAGAGGTGCGAGGGTTCTGGATCAACCACACCGCAAAAGACGCAAATTCTGTCTCCATTCTCGACTTTCTCGACGGCTCCCCAAGGCATGCAGATCCAGTCTTTCTGCATTCCAATATGTTGCGAGTATTCGTGTTCCTCCCAATCCTCCTTGTTTCTGAATTGGTCGAAGCAAAAGAGGCAGTAATATAACGCAGATCTCCCATGTTGAGGACTTCCGGCGCTTTCCCGAGTCGCTTTTCTCAACTTTTCCTCCTGCATCTCGTCCGAGTCTGAACAACAAGACAGCTCCAAGCAACTCGCTGAAGAAGATACGAGAGACTGAACATCAAAGTGGTGAGACTCGAGGGAACTTCTTAAGCTGGAGCCTACACCAAGGTCCAGGAGGATGGTTCGCCTCGAGCTCTTTGATCTTTCATCCCTGGAACTGAAATGTCCTAGTGTACTTTTCGATGAGCCCATGAACAATGGAACGTCCTCAACATCATCATCGGTTATGTGAACAGTCTCGTCGTCAGATGACAAGGGCGAATCCTTCTCGAGAAGTTCTTCTTGAACAACGTCGACATCAGTATCATGGTCAGTCGTCCTCTTCTTGCCCGAATGTCCGGTCTCCAAATCTCGACGCCGCCTTCTGACCCCCCACATGCCAACACGGCCGAGTTTCCGTTTCCCCTCAAGACTGTGGTATGGGTGTTCTTGCAGCGTGTCCAACCAGAACTTTTCGTCCACGTCTGGCTCTATAAGCGCTTCTTCTGACTGATCAACCTCTACATGCTGGCTGCTGATGTTGTCCTGAAATCGATCTCTGAAACCCCTCGGACGAAGTATACTTCCACCAATTGAAATCTTAGTTGCCACCGCCAGGCCTTGATTTAGCTCTGAGTGACTGACAAGGTCGGTGCCATCCCCTTCCGGTACAGAATTGGTTCGGCGCGCATGACGCTGAACGTTTGCCACAGAGAGACCACGCGACTGATGTAACCTCAGCGAGCCAGTCGTCTCGTCGTATCTTGTCCTTGGTGCCAACGCGGCAATGGCCTTGTTGTCGCTCACTGACGTAGCTGAGCTTGCAGTGGGGGCGTGTCCACTGAATATGGATACAGAACTGCTCGAGTGACCGCGAACAGTACCCGAACAAGACGATGTGCGTGTCAAAGGGATTTGTGACTCATTGATATGAGCTGGCCTTTCGATTCCATTGTTATCTGGATTTAGAGCGATCGAGTAGAAGGCCCTGAGTTCGTCAGGAGAACGCCGCGGCCATCGTAAGTCCAAATTGACCGCCATCATCAACGAGTATCCGTCCTTGGCGAAGCTGTATTGGTGACAGTGGCATATCCGATATCGGGATCGATCGTGCAAAGGAATTTAATTCAGAGATCCAGTGGAGGATAGAAAAGAGAGAGTTGATAAAATGGAAAGGAATGAAAACATTCGAGTTGAAGATTGAGGCTCGCGAAAAAATGCGTGAACAGAAAACAACACTGATTTTGATTGTGCAAAAGACGCGCCAATAGACATCATGGAAAATTCAGGGCGTACTTCGCTGCGTGTCGAGCAATGTATGGGGTCGCTACCATGCACTCGGTCCACCATACGCGGTGGCGTCCGCCCTGAAAATATCTTCATCTTGATTTGCCCACGCTCCCTTGCCAACCTGCAACCCATCCTCCCCACACGTCCCAACTTTGCGATTGATCATCTGGGTTCGTCTCTCCTTTGCTTCTTTCTCTGAAATCTACAGATCTTGCCGCCATCATGTCTACAGATTTCCTCGGCCACTTTCTTTCCTTTGTGGCGTTCCTGAGGTTCGGAGGACAGCTCAACGCTGCGTCCCATGAGATACGGGCTTATAAGACGTTCCTCTCTCTTGGTGACACTCACTTCGAGGACGTTGAGTCGGCTCGCAAGTTGGTGTCGTGCTCAAGACTCGTTAATGTTGACCTCGATCGGATCGATCGGCAACTGCAGGAAATCAAGGTGTCGCTGCAGAACGCGACTCAAGCAGTGAGCTGGATACCACGTGACGCCATAGGCAATTTGCAAATTGGTCCAAGAGAACGCCTCAATTGGCTACTCACCTATAAAGACGTTGCTAGAGCGCACGCAGATCCGCTCAGATCCTGCAATGACAGGTTGACCGAAATCAAGGCTGACATTGACCGTCTGATTCGAACAAGCAACAAACCAACACCGCAAAGAGAATTCTTCGAAAAGACACAACGCCAAAGAATCATTCTATTATCTGATCGTGCTCGAAAGAATGCGCAGCTGTATTCGGGCCCTGGGGAGCAGCTGTCGAGGTCAGTAACTGTTGCACTTGTAAGTCTGCAATCGCCCCCTTTTTAAGCGAGGGCTTGAATTTGACTTGATTGTTTTATAGTTGACGATTCAATAACGACCAAATCTCCTCCAAACAATCACGCTTCTGTGGGTCAAATGGCTGGATGCTGCGCACTTTGAGGCTTGTTGGCGTATTCTTAATGGGTGGCAAATTGTGATAGAACTGAGAACGATGATTGGGAAGGGAGGATCCAAATTCGTCCTTTGGGCAACGAAGGCTTTACGTTATGAATGGCACTGTTCCATATTAAAGAACGTTTGTCATTTCTTTAGAAACATCTGGAAAGAAGTCCGGCTCTGCACGGGCGGAATATTTGATGAGTACACGAGTGTTATCTATGAACAAATGTTTCAATTCATGGTGGCAAGCTGCTTGATTTTTGCTGCCGGTAATCGTGTACCACGTTGTTTGCAGCCTCTTTTCTGATCACCAATGGATTAGACTTTAGTAACGACGGCTTGACAAAGGCTACCTATTGTACACCAAGAGAGCACTTTCGGACTGTCACGAAAGGTAAAGTCAATTCCCAACTGGCATGCTACAAGAGTTGTCTGGCAACTGCCCACTCAGGAACCCTGCCTGAAAGCCCACCCCGGTTTCATTTCTCCTTGGAGCCTAGTAACACCAGGCCATCCTGAGCACCCCATTGAACTCAAGGGATTCATTATAGCAGCCAAGTTCTCCAAATACTTTTTATTGGAAAGATGCTCTCCATCTTCAGCAAAAGAAATCGATACATGATGCGCCATGATCGCTGCGATGCATTCCCACCCGATACTTGGCGTGATATCTTCTTGTCCCTCGGGAGGTTCGGGCCACTCGAACGAAACCACAGTCGCAAAATCACGCTCTATTCCTTCTGGATCATTACACTTGATTCGTTTGTCATCGGTGTCACGAGCGTCGGCTTCCGTCCAAATGGCGTAGAAATTTCTGAGATATCCTTCATACTCGCCTTGTCTGGTAAGTGTGAAGAACTGGAAAATCGTTGCTTTGTATGGCGCCACTATGGCCTACACCGAGGATTTCTCTTCCGAGGGAGGTAACATCAAGGCCATATATATCGAGAGGTTTCTCACTGTGTGAAACTCGCATGCTCCAGCACAAATATGGTGATCGGGACCAATAGGGACCATCTTCGTGTACAGTGTCCGCGAGGTGCAGTGAGCTGTAGGAAGGATTTGTGGTGGCAGAAGATGTTGTGCTAGGCACTTCCGAGTTCAAAGAAGTGAGAGCATCGAGGAGTGCGCAGCGGAGGCGGATGAATGGGTGGCAGACCTTGTGGGTCGATGTCGACACTAATTAAATTGACTTGGCGTGACCGGACGCTGTGGTACAAGGTGAGTGGACATGACGCAAATGCCAACTCAATAAGGTTAGGGATATGCCAAATGCTAGCTTATATCCTGCTTACGATTCAAAGGGCGGAATCCAAGCGACTCATTGAGATGGCGCTGCTCAAAGAGACCAGAATCCCTACATGGTTATTTCAAGCCACTACCAAGAAGCAGTTCTTCATCGAATACTCTCGTAGCGTTTAGAAGATAGGTAACTCTTAATTTCCCAAGAAAGTTGGAAACTCTTCCATCTCTTTGTATAGAAGCTCAATCAATATCGACTTCGTTCCCTTGAAAAGCTAAGATGCCTGAGAAGAAGGACCGTTAGTTGGCAGGGAAGAACACAAAGGAAATATTCAAGAAAGAAGATCTATTTGATCCATTTCACACAAGCAGCTGATCCATAATTAAGTCCAGAAAAATAAATTGTCCCAAAATGCTTTCAATGAAACGGCAGCAAGAAAAGATAATTACGTAGGCTTCAAGATCTCGGCTTTTAAATACACCTCAATTAGACGCTATATATTTATAAAAATAAAAAATTATGAATTGTTTGTTTGAAAACGAGCCAACAATAAATTATGACTGTAAAAAGATGCGACACTGGTTGAGGGGATGCGGGGTAAATGGCGGGGTAGATCTCAGTGCAAGCGAGCCCTGAAGAGATGTCCTCTTGATACCTCAAAGGATGCATCTCTGACGAGTTGAGCGTAGCATTACGAAATGATTCGATTATGGATTTCTTAAATACCTCTTTAAAATCAATATCAATTCGGTTCTAAAATATTTTACACTGCTTGTACTTCGCGCGCCAGTTCGTTGCCTGAAGTGACCACGGGACGCATTGTCATTACGATGTTGTGATTGGATAAGTTTGAAGCTGAAGTAAGATTTTCATTGAAAGTATTTCTGGCCTTACAACTTAAGGTGAAAGGCAGACTGACGCTCCGCTCTCTTAGAATTCAAACATGACCGCATTCCATACCAACTGTACTCTTCCCATTTCAGCTCCATATTTCGTCTCTGCTCCAAACGTCCGTGGTACATTGGATATTGTATGGAATTGCCTGAGTGTGCTCTTATTGTGCACATGGTCTATCCTGCATCTCAATGTACCAGTTGAGTCATACTCAACCGGAACATGTCAGAAGTATGTTCGGGGGATGAAGAGATTCGGCAAGAAGATCAAATGGATGATGTTCAGTCTCTTAGCTCCTGAATGGCTGCTTGGAAAGGCTTTGGGTGATTTGATGTCTGCAAGCTTACTAGAGAAGAAGTTCCGCGAGTTTGCATACAGTGATGATGTACCTTGGATGAAGTCGCATGTTTTTCTTGCGAACATGGGCGGCTTCGCCATTCAGTTTGGGGCACTGGATCAGGGCGTACCAATGAGACTCGAAGGCCACTTGGAAGGAACAGACACAGTAGATCAAAGCCATGTCATCAAACGGCCAAGAGACATCCCAGCGTTGATGATTGAGGGTACCAATGATGTTATTGAGGCATGTGTTCCAAGACAACAAGGGACAGGAGCCGAAGATAGCATCGGCAGCACAAAACTCCATTCCAAGGATCCAGAGCATCGTCAACCCGCCAAACCTCATCCCTCTCAACGAAGAACACTAAAGCGGAAAGGCAACCTACCCCCTCAGTCGCAGCTCTTTGTTTCAGGAAACCAAGCTATAGCCTTACCTCGGCAGATTCCGAAAGATGATGTTGGGAGGATACCCGATTCTACGCAAGCTACCGTCGATGGTTTGCCAACATGCGGCTCTGCCAAGGAGATACTTGGATCGTGGACGCAAATCAACTTCTTCTTCTCCGAGAGTTGAAGATAATCAATTCGTTGCCTAAATTGAGCGAAGACAGCTTGGAGGACCGGAATAAAGGTGACACACTGGTGAAACTTTTTGCTCTCGGTCAGGTCGTGTGGCTTGCCATTCAACTCACCACTCGCCTCAATCGACATCTCCCAATTTCCCAACTGGAAATTGTAACTCTAGCTTTCGCAGTCTGCTCAGGCCTCACATATATGTTATTGTTACAAAAGCCCAAGGATGTCCAGACATCAATCAACGTAGATGCTGCAAGATATCCGACTCCTGAAGAGATGGTTCGAATAGCTGTTTGTGGGCCGTACACATTCGGTACCGCCAGACGTCACCCCCGGATCCAAAATAATGCCCTCCATCGAGACCAGGAGGAGGATGGGAATGCAATGCTGTACATGACACTCGGTACTCTTTTTGGTGCTTTGGTATTCGGGTCAATTCATTGTCTAGCTTGGAATACCGCATTTCCTACGACCGTCGAAAGGACAATATGGAGAGTTGCTTCTGTGGTGACAACCGCTACAACACCTGTTGAGGTATTGATCGTTATCTTGTTTCGAAAGATTGCTGCGCCTGAAGGGTTCAAACTACCCCAGTACAAACACTCTACGAAGATCTGGCTCTTTGTACTTTCTATTCCGTATGGTCTTGCTCGATTTTTTGTTTTTGTGGAGGTCTTTCGAGGTTTGTTTTACTTGCCTGTCGATGGTTTTGTAACAACTTGGGCCAGTAATGTTCCACATATCGGGTAGAAGAAGGGTGGGTCAGAATTTAAGCAGTATGAATCATCTCAAAGTCCTCAACTATATTAATTATGCATGTTACATTGAGGCTCAATCAAAGTAAACCAGTAGACAACAGATTGTTCTCAAGCATAGAAGGAGAGCTTAAGAGCTTAGAAGACTGAATATAGTGCGTAGGAACAATCCTGCTATTGCTCCAACAACCTATGCGATACCCTCACAATATAAGAATGTCAAAGGAGCGCTCAGCAATCTTTTGGTTTCTTACCCACCGCCAAAGCTGCTGACAGGGGTATCTTAGATCCACCATCATACACCTCGTCCAAAATCCGCTCCATCTCAACCTTAACTTTCCCCAAGTCACCTTCAAAGCTCGACTGTCTATCTTTTGGCATTGGATTTCCACTTTCCCAGAAGAATTGCATAAATCCTTCCTTCCCAACATCAAATCCAAGATGCATCACTTCAGACGTGACCTCATTGAACCCTGCTTTCTTCAGTCCGCCCTCGAGATCTGCACGCCCAGACCAATGCCTTTGAGGCAATAGAGGTGGGTTGATATAACTCGGATCTACTGCCTCGCTGCCTCAGCCCACAATGCATGCGGCCCGCAATTCTCATCAAAGTCCCATATCCCAATCGCCACTACGCCATTGGGTTGCAACAAGCGCGCCCATTGCGCCAGAGTTCCTTCCCCAGCTGGATCAGGAAGAACCTGGATTGCCATAGTGCTGATAACATGTGAGAAAGTGCCTTCAGAAGCAGCACCTCCAACGGGAGCTGCCATGTCAGCAACTTGAGTGGTAATCTTGGTTGTTGCAGGATCTTTAGCAATAGACATCAATTGGTTGAGCATGCCAGGTGAGATATCGGTGGCGAGTATAGGAAGCGATGGGTACTTGTCGGCTAGCAGATGCGTCACAGAGCCTGTTCCTGCCCCAAGATCGATGGCATGAGCAGAAGGAGCGTTCAGAGACTGTAAAGCATCAGCCATAGCGATGAGCCTGTCGGCACCGAATCGTGAACTCCGGCCTACGGCATCGTTGTATTTTTCTGCGGCGGTATCCCATCTCTCAGGCTCGGCTAGCTCTTTGGCTGTTGGCATCTGACACGGCGACATCCTTTAGCGGATTTACTTAAGAAAATAGGTGTATTGTAGGAGAAATAAACTGTGAAAGGATCGGAAACGAGGGGAGGGTTCTCGACTCGCTAAAGCCTATATTCGCAAAAGGTATCCGCCCAAATCGAAAAGTAGAGAGAAGAGATAAGTTGAAAAAGTTGAGTTGCTGCAACTAGTGCTTTTCTGGTCTATTAAGTAAAGCCCTCTATTCGGGTTTTCAAGTAGGAGTCGCTTCCTAATGTGGTCAATTTAGCGAGACCCTGTGATTTGCTCACTCGATAAAGCCTCTTTTAGGCTGCAGCCTTCTCCAACTTTCCTTCCTCCTTTCACATACATCCGCGGATCGCAAAAATCGGATTCGAGACTCACAACAAGTACTCTTGTAGTCAAAAGCCGTATTGAATCAGATTCTGGAACAGAATGGCAACACCGGCGCCAAAGAAACCACTGCGAATTCTCTGCTTCGGAGACAGCCTCACGGAAGGCTACAGCGCCATGGGTTGGTCTATGACGCCCTATAGCCGCTGGATGGAAGAGTATCTCAATGCAAAGTTGGGCAATGAGTATGAGATCAAGGTAGAAACGGATGGGAAGAGTGGTGATTGTGTCAGGACGGGATTCGAGAGGAGGATGCAGCGGCATTGTGAGTCTCTATTGTTTCTCCTCTTCCAGTGAACATCATTTGTTTCCAAAGGAGTTCAATTTTATAAACATTGAAAGAAGGAAAGACAAGAGAGTTCGAAGCTGCGAACAAACTTGAGAAAGATCCTGAGCCCAGTCACGTGAGTCTAACATTCTTTGACAGATCCTCCTGGTTCCTCACAGACTGCGACTCCCTACGACTGGGTTATCTTCCTCGGTGGTACAAACGACATGGCATACCGGCATACACCAGCTCAAATATTCGGAACCATCAAATCCATCCTCACACCAGCACTCAAACAAGACGCGAAAGTTCTCATCATGACAGTTCCCGAGATCCAATCGCACATCATCGACGACGAACGGGCAGAATTGAATACTTTGATCAAAGGCTGGGCGCGAGAGACGCAAAGTGTTTGGGGCCTTGACCTTCATGCGCGAATGCCCTACCATGATATCACAGAAGAAGAGAGGAAGCAGAGATGGGACGACAATTTGCATTTCACGCCGGAGGGGTATGAGATGATTGGAGAGATTGTTGGAGAACGATTGGTGAAGATCCTGAAAGATATTGAAAAGGAGAAAAACGGGGAGTAGCAATGATGAACGCCGCCTACATGAGGAGGACAACTCGCTGGGACAAGAGAGACTGTGATTGTTGAGCGAATAGACAGCTGTCGGCATAAGTCATAACAACGGTAGAAAGTAATTCTAATGCCGAATTTTATGGAATCAACGAATATCTCCTAAGATTATCAAGCACCTTCGATGATTGTCCTCGAGTCCGTTGCTTCTTCTCTATTAAAACATATCATCATACACCAATTTCACTTGTACGTCAACCCACAGAACGTCCCTTTGATCTTGCTGAAGTAAATCTTGGACTCGACAGGAGAGGTTTCGGCCCACTCTTCGGCGTGAGGCTGTACCTGAATCGACCCTTCGTCCTTTCCGTACCCCTCACTTCGCCGCCAAGTGAAAGGGGTTCCCAGCCGCAATGTGCATCCAAGTCTGGCCGCAGTTATAGGATTCTCCGAGACGTATTCCAGAATGCGATCTTGGATCTCAACGGGAAACCTGTGGACAAAGCTTTGAGGTGGAGGACGCTTCCTATATGAAAACGCCCGAACGAGGAGGGACATTCCCGCAGTCGATGGAGTATCGACACCATTAAGCAATGCAGCAGGAGCGGTATGCCGAAGTATTCCATGTTGGTCTACGCGTCATAGCATAACGTGTCTTACTGATAAGAGCAGGGCGATGCATCATCTTGAATTGGTCTTCTTTTTCCGGCGTCTAAGGATATCTTTGGCAATTCGATATGCTTCTTCGAATTCTTGATGTACCACAACCAATATATGCCCCACCATGAATACCGGTTTACTTTCATCTCATCGTGGGAGAGAGAGGTTGTTGACATATGGCTCCTTACTAAGTGGAGAAAGTATATCGACTTCCCATGACGGGTTCGATCTAGTTTTCTGGACGTCCTCCTTCGTTGCCAACTGGACAAGTTCAAACTGAAGAGATGCAATATCGATGATTTCATGTGCCAATCTGCGAAATGTGATGCCTGCATAGGGACGCCGCAAGATGTGTCGCTAAAGATGGTTGAAGTCGGTCAACATCCGGGACACTATCGAGAAAGTTCGAACGCTAGTAAGGAGTGGAGGCTCCCAAGTTGGAGCAGGGAATGATGCGAGATCAGGTTCTCTCGGGACTGGAGGTACCCAGGGATCCAAGTTTCCAATTGTTGCAACAGTACCAGGTACATTGAAGATCGATAAAGGAGCTGAAAGGTTCTGAGTTGAGTCGGAGTAGTACGCCTGTCACTCAGGAGGTTGAAAATGAAGAGAGACGCATCAGAACCGCGACTGTCGCCCAACGGATTGACAGTATCGTCTTGATGACAATTCGAGCTTGAAATGAAGCCTTGGAGGTAAAGGGGTAAGTCAACTAAGCAGTCAGTGCTGGCCCAGTATTGAAGAGTGAGGGTCCCACATCTGTCATCCCGCAGCGGCAGGCACATGCGTAGAATCTCGTTTGGAGGTACGAGCGCTCTTTGCTGGCGGTACACGGTATCTAATACGGCATGAGTATATCAAATCAACGACGCTGAGGAGATGTATGTAATTGGCAAGGTGCCTGGTGGATACCTGTCTGGATCGCTTGTCGAGCGAGTCACAACTTGGATACTCGTCAACATCCTTTCCATCGTTGCACGTGCGCCCAAAGTTGAATATTCGCAGATCCAACGACATTGGAGATGAAATCAACAAGGGATTATAAAGGAGAAGAATAGTTCCAGGCCCAGAGGCCGTCGGCGGTTAAACGCAGATGCAAATCTGGAAGAAAGCGATCACGTGCGGCGCAGCTAGGCAACAACCAACCTCCTTCCCTTAATCCCAATCCTCGTCCACCATGATTACACACGATCACCTTCCTCATCATGGACACTCCCGACTACTCGGAGCCAAAGGCAACCTACCTATCCCAGCTTTCGATCAAAGTCAAGCTCTCAGCCCTCCGGAAATCCCCCTACGAATACCCCTCCCAAATCATCTTTGCCCAAGGTCTTTTGGAGGCCTTGTTCCCTCCAACTTTGGGCTTCAGCCTATTAATCCAGCCGCATTCTCCTTCAAGTAACGACTTCCTCGCCATCAAGAAATTTTTGCCTGGTGAAACCCCTCAAGATCATATCTTCCTCCTCGGTAAAATCGACATTGTTGGTCCGGAGGAGAGCTGGACCGAACATGAAAAGGCTTTAAGAGAAGGATGTGAGGCTTTGAAGAAAAGGATTCCTATTGGAAAGACGGTTGCTCATAGCAGGGATGTGTATGCTGTATTGATGATTGGGCTTGAGGTGCAATTTTTCAAATCAGATGAGGGGGCTTGGGAGAGGTTGGGTGAGAGGATGCATGTTGTTGACGAGGCAGAGGAAGTTGAAGCGATGGCAAAGTGGATGAAGGGAAATCCATTGCCGATAACTCAGTGCGGCGGCTATAGCGAGGTGCTTATTGAGGATAATGCCCCAAGGACAAGGACATAGTGAGTGGTTCATGAATCTGGAAGAATTTGGAAGAATTTTCGCTAAAAATGATGCAAACGCCGACCTCGATCAGAAAGAATGAACGTCTACCAGAACTCCCATGCTCTCCGGACACCACCAAAAATAAATCAAGCCCACATACAGCCACTGCTCTCCACGTAGCTCTTTCTCACGCCATACAAGGTACTCAGACCATCGCTCCACACCTCCGTTGCCTCATCAAGTGATCCAAGAACGTGCTCCGTGGTTTCATGTCTCTTCAGCGCAATGTTCCAACTGAAGCTCGAATGGCCCACGCCCGCAAACTCCTGTGCCTTCGTCAACACCAAATAATCTATCATTGCTCTCTGATCCCAGCTAAGTTTATCCAGTTCCTCCCCATCTTCCCCTTTCAGCAGATCCTCCTTGTGTGTAATTGCGATGTTGTACTCTTCCGCCTGTAAGCCGAGGTGGTGGACTTCGGCGAGGTTGCCTGATGACACGTACATCACCTGCGTCTTGGCTGAAAACGCTTGCTTGAGGTAGGCATTGGATTGGGCGGTGTAATGGCTGTAGACAATGTCGCTGTTGTGTCTCTTCTCCTCTGCGAAAGGGTTCTCGGTTCCGAGATGGGCGCCGAAGAATGAGGGGTTGATGATGGACTCTGAAAGGTTCATTGGGAGGTCATACCAATCCGACATCTTCATGAGAGTCCTCGTTGCAATACGGCGGACATCAGGTCGGAACTTGAGAATGTTGCCGAATGTGTGAGCGACTCCGTGTCCGTCGGAGTGAATCGGGTAGTGGAGGAACGATTGCATTAGATCGATGATTATGGGTTCCTTCTGGTTCTCTTTCGACATGTATGCATCAATCCAGGCTGCCAGACGGATGGGCCATTCCTCGGGTTTCTTGATACCACTCGCTGGGATGTCGACAAAGAGGTTCTCAGGAGTGAGGCCTCGTCTTCTTGGAGTCTCGACCGGCTCCATTTTTCGGATCAGATTCAGCTCGGGACATGACTTTCGAAGAGAGTCTGCAAAGTGGTTCTTGTCGAACATGTATTCCATTCCTTGTCTGGGTATCCCATGTCGACGTTGAATCTCAGGTGCGGCATCCAGCTCGTCGTGGCCTCTGGGAGCAATGGTCGGGAGAACGAGAGCTCCTCCTGCCCCAATGGCATATCTAACACAATTGAGAATCGAGTTTCTCACATGTCCAACCCCGCCGTGGTTTTCATCGCAGGTGAAGACCAAAGTAGAGTTCCATTCCTGCTTCGCGCACATATCCCTCATGGCCTGCGAATCAACGGGAGGGAAATCGAAAACATCAGCCTCCTTGACCGAGAGAGCTCCATTTGAAATGTTCCACGGCACCCTGTCCGCAAGCTTTCGGTGATCGACACCGAAAATGAGCCATACTAGAAAGAGGGCGATGCCTCCAAAGACAAAGGGTCGTCGACTGATAAGTTGCGTGCACTGCATCGTGATATCTCAATGTCCTGTATCTCGGAGTCAGCATCTCGTTCCCTTCACTGCAAAAAGACGAGAAGAATGTCCTGGGATTCTCAGGACATTCAAGACTCCCAAAACCAGTAGAAGATGCAATAACATACCTGGAACGCCTGAAGAGTAAGAAGAGAAGTAGACCAGCTGGAAGAAAAGTTTTGAGCGCGCCATGATGGGTAGCGATCGATTTGCCGTGCATGAGCTGAGAGCTGCCTTGGTGATGCTTGAAATGTTTGAAGTTGATCCTGGTCGAGGATCTGTGGGGTAGGTACGAAGCGATAACAGGGGTGCAAATATCTCCGATTCTAATCGCACGACACCTCCCTTCTCAGTACTGAGAAAGAAGCTATAGACCTCGGAACAATTCAAACTTTCGAATGTCCTAGCTTCTGAGGGACTTTGAAAAGAGCATTCAATTGTTGAATTAACATCCTTCAAGAAATATCGGAAATCTTCCTCTCACGCATTGCCGGCTTGGCGAAAGTGCGTGAAACAACCCGGAGGCGGTCCCAAACAGCTGAAACGCAATCAAGAAGTCTCGAGAACAAACCAAAACGTATGCGCCACATGCCATGAGAGACGCCACCCTTCGAACTTTCCGTAAGCTTCGCTGGGAAGTGTTACATCTGATTCCAACGTGTGGAAAAGCGGGCGCCCAAGACAGACAAAAATTGACTCGCTTATATACAATTTCGTACTGGACATTGAGGCTCCTCTAGTACGGACCTCATTTTGATCTCTTCTCGTCCCTTGCGTTCCTTCCCTTTGCTGTTTGCTCAAATTTATACATACTCAAACAATATTTTAAAATACCATCCATACCGGACAAGGACTGGACGTAGCGGGAGCCGGACTTGATTTTTGCGCTTTTCTAGTTTTCACTCAATCTCCAGTGATACCGAGGAATCAGGTTTGTAACTTCACTTTGCATCGGATTACCTCGATTGTCTGAACGATTCTCCAGTCTTCGAAAACTTCTGGGTACGATACTCGACCAATCACAGGACATCATTCCCGACTGAACACTTTCTAACAGCATCAAAGTCAAGATAGCTCTAGATCGAGGAACGATGCACTATGGGACGTGGTTTATGGTCCTTCTCACCATAATGTGGCTTCTTTTCAGCCTGGGTGAAAAGGGACATATGTCTGGGTGAGCCTGTCTCGTCATCTTGGCTGCTTACGCCAATTCCAACTACATTGTGTATACTATGGCGCAGTATTGGGTTTCTGAAGCTGCGAAAACAGGGATCCGGAGTCCAGAGTGTGAATCCTGCCGGGGTCAAGATTTTGGAGGGGAGAGGAAACCTCGGACGCCTGGTTTTCATCAAAATACTGGTCAGCCAGAGCTAGGAGTGAACGGAGCTGCAGCAGAACAGCAGAGAAATTGAGAAGATCTATTCGATTTAGAGCTTTTTCCATGTTTTGTGGCTAGTTTGGGCAGGCTACACATCACTAACTGGCACCTATGACGCCTGAATATCGAACTCACACTATTATGCATCAACTAAAGCAAAAACGCATAATATCAATCTGCATTCTGAAGAAAATCCAGCTTCTCAATCTTTAAAGCAAACACCATATCATTTTGCGCTTCGCATTTGCACTTCGCATTGTATGATTCTGTCGCAGACATACTACCTCTGCCAGGTAGAGAATGTCTCAGTCTCGCCTTGCTTTACGTCCTTTCCCGCTGCGCTTCACAGAAGAGGGCCTGTGAAGCTGTCGGAAGATTTCTCAGCTTATATCAGCACGTCATTTTGACTTGTCTTCTCTTCCTTTCACTAGAGCCGAGTGTCGGCTTTATACATGCATTTTCATGTAGTGTAGGGCTTCATGGGTGGAGCTATACGTACTGCATTGTCGTCAACGTAATAATCGTTATTGTCTTGCTCTTCTATATAACGGCAGCACAAATCGAAGCATGGGAGGCGCATGGTCGAAAGAAGATCGCTATCAACGAAGGCTGTCAGCGACATAGTGGAGGAAAGATTGGCAGTAAGACTTGTAAGGGAACGTATTGCGATTCGTGGGAATGCATCAGATTGACAGACATCATCAAAGCGCATGGTGGAGAAGGGGCGTACTTGAAGATGTCGAATACAAAGAAGGATGACCAGCTTCGAGATGCAAGGGCATGACATTATATCAGGAGGGATGGAAGAATAATCAGTGCAGCATCCTGGATGCCGACCTCAAGCCAAACATACGAAACACAGAAAGACCAAGGAGGACAAGGACATTGTTACGCCAAATTCAGGGTGGTGACAGAGATGTTATTCAACTTCTCCTCTACCTTTGTTTATTGTTCGTTCTGCAGCTTCTGCTTGCTATCAATCCACCCTTTACATGCCCTTCATGACCATCACTGGTTCCCTTCCTTCCAATTTCCCTGCAATCACAACCTCCAAGCAAACCATTCCTACAAGAGACACCGTATCGATCATCTACCAAACATACGAAACACAGAAAGACCAAGGAGGACAAGGACATTGTTACGCCAAATTCAGGGTGGTGACAGAGATGTTATTCAACTTCTCCTCTACCTTTGTTTATTGTTCGTTCTGCAGCTTCTGCTTGCTATCAATCCACCCTTTACATGCCCTTCATGACCATCACTGGTTCCCTTCCTTCCAATTTCCCTGCAATCACAACCTCCAAGCAAACCATTCCTACAAGAGACACCGTATCGATCATCTACTGGATCGTATACCAAGAAGTGACGTGTCATAGGACGAGATGGTCTATCCATGCAAATATTAATGGCAATATGGGTGACCAAGTATGAACCAATA
Organism: Phialocephala subalpina; assembly: GCA_900073065.1. Classification (NCBI taxonomy): domain Eukaryota; kingdom Fungi; phylum Ascomycota; class Leotiomycetes; order Helotiales; family Mollisiaceae; genus Phialocephala; species Phialocephala subalpina. The sequence continues at coordinate 930,621 of FJOG01000001.1, forward strand.
ATACCGACAGCTGGGAAGGGTGGAAGATCTTGGACGTATGCTCGCGCAATGAGATAGATAGAGGTGAAGGCGACGAAGTTGTTTAGTAGGACCGTGGCTTTGAATCCCAGCATACTGAATTCAGTGTTGGTAGTGTGGATGAAGACATAGCGGTTCCAGCGAAGGATAGTTTGAGAAGACCAAAGGTGAACCAAGTGTAGGATTGCGTAGAGGAGCTTGACGAGGTATGAGTGGCTGAATTCCGGGCTGAATGTTGCCATGGAGTAGAGTAACAGAAAACCAGATAGGTAGGATGAGAAGGCGCAGACTTTGTCGAGGAGCGCGTTGGTTTGGATTGGCTTCATTTTATCGGGCGAGACTTGGAAGGGCATTTCGACTGTCGAAATTAGTGTGTGTAGTTGCGTAAGAAGAAGATTGGCTTTGCGATGGAGTTTGTTGTGCAAGTCGCGTTAGGTGATCTTTGCAGAGAGCGGCCGGATTGCCAGGAGTGGCGGCAGGTGTAACGGTAAGAGCACGATAGAAGCGCTAGATGATAAAAACAAAAAGAAAACCGAAGGGCAAGTCTCCTACCTTAAAAATAAATGGGGAGCATGCGCGCTAGCTGGTTAGTTGCTGGACCGACGAATTCCCAGCGTTCCACCCTTCATCCTGACATTTCATGTACAATCGGTAGAAGTTTGTCGACCCGAAAGCTAGGACTTTCAGAAGACCAACCTCACATTTATCCAGTCTTTTAACTCTTCCAGACTTGGCAGGACAACAGTGGAGGCTTGTCTGAGCTGATATATTATCATTGGTAGAGCATCGTGATCTTCGCTAACTGCCGTTGTCTACGTTGTTCAGACAAGGTCACGAAGTGGGCCAAGAAATTTCTGGCGAGCCTGGGAGATCGGGAACGCTGCATTTATCATATCTAGATACCTTCTCAAAGTGCGGCAATCTGCAATAATGTTTCAGCAATTTTTATGTTCCTAAGCTGAAGAAGCAATAAAGATATACTTAAGTCTTAGTGTAAAATATCTGTCTACCCATTTGAAATCGAGCTTGAGCGAAGTTGCCTCCATTCAACTACACACTCTCGTATTCTAGAATCTGCGAGTCTGCGAGCATCTCGATCTCGATTTTGGGATCTCTAAGCAATCATCTTCGTTGCCATGGCGGTCTTTGTGTCGATCAATGTTGCTGAAACTGAGCAGCACGCACTCATAGGCTCTATCCTTGGTCCGCCGGTAAAATCACTCAGACGATGTCGCCGCTCAATATTATAGCGAGCAGGCCAAGTTGCAAGAATTCGAGGTAACTTCTCCAAGTCGTCGTCTCTCGTGCTATCCTCCAGCCCAATCGTCACATACCCATTCATGAAGCTGACAGACGTCATAGCTCCCCAGATCATGGCCCCTTTCGCCTCTCTTTCTACAGCATCATAGACCTTTTGTCCGCCGCTCTTCCGTAGAAGATTGTAGGCATACCAGACGGTATCATTTGCCAGTTTTGTTCTGTCTCGATAGACGATGGGATCTGCTTCCAAGTCAACAAACTCAGATAGCTGTTCTTTATCCAGCCTGCCTTGGGTAAATCTTCCAGACTGCATACAAGCCAATAACCAATAGTGGAACATGTTAGCAAGATTTTGCGTATCAATGCTGAAGAATACAACTCACCTTTCTTTATTGCTGCGACTTTCACTAGGTCTCCTTTATTCAACAGCTTTATCTGGCGGTCTTCGCCTCCTCGAAAGTCTTGGGTCATTGTAGCAACAAAGTCGTTGACGTAAATGATTTTCTCGGTGTCTTTGTGGTCTTTGCGTCGAAGAAAGCGAGGGCCTGGGATGATAGTAACACTTTCTGGGACGAGAAATTCCGCAATCTCTTCAACTTCTGGTGTCTTCTCTTCCGCTTCGCCATCTTCCAAACGCAATAAAGGCTCTGAGTCAGCCTTTTGAGTTGAATTCGAACGAGTATTTGTGGTCTCCAAAGGTTGTAGATGAATGATTTGAACGCAGGCACTGATGGCAGCACCGGCGACAATGAAAAGGAGCAGGATTGACATTGATGCTGTTCCGAAACCTACTTCTCCATCGACGGCAGGGAAGAATAGGACGAGAAAGCTCAGAAGTGTGCATACGACGGTGGCCGTGATAGCAAAGTAGGGATGATATTCGTGTGCCATTTCCCCTGTGAATTATGAGTAGGAGGCGGATTGCATGGGGTGAACGCACACTTACTGGGAGAGTATTGTTATCGAAAAGGTAGGAGTATGTGACTATTTCGTCAGTGAATGTATCTTAGGCCACTTCTTTTGTAGGAGAAGAGGTTGTGCACATAATTGCTGAGAAAATGAGAACCTGAGTATATATGTGATATGTCATACCGGGACTTGCCCTCATCTAAACTGTGTTCAGGAGACAAATTTAGAATCAAGATAAGTTCGAACGGGTTGGGGACTAGGAGTTAGTAGCAGGGTGTCCAATAAGTCAGTCAATCAGTCATCAGTTGAGAGTAAACCCTCAACTGAGTGACTAATCACAAAGGGCCCAACTATATGATTAATTATACTCAACTGATTAGTTACTAATCAATTGAAAATGTGACTAAAAGTCACGTTATATTAATAAAAACTTAAAGATATACTCGCAAAATCTAATAGCTTATTTATTCTTTAAACACTTCTAAGTATAATAGACTTTTATAGCTATAACTGCAAGTATTTTTAAAGTATTTCAGAGCTATTTTCAAGTCTTAAAATTTAGAGACTTTGCTTTTAAATTCTCGACTTTTTGGACAACTTTAGCCTTAAAATAGCTATATTTGTACTTAAAATTAGAGTATTCCGAGGCTCTCTAACTAACTAATTACTGATTAGTTGGGTAAACAGCCGGCTGATTTACTGATCTAATTTAAAATGGTCAACTGATTGGCTTTAACTAACGACTGATCAGTTGACTGATCAGTCAATTGACTTATTGGACAGCCTGGTTAGTAGCAATTCTGCCTTCACACACTTGACCAAAACATACTAGACTCGGCCACAGAATTCTGGAACGCACAATATGTCCTGATGCGACTTTACATGAGATGTGCTATCTGTGACGAGGGAGAATTTAGACATTGAATTAAGCCAACATTACCTGTTGTTCATTCCCATATGCAACTTCTCTGCTTACAAAATCCACTCCTACTCCCAGTTTCTTCTCGGACTGGTGATCTCCTATGACACATTACCCTCCTCTTACAAGGACCAAGTGCAAATGCACACGCACAGGCCGAAAAGATCCTTAGAACCTCAAAGATTTTCGAACCTCGTAAAAGTGTTATCGGCTTTTAGATTTAAAGTATCAAAAGTTCCGTTCTCGGTAAGGATAACTTCCACAAGACCATCTCCTTCCAGTCCATTCTGCTCTATCGCTATGGTGCTCGCCTGCTCCTTTCTTCTCTCCTCCTTGCACCTGTCGGTGGCATCCATTGCATAAACCAAAATAACTATAAACTCAGCGATGTTGAAATGAAACCTCCAAGATGGTAGCTATCCTAGCTGAGATACCCCTGCAAGTCTTCTGCTCTCTTTGACAGAGACCTCGGCTACTATTGTGCCGAAGAAGAAGAGCATGAAGATGAGGTAATGTTGGATATCACAAAGAAATGAAGCTGTTTAAATAAGTGAGTATTTGGGGACCAACTTGGGGAGGGATTAGAAGAGCTGCTTGCTTACCAGTGGGCTGACAGTAGCATTTTGATTGGACGAGAGTATTTGGTTGTGCCATAATGGATCTCAATCGTTGTCTCTCGAGATGCATCGGTGCAAATTGTGTCTATTCTCAAAAATGATCTGCTCGATTTCAAATCTTGAGAGTTGGAGATCTCATACGGCATGAAGGAGGTGCTGTCATTGAAACTTAGTGTTGTGTGGGAAATTTTCGGTCCCAAGAATTGTCTCAACCGATCCTTAGAACGGGGACGTATCACTACTGGCCAATGAGAACCCATTCTGGATTGAAAACGAAAAAAGTAACATGCAGCAGCATCTCATCGAAAGAAAAACTTCCCAAACACGAACTCAAAAGTTCAAGAACGACAGATGCATTAGTACGTGTTAAGAGCCTCTCAATATGCACGATTGGGAGACTGCCTCGTTCTTGTTACTAAGTTTCTCACTTCCAACTCCATCATACCATCATCGCCTCTATTTCTCCCAAAGTCTTCAGTGCCTCCTTAATGTCGTCCTTGATGTCGTTTTTCAGCTCATCCTCAAACTCGCCATCGAGTTCCTCGTCCGTTTTTGGAATACCCATATCATTACCATCACGCTTTGCTTTCTTCTAATCCTCTTCTCCCGTCCTGATGCTGTCGTAGACTTTTTCGAGACAGTAGCTGAACTTTTCGGCAAGAGAGAGTATACCCGTTTCGTAATCGTCAGTCGAAGCTTGAATGGACTTTTCAACCGGAGGGCTAACAGCTTGTGACGATGGGTCATTATTGTCCTTACTCGATGATTCCTTCTCTTTGAGTGACATGCTTGGGCCCTCCCTGGTGGTATTGAAATTGAGATCAGGAATCAGGAGATCTCCTTCCGTAGCTTCCATGGAAGAGAGTTGTGTTGTGGAGATCGTTGAGACGAGGTATTCTGCGTGAAACGTATGTATAGCTCAAATGCATTTCTGCAGTAGATGAACTACTGCATAAGTATTTAGCCACTACATCTACAAGTTTCTGCGACCTTTAAAGAACAAGGACTGCCTTTCATCTGAGGTGCAGTCTCTTTGATCGATTAGGAAAGGAAGGAAGGGGATGCATAAGAGCCGATAGAAATGGAACATGCTGCACACATTGTTCATTTTCAGAAAGAATACCATCTTCTTCTCTTTCTATTATTCCTGCCCAATCGACTTCAATCTCATACCATCCACACTCAGACATTCGCTACTTGCCTTACCCTATATAAAGAACGTTACAACGGATATAATACTCCACGCAAAATAGAAATTACACTTCTTTGCCTCTTTATCTGATAGTTGCCCATCATTGTTCTCAATATATATTTCGTTGTTGAAAACTATCTTGACGATCATGCCAACCATAAGTATATATATTATAATCAAATATTTGATATAAAAAAAGTAATATATTAATCGATATCCTTATAAAGCAAAGATCCTTTAGTATAATTGACCCTTTAGCTTAACCTCGATTATTTCAATGTAAAATCACATTGCTTTTATCCTAAACAAGATAATCTCAAACTTGATTATTCGGATTTCTAAATTATATAATTTCTTCGAAATTTTTTTTTTAAAAACTTTATAATATTTCAATAATATATAATTTTAAATTATTTTATTTATATATTTAATATATTTGATTTTAATGAAATACTTATAATTTAAAATTTAAATAATTTTGATAATAAATAATTATTAAATATTATAATTAAATATACTTCTCTCCTTCCGAAAGAAAGGGGTCGTCCGCTTTTAATTGGCTCGATAAGCGAGCCAGCAGACGATCCCTTTCTTCCTCTGCTTCGACGCGCATATTGCTTTGCAAGCCTCGCAGGGGCGCCGGGGGCCATAAAGTCTTCGACTTTACTAATTAGTTTGTATTCTAAATTTCAAGTCAAAAGCTCTTAATTTGAGGTTGCTAAAAAGTATAAAAGGAAGTGGTAAGTTTTGAGGAAAGTAGCTCGCAACGGAATAAGGTTCTTCCGGTATGACAGTTACTCTACAGCCTTTAAAGCCTCAAAATACTCCAAGGGGACACCCCTTAGAGTACCCTTAAGAGTTGTATAGCTATAGAGTTATAAAGAGAGTAGGATTTTGGTGTTCCAGCGTTTGATGGCCTTGGTACCTCAGGCAGAAACGTACGGGAGAGGTTTTGCGATCGCGATTCTATAGCGCGCAACCACTTATTTAATTAATAACGCAACAATAAATTGTTGGTTTGGCTTAAAACTTAGAATATAAGTACTTCTAATTGAGTTTCAACTTATTTACAATTATAAAGCAGTTTGTATAAAGGGTTGCATTAATATTTAAAGTACAAGTAAATTGAGGTTTTGGTGTTCTTAATCGGAGGCTGCCGGGAATCACGTGCTGCGACATTTCTTAACAAACCAATCAAAGAACTGTATTTGGCATCCTATCGAAGTTTGGGAAAATCGATCATTTTGTCTTTAGCCCCGCCTTTCACGTGACACCCCTCCCAAAAACCTCAACATTAGTCCTCATGGCGGACGGCCAATTAGTAGTTCGCGATCACATTTTGCGCCTCTTCTTGCTTTTTCACCACACTGGAACCTGTAGTTTGTGTTGTGGATTGCAAGAAACTCGGCTCCTCCGGGATTGGAGCACCATAGTAAGGCTGCCTGCCGATCTTGCTCCGCCACAAAATGGAGTATACCGATACGCAAATTGAATTTGGTAACACTCTGATTATCTTCGAGCAAAGATCCGCTTGGCGGAGGCGGATATAGCGACTTTCGACTAATACTACGTTGCGGTCAGTTCAAAATGAACCACAGTACAACTTTTCTCTCTAACATAGTCAATTACGTCGTGAAAGAAGTGATGTACATTAGTAGGTTTCAACGGTCGTAAGTAAGAGGCTACTCATAAAAGCGAATACCATTCCAGAATTTTTCGCGAGAATAATGCAGCCCTGGCGCTGCGCTATGTCTGTCTTTCGCACGAGTCGTTCTATAATTCCAGGCGAATCATCAACCTCATAGGTATCCCGAAAACCTTAGTCAAGCCGGGGACAGCCGACCCCATAATCCCCACAAGTTCAAAGTGGAGAAGTTTCGGATAGCCGCCGAGTGGTCAGCCCTTCACACATCCCAGTAATACTTTGTTCCACTCGCGGCACTGCCTCCGGTTGGGTTGGGTCTAACTTCTTACACCCAGCGAAAAAAAGCACATATTAGTGATTATCCAGAAGTTTCCGCAAGGGTAAGACCCTGATCCCTTCCCATGCTGATCTTGACTCTGTTGTAGTCCTCACGATCTTCTTCTTGCAGAGAAATCCCACGGCAAGCTCTACTAACCTGTCACATCGCCACCCTCCCTCATTATAAAAAGAAAGCATTGCCAAAGTGAACAACTATATTGCATTTTTTGTAGTAAGGAAAAAAACGTAGGAAATTTTGGGCGTTGGGTATTCTATATTATATTTAAATTACCCTTGTTGCTCAAACAGCGACAAGTATATACTTAGGATTATAACATTTCGGGAACAAATAGACCTAATACAAATGGTAAGGGAGGAAGTGATATGAAACCAGCTTATATTTGGTTGCACTAAGTGGGTACTTCCGAGCAAGAATGTGATTGAGCGAGTGGCTGCAGTTAGGGTCCTGGCTTGAAAGTTTGGTGCGTTGGAGTCACTAATTTATTGGCGGTCAAGAGATCCCTCGCATGGAGGAAATGGCGCATCGAAATTGATACATCATTCTTCAGCATGCGCTAAATGCGCAGGCTTGCAGCTCCTAGCGCTATCCCGACGATCTTATCAGCGATCCCAATGATCTTATAAGATGTCTACATTATCTGGCCTCCGAGAATTTAGGCGAGCTCATTCGAGCTCAAAATATATTCAATACTCTCCCACCATATTTTCAGAGTGGACTGATTCTGAGAGAAACAGATTCTTATCACTTACTATCTACCACTATGTCTCCACACGGCCTTGTTCCCATGTCTATCGTGTCCCGTTATATCGGCTCTCAAGACTCAAGAGTGGATCGCGGCTTATGCACAGCGGTGTCCATGCTTTGTATGTTTTGGCTAGCCTTCATATTCGGTACGCATATAGAAGAAACCTTCATCATCAATTTCTAACTATGTCTTAGGATCCCGCGCGAAGCGTTTGCGCCTAAATAATTTGGCCCCTATCAACTGGATTCGACTTGTAATTATGTTGCTTTATATCTTCGCGATATGCTTCGTCTTCACAGCTGCGATTTTGACGAGTGGGCTTGGTCTCACATCGAATCGTGACTGCTTTACGGCTGTTTTCTCCTGCCTCGTGTTTTACTTTGGGAACAAAATGATCATGTATATGTTCCTGGTATGGCCCAAACTGCTTTCAGGGTAAATGGCCCTGTTTGTGTTCATTAAGGCTAATCCGCTGTAGATTGAGCGTGCTCACATAATTCGCGCCCCGTACGAAAGGAGAATGAAGGACAAAGTCTGGGTCGCATGCATGTCCTTTCTCATCGTCGGCTTCGGTGCCATTTCAGTCACTGCCTTCATGTGGCCAAATGCGGAGGTATCTCCTCTAGACGGGAAATGCAGGATCGGCCAGCCTCTCAAGGTCACCATCCCTTTGCTCACATATGACATCGTTGTCAATGTCAGCCTCACAGCACTCTTCGTCCACTTTCTTTACCCATTTTTAGCCCCGAAAGGAAACAGAATTTCGCTGGGACAATCCTTGTCCTCTCTCAGGTTCGTTAGTCGGCGGGAATTGCCCACTTATTCGACAAACCAAAATCGAGTAACAGGAAGGCTACGAAGGCTGGTTGTGAAAACGGTGGTTGGAGGAGTTCTTGTTATGATTCCCACAGTGGCAAATCTGACCGGCGTACTCATCACGAGAGGGCGAGAACAAGGATGGATGTGTCTCACTCTCTGTTCTCTTGACGGCAAGTCCCGCTGTTCATCACCTCTTCGTGAACCAGCTAACATCACCTAGTCACCTGGACAGTTACTGTTGTTCATTGGTTAACTGTTAACACCCAAGAGGTCGAGGATGACATACGCAGCTACCATGGCAACAATCCTAAATTGCAGCCTTGTGCTATCGACGATAATGCTGATCTATTCAAGAGCACTGTAAAATCAGCGGAAGTTGAGGTGATGGAGTGCGCGGGTTCGGCAACAATTACGCAGCCACCACAAGCCTGCGTGACCGAGTCTATTCGTCATGGCATTGTGAAGCAGGCTCCTGACTCCAAGTGATGAGCCTAAAATGCATACTCCAGGTTTCAAAATGTATAGTAAATATTGTTAGACGTCTCAAATAGCCCTTAAATAATAATATAATTATTCACGCCAATTCTTCACAAGTAACCGTGCAAAGATGCTTATTTAATATATATAATTATTATCACGTGTATAAACAAGTAATTTCTCTTTGAAGGATTTTGCCTAGCAGAGGTTCGCTCTGCATGACGGAGGTGCGCTTTCTGCGACCTAGCATTAGCCACCTTGTGCAAGAACCGAAATCTATGGAAATGGACCGATCCACACGTTTATGTCAGACGTACGATCGAAAACGGTCAGCTTGAAGGCCCTACAGTCTACCTCTATAGTTATTTATATGCTGAAGACCCCCCAAACGGCGTTGGTATAGCATTAGATTCAGAGAGAAATGGCCCAGAAGACTCAAACAGACGAAGCTTCCAACTCGGTATTGGTTTAAGGAGGCTCACATCCAATACTCAAAATCGTCCATTTCTCGACCGCGCCGTTGTTATTAACCTTGTATCCTCAAGCGGTGAAAAGATTGGCATCGGCCCCAGCTTTTATGGCAGAATCGTGAACCGTATTTGAACTAATATGAATCTTGCTAAAAGCTGGCTGGAAGAATGCGTCAACTTTCATGGCACTCTCTACGAGGAGCCGAGCGAGAGTAATGACTACGAAAGGATCGCCCCTCAGGATCTTCGTGTTATCGACGTCCAACACATGTGCCTTGTTATGCTCACCCCCCGGGGTCGAAGTATGTGGCGCTAAGCTACTGTTGGGGATCATCAAATCGACATTTCCAAATCACCAAATCAAACCTTGCTGAGCTTAAGAAGAGAAAATCTCTGAAGAGAATCTTCTCGAGTCTAAGTGGGACGATCCAAGACACCACTCACTGCGTACGTGAACTAGGTGAAAAATTCCTCTGGGTAGATGCGTTATGCATCATTTAAGACAGTAACCAGGAGAAAGAGGCACAGATATTACAGATGGATCGAGTATACCAGGGTTCTCTTATCACCATCATATCCGCGTCACCTCTCCCAAAATTCAAGCTCGGATATGATTGCCTTCCAAGATACCATGCTGGAACCCGGTTGTTTACCCAGGATAGCGTACGGGTCCGCGGCCTGAAGTCTCTGCACTTCATTCGCCAGCGTCGAAGAGATCACAGATCAAAGGAACACCATCCAGAGCACCCGTGCCTGGACTTTTCAAGAAGAGTTACTTTCCCAGAGGCGACTTTACTTTACCCCAGCTCAGCTCTATTTCCAATGCTCTTGTGGAGTGTTCTATGAGGATGCCGTGGATGAAGTAAAGTCTCCATCAGCATATGTATATGAAAGCTGCAGCCTGTGGAATGCTAGTGGCCTATACACAAATGCAACAAATTGTAGCGCGTATAGAGTAACAGCAAGAGATGGACTATCGCGGGTCATATTCAAGAGCCAGGAGGAGTCGTTCAGTTTCTATATGGACGTGGTTGAGAGATATACCTGCAGGAGCATGTCGAACCAGGGCGATGCAGTTATTGCCCTTGAGGGAGTTCTAGAAGTTCTCAGGAAGACGACGCAGACAAATTCTATATGGGGCCTCCCCGAATCACTCTTTGACGATGCTCTTCTCTGAGTGCAGCTTGGCGGTCCCCACCGCTGACGAGACACCATCTCGAATGGATATCATGGCAGACAATTTCCAGCATGGTCCTGGGCTGGATGGGAGGGCACGTCAAATTACCGGGCGGATTTTTTTTCTCAATCTATACTCGCCCTGAGGTCGATTGGTTCTTAATTACCAAGGATGGCATGATCACAAAGCTGTTCCGCATTGAGCGCACATTACTCAACGCTAGCTTCAACGCCGTCGATCATCAAATCGTTCGGCGTAAAGGCAGTCCGCCCACCGAGTTCTTGAAGAAATTGCGATCCCGCAATGAGATAAATAGGAGATATTTTAACTCAGCTTCCATTATCTGCCGGAAGGTGATCTCGGTCAGCGTTGGCAGACTATTCTTGGACGGCCGACCCAAATCACTGCTGCTTGACCGTATCTCTCTGTTTGTGGTATGTGCGATGGAGGGACCGGCGAAGGTAATCGACCCTTAGTGTTGTATTCGGTCCTGCTTGTGGAACGGCCACTGTGAGGGGTAAGTGACCTCTCGGAGAGACTAAAAAGAATTGTATTAATGACCTCTCTAAGACCTACCGTGATGCCGTCAAAGCAGCCAGAAAACTCCACATCCGCTACATCTGGATAGACTCGTTGTGTATTATCCAAGACGATGAGTAAGATTGCCTCCCGAAGCGTAGATAGAGTGAAGATTCCATCGTGCTAACGTATCACTGCTGCCTAAAGAGGATTAGGATATTGAATCCGCTAAAATGTCATCAATTTACGAGGATTCATACTTTATTCTTGCAGTTGCCCTCTCGCCAAGCTCCTGGTATCAGATGCTACGAGGTCTGGGCATCATACTGTGGGTAAAAGATCGTATTGTTCAGTCTAGAGAGCTAGCTAGGGAGGAGAGTGAGGATATAAGAGTCTGCGAGATTACCCCTGAACTATACTCCATATGGAATGAGAGTTTGACCCACTACACGTGACCAGCAACTGACACCTGGGGTTAGACGATGACAAGCTTATCTGTTCCTCGCAGCCGGTCAAAAAAGCGAAAAATACTCGAATCCGCGAGACCCACGACTATCGATATATACCATTTGAGGACATACTTACTACTCGAGCATAGACAATGCAAGAAAGAATCATACCACCAAGACTACTGGCCTTCTCGCTCGGCGTAAGTCTTCAATGTCGCGAAGCTAAGTCGTGCGAGTGCGGAAGCGGTCTCTTCCTAGACCTCTTGGGGGCGGAACCCCTCACATGGCCATAGCGAAGGATGGATCGCACAATATGCCAGTCTGCTTTGGAAGATAAAGATGGCCCGTCCACAATATATCGATTCTGGCTCAATGGTGTTGTGGTTCCATATAGTCACAAGAAGTTGACAAAATCGTCGGATCGCTTGCCAGCCATTTCAGCTTTAGCGCAAAATTTTTACTTCAAGCTTTCAAGCTGGACGATAAGTATATCGCGGGAATATGGGGAAAAGACATGGTTTGTGGTTTGAGTTGGGCCAGTGATACCAGGGAATGCGACAGAGCGCCGTCCTAGAGTTGGGCTTCTGTCGAGGGGCCCGTTCAGTTTGGGTATGTCAACGAGGCAAATAGATCTCGAAAGCCCAATCTCTGCTTGCGATTTGTAGAATGGACTGTGGTTCCTCGCGGGTACAACGCTTTTGGCGAGGTGGACTCTGGTATTCTTCGCGTTGAAGGACCGTCTCTCGCCTGTTTTATGTCAGTGGGGATCCAGGGACCTGAGCCAGCTTATGAGCTTCTTCCTCTAGAAGCAGGTCTTTCACATGCTGTTATTTCTAGTGGAATGAATTTCGATACTCCGTTGCAGGAACTGGAAATACAGCAGGAGGGGGGAACTTTAAACTGTCTTAATCGCTCTAACCACGACAACGAGGACGCTGTTGGAGGCCAGGTGTTGTGCCTTCTCCTATACCAACTACGTCGGGAGGGTATTCGGTTCATCCGGGACTTTCTTATTCTAGGGAGAGTTGGGAGAAATTCTTCGGGACAAAAGATCTACCAGCGCTTAGGGAGTTTAAGACTATCGAGTCTTTTTCATGGAAATTCGTGGTTTGGCGAACTTCCGGAGCGTAAGGTGATTATATTTTAAATAATTAACCAGGCTAAGCTAGTACTACTTGTCTCGCCTCGAAATCATCGAGGAAGTCTGTCATCATTGAGCACCACATAAGCTGGCAGGAACATCAGCATTGTGCAATATTTTGCAGAAGGGGAAGAACGGTACCATCAATTCATCTGCGCCTCGAGTCCATTTCCCCTTTGGTATCAATCTCCTCCACACGCACCCTGACTTCCTCTTTCTCCCACATCCTGACACCGTCTTGTTGAATTCAGCCTCAATTAAAACTCCTTCCCAAACTTCATTTCTTCCCCAACAACCACTTCACCCCATCACCAACACTCATGCCCCCAAACAACCAATCATCTCCATGCCTTCCACATTCCGAATGCGCATTCATATGACCCTCACTCCTGATATCGCTCAATCGTTTTGGTTCCCCATCACTGTCTTTCGAAAACTGACTGTTTCTCTCCTCTTCCTCCCTTTCTCTTCGCTCGAGTTCGGCGTATGGTATACTTTGTTTTCGATCTCTCGTCGGGATTGATTCGTTGTTATTTCTTTCGTGTGAGGGATTGAAGTGTCTTTCGTTCGAAGGGTCGTGGGGAAAATAGGAAGTGGGGGTTCGCTTGGCGTGTTCCGGTCGAGTTCTCAGTTCGTGAGACTCGACGGTGGACGTTGTTCGGAAACTTGTAGTTGAGGATCGAGGTGAGTAGTCGTTATTCATGATGGCTGAATTGTTCTTTGATTGTTCTAGAATGGTGGCTGTGCTAAAGGAGATTGATGAATGGGTGATTGTGACGTTTTTGTACCTTTGGAGGGAGGAGAGGGATTTCTTGGCAGAGCGGAGCCAGTCCTGCAGGAAAACTTGGAAGGGGGGTGCCAAGAGTGGAAGGACAGCGCTGATCGTTCGGATAACGGAGTAAGCGGGGAGGAGCGGGCGGGTTCTTATTCCCAGGCAAACCAATCGAAGAGTAGAAATCTTCTAGTAGAAAAAAAGATAAGTAGTTCAAGAGAGCTCAAGACGTGCCAGCGTGATCTTGAAGTATCTCCGTATGGGCTTGGCTTCTAGGCAACGATATTTCCATATCACAGGACAAGGTTCTCTCGGAATGTCCGAATTATATCCTGGGGTTAGACTTGCGATAGGGAGGCTCGGTATGACCCATTAAATGCCGCGTAGCCGGTTGATATTCTTGGTGATGATCAACAGAGCCGAACCAACGAAATAATTCTGAGCTGTCACCCATTCGTAGCAGTTCGTAAACCAACATGAGCGATTATTTTGGCTGACGACAGGAGTTTGAGCCATTTTGGTGTTGCGCGACTTCAACAATTGATTCAATTGACATGAAACGTTCATGAGTTGCACGACAGACGGAGAACCCGTGAACTCGCTGCACGTATCCACGAAGATATTGATTGGATACAAATAACATTCGGGAAATGTTGTAGCAGAATAGAGTTTTCTTGCAAACGCCCACGTTAAACCATCCATCGACCATCACGCATGGACTAAGTTGACTAAATCGACAGAGCACTTCAAGTGATTCCTGGCTGTTGATTGATACTTGGCGAAGGTCTGCCTCGAAGCAGAAATGGCTCATCTCACCATTTGCGAGCGCGAAACACGAGCCTCGCCCTTCACACTGGATGACACTGCTGCTGCTAAAATTCATAAACAACCTGCGGCGGCGGCGTATACTCTACTCCGATCCCAAGGCGTGGTATTTGAGTTTTGCTGCTCGTGCCAAATTGTTCTTGTTGAAGTTCAAGTGCTTTCCGCTTGTCGCCTACTTTGGCAGCTTGCACAAGATTTGGATAGTCGGTACCGCTGCTTGATACTATTGTACTCTCGGTATTTTCGACGGGTAGAAAGACTCATGGGGTCTGAAGGGGTTGTTAGAGGTGATCGAGGAAGTATGTGGCGCTATCGTGCGTTCGTTAATCAGACATGCAGGCTGGCAATATCAAGTGTGAGCCGGCAGATTTGTTTTGATCCGTTCGTTATAGGCCTCATCCACCTTCTTCTCGCATTTTGCTCAGGTTACACAACCTCAGCCTTGCGGGCGGTCGTATGGTCAACGTTGCACAAGATATCCTAGAACGTGTAACGACGCCATTGGGTGGGCTACCAAATCGAAGCAAGATAAGGACTCGCCCATCCTGGGGAATCTCATCTCTTATCATCACAGAGTTGCCGCTGTCAAGTGGCTACTATCAGGTCGCACGCATACGGATTACAAGCTACCTCATCACCTTCAGTGCTACAGCAATGGTCTTTCTGTTGGACCTTCCAAACGAGCTTGTCTTCGATATAATCAAGCACCTGGATCACGGCCGAGACATCAAATCTCTTGCTCGTGTAAGTCGCGAGTACTATGGCTTTTTCAACGATGATGTCTATCGTCATGATATCAGCTCTCGAGGTGGTTACGGTGTCCTCTGGGCAATAGCACATGACCAAGCTTCAGCAGTTGGCAAGTTTCTGGATCTTGGACTCGACATGAATCATATTCCTGGTTGCAGACATTACTCAACTCTTCTTCACCTGGCTGCCCAACATGGCTCTCTTTCCACCGTGAAGCTTCTCCTGCAGAGGGGTGCTGATATCAATGCAAAAACCAAGCGCGGCGTGACTCCGCTGTTCAATGCCTTGAAGTATCGACATGACGAGATCATTCGTGCTATTTCTGAGCGAATTACGGATATTGGCAAAGTTTTTGTGGATTTCAGAAGAGCTCTTACTCCCTTACATGCAGCTTGTGAATATAAGCTGCCGAACGCTGCAAGACTGCTTTTGGAGCTTGGTGACGACTTGCGCGCAAAAGATGCAGATGGAAAATCCCCCTTGCATCATGCATTGAGTGGGGATAGGGTTGATAGTTATCGTGGAAATGGTGGTCCCGATGCTGCGTACGACACCGTCATGGTCTTGTTGGAGTTCGGAGTGCAGCTTGATCTGGTCAAATGGGAGCTCGAGTACTCAGGAATGAAACCCGTTTCCACCTTCCAACTCGGAATTAATCACGAAGATCCAAGAGTAAGGGGATTGTTCCGTGAAACGAGAAATAAGACTCCAGTAATTGCTCATGGTGGCCTCTCCATTGGCCGCGCTTGGATGTCTCCAGAAGCTAGAGAAGACGACGCGCCAAGCACTCGACTCAGTTGGTACCAACACAGCTCGAAGGAATTAGACGCTGACATCAATTTTCTTTCGACAAAGTCTTCGGAGACTTTGATCTCACCTTGCTCAGAATGCGACAAGCCTCACCTTGAACCCTGGTCCGACAGGGGAGGAGAGTATACCGAGTTAACAGGAAATTCCTTTCCTGCCCTGTCCAACGTCTCGCCGTCACCTGTTCCGAGCACGCAAAGTACAGCCGGCATATGGTCCCCCTCAGATGTCCAGCAATTGGTCGCAAAGATTTCACTAACAGAGGCAAAATCCAAGATACCACCAACCCCAAAGGCCCGACAGACTGATCCATTTCCCCAACTTGTGGCAGAGACGCCGCTTCCGCATTTTTCAATCGAAGCGAAAGAGAAATGGCTAAGTTTCCGCAAACCTCTGAACGAAGACAGAGTTGAAGGATCCCACGTCATGGGTCCCAATTCAGGGGATCGATTAGATGAAGGGAGGAGGCATAAGGCTCGCGGTAAAAAGAGCTGGAAGCCCTTAAAATTTTGGTGACTTGTCTCGTGATAACCGGTTGCAGTTCCATAATAACCTCTTCTACAGAGATACTTGGTCCATTCGAAACCACACCTCGCAACAAAGTAAGGACAAACGATGGTTGGATGGCAAGGAGGAGAGGAATCGGGGCATTGGGGGAGGGGGGTGAAGACTATCAAATTGGCCGACGCGTGAAAATCCTGTCGTTCTTACGCTTTCCTTTGAAGACTACCCAGCCAATGATGCAGAAGATGATGATAGGGATGAAGATTACTTTTGCGATGAGGTTGACTATTCCTCCCATTGTCAATCGAGAGAAGGAAGTTCAAGGAGAATACGAGATGTTGGATGAATAAGAAGACTTCTGTTCGCAACAGCATATATATGACAGCTGCATCTGGATGGCGATTATAGTACTATCCTCGACACCAGGACTTCTAGGAATTCCTCACGGAGTTGAGACCTTGATTGGTGGGCTGGAAGGAGAGGATGTCAAGCGTGAGTGAGACAGGCCTTCGATTCGCTGCCACTTGAGCCTAGAGAGAACTTCTTAACAGCCTGTCATTCACGATACATTGGACTTCATTGTTGTGTACAACAATTCTCATGAGACTGCAAGCGCGTAACATTCAGCATGGCATGACTTCTAAAGAAGAAGTACATATTGGGAAACGTGAAGCGTCTGATGGCGGCAACTCGACAACGTGTTCAATCGAAGCACTGACTGAAAGAACACCACCAAACTAACAGATCGGCCTCCGCTCCTTCAGCAGTATGATAAAACCTCATGCAAAAGATGACTCCATTTTCTCTTTCGCACAGAATCATAATAATATTCCATGCTCGGAATTGTTGCCGTTGAAGATGCTGCCCATGCTAAAAATATATCCCGGCCCTACTTGGCATTGTGGTTCTCTCCCGCAGCACCGTTTGCTTGCGAAAACAACACAAACCAATCAACAACGCAATTGATGACGCTTTCGCAATTTCGAATCGCCTTGCTTGGGGATGACCGCCTTGCACACCGTCTGCGGAGGCGTGGGGCACTTGCCGAGTCGCCCGTATCCTGCGAGAGAAAAGTGCGGCTGAAGCTCTGGTGGAGCTGCCTGCGTGCGAAAGGATTTGCGTCATGTTCAAACACTGAAGTGCATGCTCTGCAACAGACGCCGCCCATCTTCTTCAACCTCATGGACTGGTACAGCTTCGTTGTCTGCCATGGGAAGAACAATTGATGCCGATATCGTGGTCAGATTCAAGTACGACAGTAAAGGTACGTGTTGGTGGTGGTTGTTCAAGCTTCAGCCCTACAAGACGGACGGAAATGAACCCTTGAATCTTGGCACTGACAATGTCCTCCATTCGCAGGAACAACGAAATCTGAAGCTCGATTCGAGAAGCTCGTCCAGTCCCTCCACGATGTTGGCCTGAGTGTCGAAGCTCGAGATGGCGACAATGGCTCGATTATACTGTTCGTGAAGCTTGAGGAGAAGGATCTGGTTGATGCGGTGTACAATTCGAGGTTATAATGATCGATACATGGCTCTTGGCGGAGAGATTTGCTAAGGGCTCTGAATAGGGTCCAGGACTGGCTATACGGTGTCTGCCATACGGCTCCAGAGCAGGATGCCCAGGCTATGCTCGATTCGACGGTAAGCCCACATTCTCGGAGCAATATCTCCTTTTGCCCTCGTTTCGAGAGTCTTGAATATCCCAAGGCTCCTGGGACATTCTACTCTCCCCTTTGAAGTGTTTGAAATAGGATTACTGACGCCGAGATCTTGGGGATAGGTGTTGACACAAGCTGAGCGTCTGCGGATTGTTTACAACCTCATCACACGGTCGCCCGACAAAGGCGGAGCTGGAATCACTCCAAAAAGTGGTGATTGGGAGGATGTGGATGCTGTCCTGCCATTGCACGACCAGGAGTTCAACAAGAGGTGGTTAAAGGAGTGGAGCACGAAATACTTCCTCAGTGTTGAGGAGTTGACGAAGATTCGAGATCATTACGGAGAGAAGGCAAGCCTGCGAACTCCAAATACTGCCAGGCCTGAGCTAACCCCTTTCAAGATTGCCTTCTACTTCGCTTTCCTTCAATCCTACTTCACCTTCCTCCTTCTTCCAGCTATCGTTGGAACAATTGCATACTTCCTCTTCCCGTCGTTCTCTATCTTATTCGGCGTCATATGTTGTCTCTGGTCGATCATATTTGTGGAATACTGGACGCTCCAAGAAGTCGACCTTGCTGTTCAATGGAAAGTGCATGGGGTATCATCGATCCAACATGTTCGACCAGAGTTCAAGCCGGACAATGAAAGGGAGGACATTATCACAGGGAATAAAATCAAGGTCTTCTCGCCGTACAAGAGGTTAGCCAGGCAAGCACTTCAAGTGCCATTTGCTCTTGTGGCAGGCTTTGCCCTTGGACTTCTCATATCACTTTGCTTTGGCATCGAGATCTTCATCTCTGAAGTCTATGATGGTCCTTTCAAAAGAATCCTGGTAAGATTGTGTTACCTCCTAGCCCGTCTCCCTCCATGCAGGTGGAATGACACACCAATATCCCGATACTGGAAGTGCTTTGTAAATGAGCCTCACACGCTCGAAGAGCACTTCCGAAAGTAATTGGTAGAAGCTCGAGGGACTGGTTCAACTTGATTCCTGGGTTGAACAAGCCTATCTGAACCGGTTCAGAGTCCCGATGAATGTCCCCAGAGCTCTGGTACCTTGGTGTGTCGGGTTCTTCGAACACGGCGAGCCCGTGAAGTGAGTACTGATATGATGAACAGGTTTATCTTCCTACGGGGCTCCTGGCCACACTCGAGCCCAGCTTGACAGGCATATTGGAAAAGTTCGCAAGCAGACTTACCGACTACGAAAACTACCCTACCGCAGACTCCCACGAAGCAGCCGAGATTCAGAAAACATTCCTATTTAACCTTATCACCGGATACCTTCCCGTCTTCCTTACAGCCTTCGTCTACATTCCTTTTGGTCCTCTCATAGCGCCTTACCTCGATGTGGTCGACCTGCTCGCTCACAAATACGTGAACGATCCTCTCAAACCCATCCAACCATCAATGTCATTCCAAATTGATCAATGGCGTCTTCAACAGGAGGTGATATACTTCGGCATTACAGCACAGATCATTGACCAAATCTTTGAGGTGGTGGTCCCGTACGTGAAGCACAAGTGGGTCAGCCATAGGAAGTCTCAATCAACCAAATTTGCTGCGAAGAAGTCTATGCATATAGTCAACGACCCAATGTACGAATCGGCTTTTCTCACAAGAGTCAGAAACGAAATTGAGCTGGAAGAGTATGATGTCAACACGGATCTGAGAGAAATGTGTATGCAGGTCAGTTTCTCCATCCAGTGTTTCCCTCGGCATTCTCGGTTTCCCAGCCTCGCTGGGACTTTATCGTGGGCTTGCCAGGCTTAGGTACCGGATCCAGTGAAGTGGCATGACACTGGCAGATGATGGTAATTTCTCGGAGAAAGTAGGCTCGAGAAAGTCCAGGCAGGGCTGGGATATGAGAATGGTGGTTCACCTCTAGTGTATAGTCTAACATATAACGCAGTTTGGCTACTTGACAAACTTCTCCATCGTCTGGCCTCTGACTCCCCTCTGCTTCCTAATCAACAACTGGATCGAGCTCCGTTCCGACGCTGTAAAGATCTGCTACGACATGCGGCGACCTATCCCTCACCGATCCGACACCATCGGCCCCTGGCTCTCGAATCTCGGTTTCCTCACTGGTCTGGGAAGCATCAACACCGCAGCTCTGATCTTCCTCTTCTCTGGTAACAATGACTCAGACGCTGTGATGGGGAGAGTTAAGAGCTGGGGATTCCTAGCGACTATTATTTTCAGTGAGCAGCTTTACTTCGGACTCAGGAGTTTCGTGAGGTATGGAGTCTTGCAGTTAGAGAGCAAGGGCTTGTTGCAAGAGAGGAGAGCGCAGTTCTTGGCGAGGAAGGGGTTTCTTGATGAGGTTATGAAAGCCAGAGGGAAGCGAGTGGAACAAACGTCGAAGACAATATCCCGAGCTCGATCAAATGGTAAGAAACGAAACAGCAAAGTGTCCAAGCTGGCTGAGTGCTCTGACTCAAGAGAAGCAGATGGCTCGCTCGACAGACGAAAAGGTCTTGAGCAAGCTCTCAACATGGGACTCGACATCATGAGGCAGCAGGCTCCTGAAGTGGGGGTGAAGCGGCGGACAACTGCATTCTTTTAATTCATTGGAGCAGACATGCAGCATTCGAGTTATACCTACCAGTTTAGCATAGCAGAGGCTCGGTCCGTATCAACACGTTGATTGTGACGCATGAGAGTTTCCTGGGAATTTGTTGCACATCGCAGTGTGTTGACGCTCTATTAAAATGTACTCGTCATAGAATGAGTAAGTGTCATTTTCTCTGACGTCGTGGTCAAATGCAGCCTCATTTGTTAAAGTGACTTTATTTTCATCTACCTCAACTCCCCTGATATATCTTACTGGTCAATAATATTCTTTATTCGGAGAAAATGGGCCGAGATTGTCCAGCGTTGCTGGATGGTCAAGTCATCCTTAGCTGAGACTTCGAGTTATTCTGCATCCAGACTGATACGACGTAGGCTTCCTGAACAGAGTTTTTATCGGGCGTATTTGGATACACCGAAGTTTGGCAAGTCTGTGGGACTGCGAACAGCACTGAAATTAGGAGCAGAACACAAGAATCTTAAAATAGAACAAAAGCAAATAGTGGCGCTTTTCAACGTCCTGTCACAATTTCGACCAGCCAGCCTCACCATCTCCTCATCTCTCTCCCATCTACACAATCCCCTACATATTGTACTGAGTTTCTCATAAATATAGAAAATAAAGCAAAAAACTCACTCCGAACGAGTCTCGAGGGTCCAGCGACTTGCGAAACTGTAGGAATCAAAAACGCTAAATAGACAATCCCGCGACGTCTATCGAGATGACCCGGACGACTCGATTCGATGTCGAAGTTCAGCCCCATTGTTTGTGCGAATTGTGCAAGAATTTTGTTTAGGCAAGCTGATTGTTTGAGCAAGACAGTCGAAAAATCTTTTACCCAGTGGTTACGACCGAGAGACCGACCCGAATCCAGTAGTCAACATCATATCCGTCGCTACAACATATCGTCAAGGCTGGCCACGAAGGCTGCTATTTGTGCTCCATTCTTTCAAGTATAATAGACGAAGGCGAACGAGAGACAGCACACGATACTAGAATGAGAAAAGGTGCTTATGACGACTACATTTATACCAAGCTCATTCTGCATTCATACTACTCTGTCGCCGCTTTTTACCTGAAACTTCACCGTGGCTTCCCCTATGTCGAGGATGACTACATTTATAGCGATGAAGAAGCCCGGATATCGCCCGTCGCCTAAGGATCAGAAGATTACTCGGGAAGGGCTTTTGATCAGAAGCCTGGACAACAATATGACGAGTGACTACAGAGCATGCAACAAACTCATCATAGTCTCGTATCTTCGGTGCAAGAATGACTAGGACACAGCAATAAAGTCTGCACATTCCAGGTGAACAAAGTATCCTGGCTCAACTTTAAATCCGGATATGATCCGGTCGTGGCTGCAGCAGTGCATGGAATGTCACACAGCATGCAGTTCCCGAAATATTTCATCTAAACCAACACGGATCCTGGATTTGAGGGACTTCGAGAATAGCCAAATCCAGCTAGCTTCAGGGACTGATATTGGTCATTTTCAACATGCCACGCTCAGCTATTCTTGGGGAGGCTGTCAAGACTTCGTTCTCTACAGAAGCAATGTTAAGGAGTTCGAAAGATTTATTGCGGTAGATATACTGCCCAAGACTTTCGGGGACGCAATGATCCTTTGTCGGAGACTCTGATTCGACTTCTTGTGGAGTGAGTCTCTTATTTTACTTCTCTATCCTTAAGTAGAACTAAAGATCTTCCAAGAGCTCTGGAGCCGCTAGTCATGTACTTTATCTTATTGAGTCACGTAAGCTAACGTCGTACTAATGGATGCTCTGTGTATCATCCAAGGAAGTGACGGCTATTTCAACGAAGAAGCAGCTCAGATGGAATCAGTATATACTGGCACCACACTCACAATCGCAGCTGCCAGCGCCAAGAATAGCAACGAAGGATTTCTTGGTCCTCGAAATCCACTTGGTCAACAACCCTGTCAAATACTGACCACAGACTCTTTCACAGTCTTAGCCCAGCCAATAAAGCGTGTACCATCCCTGGAAACTTCCCCGGAGAGTGCTCTCTTGATAGCCGGGGCTGGGTATTTCAAGAGCGTCTTTTATCCCCTCGAACATTGTATTTCGGACTGAACTGCATCCACTGGGATTGCCTGGAAGTGGTTTTGTGCAAGAACAAGCTTTTCTATGATAAGTGTCATTGAGGTGTTCCCGACCCAGTAAACGTGAAGAAAATAAACCAAAACTTGAAGAGTTTACCTTCAGGTTCTCTCGGCAAGTATGGGAAGGATACGGAGATATTCCGGAAGGCATGGCAGCAGGTCATGGAAGTGTATTCGAAGACAGATTTGACCTACAAGGCAGACAAGTTGGTTGCAGTTGCTGGGATCGCTGGCCTTGTTCAGCGTCGTCTAAATATGCAAGCATCGTTTGGCGTGAGCCTAATCCTCCTTCTAATATTGTAACCTGTGACTGACTGACATCAACAGCCGTGGATAGATTTCTTTGACACAGAATTAATGTGGACTACAAACAATGGGGGCTTTGGAAGACCCATCAGCTGGTCTCAGAATCTGGTGATCGCACCAAGCTGGGCATGGGCATCCACCCAAGGGGCAAATGCCTGCAATGAATAGCTGCGGCTGAAAGAATCCTTGCGACTAGAGAACAGCATACTTGCAAGAGTACTCAAGTATCCAGATGCCACGTCTTTCAGTAACGTCGGTTATGATCGTCAGCATGGTATTGCTTCCCGGTTTGCTGCCATCGTCGGGGGCACGCGTCGCCGATGCCGTGCTGTATCTTATTGCGAATGCGACCCAGGCGATCTTCCACTAGATTCCCTCTATCCATATGTGGAAAGCAATAGTTACCAAAACAAAGGAGATGCCTTTTATGCTGATTTCTATATTTCTGGGAAAGATCAAATGGCCTTGTATTGTCTCCACGTTGCTCACTTGCGGAGCGAAGATCCGGTGGACGGAGATGGCTTCATAGACCTTGGTATTGTGTTGACACCTATCAATCTCGCCGAAAGTTTGTTCAGAAGAGTTAGGATTTACAGGGAGTTGACCAGGTCGCAATCAGGACCCAAAATGTTCAAAGACTTTCATTCGGGCTCGAATTCAACAGTTCATATTCTTTGAATGGCTGTAGATAGTATTCTCGAGACAGCTATCTATTATATGAAGTTGTCGAGAAGCGTAACTAATCGTAGTAGCATTACCACATACGGATGGTATTGGATGAAGGCTTTTGGCAGTATTTTCGAGCTGTTCATCAAAATAGAAACTGGTCCGAATGTTATTAGGCACTTTGAGGTTTCGAACCGTGACTTTAGGGATGAGTTTGATCTGTATCTAATGTCTCTAATTGTGGCTATTCTATTTGAGTTTTTCAATCTCGAGGGGAAGGCTAAATGTGATGTTGGTGAGTCTCGGTTATTGCAGGGGACTTGGGGGCAGACGCAGGCTGACTTTATTGCACATTGATCCTCCGACAACACCTCTTTTTCAGTTATAAAGCTATCTCTATTCGACGGCCAATACTCATTTTAATGGTTTCGAGAGCGTTAGTGTTTCAATATCAGCGTTGGGATAGCGGCAACAGCCTCTCCTTTGGTTGAATCACTGCTTGAGACCTCCCCATCTGTCGGACTTGCCGTTTCAACTTTCTTTGGTCTTCCACCATTTCGAATAGCCTTGAAAATCGCAAGGATCTGATGCCGGCCATCAACAAGCGGGAAGAAGCCCGCGACGAACAGAGTTCCCCAAAGCCAGATGATTGATATCACAAGCCACGCAGAATAGAACTACGATCATGTCAGTTAGTAAAATCTCTATTCTAGTCGAAAGGAATGGGCAACATACGTTCTTAGTAAATGTAAACTTCGCAGCATACATCGGCAACGGCCAAAGCACCCAATGTCCCAAAAACGTCGCCGCACTCCAGATAGCAGCAATCACCGTCCACCTCCTCATGTACGGCAACCATCTCGGATCGCTTCTACTCGTCGGCTCGTCAATCTCCTCTGCAGCTCCATACTCATTCTCAACCACACTTGAAGATACAGAAGCCTCTTCAAATGCCAGCTTTTCCTTCAAGAAATCATTCCAGTCGAAGTTCTGAGGCTTGATTAAGGTGATCAGGACCGAGTATGGCAGAGGAGAGAAAGTTGATGCGAGACAGCCGTACATGCAGGGCAAAAGTTGGCCCGTGGTAGCGATTGAGACGGAACCGTAGAGACCTTTTGCAGAACCCAGCCAGATGCCGAGACCGGTTGCCATGCCGAGTAAGGGGGCGATGATTGCTGCTGGTCTGCTCTGCTGGCGCCATAGGATGGTGAACACCGTGGGGAAGATGCCAGGACATGTGACAACACCTTTCAGTTCTGTTAGTACTACTCACAATCTTGAAGTGGCAGACTTACCAAGCATGTAGAGGGTCCATCCAAGGTCAACGCCAACATAGTGAAGCATCGTGCTAAATGCAGCAGCGATGATGGCGAAAATGATGACTCCGTAATGGCTCCAGCGAATGACATCCCTATCACTCGCACTGCGATTGAAATACCGCCTGTAGATATCGAAGCTGATAATCGACGACACAGCAATGATCTGAGCCGAAAGAGTGGAAGTGACAGCCATGAATGTAATCAGAAGAACAGCGATTGCTCCGCCCTTGCCAGCAATAGCAATAGCGGCATACGGCAATACCAATCCAGCACTGACTTCTTGACTAGACATCGCTCTCGGATACGTAGGCCAGAGTGGTTGATCCTGGATTCCCCAAGCAACACTCGACATCAAAGTGCCGAGTGCCCATGGAATAGCGAAGTACGCGATTCCACCAATCACATAGCCAGGGACGACGGCTTTTGGAGAGGCTGCGAATGCTTTGACGAAGAATCCAGTGTCCATGATCACCAAGCCGAAATTGGTGGTGATATGGATGATACCGAAAAAGATTCCGCCAGTTGAGGTCATGGTCATGTAGGTACCGTCGTGGTTTCCTGAGATTGGGGCTTTTGCAGATGCTGCGAGGACTAAGTCGTAAAGATGACTAATTGATCCGATTTCGGGAACGGTGAAGGCTTTTACGGAGAAGAAGCAAAGGATAATGAGGATTGTGAGGGTATGAATGTAGTCAGTCAAGAATCTGTATGAAGTTCAGTCGGTGAAAGTTTTGGGGGGGAAATCTTCCTTACGTTGCTTTGATGCCACCAACGAAGGTGTACACGACGACACCAACAGGCAGCAAGAATGTTGCTGCAATTATATGCATCCCAGTAAGAGCAGATATTGCAGCAGAAGCTCCAAGAAGCATATTGGCGACGGCGAAGAGATTGTTTACCAAACACAAGAACATGAATACTAAGTGGGCAACTGTCCCGTAGCGAATCCTCACAATTTCGAGAAGAGTGTGTGCTTCAGGGATCTTCAGCTTGCAAGAGATGCCAAGCAGCGAGAAGAAAACGATCATTGGGCTACACCCTGCTGCAAACCAAAATGGACCAGAGACTCCGTAGTCGTAGCCAACAAGAGAAGAACCTAGCATTGCTGTACTCCAGAGCCAAGACTGAATACATGTTAGCAAGACTGTTACCAGAAGGGAGAAAGGGAGCTGACCGAGATCACAGCCGACGCCGTTAGTCCAGTTCGGACGCTTCGATTTGCTGTCATGAACATTTCCGTCTTCGAGTTGTCTTCACCAGCCGTTCTTTTGAGGACCCGAGTCACAAAGACCATTGCTTGAAACAATCAGCAGCTGTCTAGCCTCTCATTCGATGCAGAAATTTACCAAACGCAAACACAAGCCCAACGACGATAACGACGACATATCCTCCAGCTTGTGATAGTGGAGGTGTGATGCTGGTAGCATCGTCTCGTTTGAGGAGGAAAGACATCTTCCTTGTGGACACGAACTTTCGAACAGCGTTACAACACCCCAAGGTTTGGGGATCAAATGGAGGATATATTTTTCTACTCAAAACTCAAGATCATGGTGGGGGTACGGAGAGTTACCTCCGTTCAAGAATTCAAGCCATCAAATTACGTGCTCCCGTTCTAGATTTTTCTTCCTTTTTCTTCCTCCGCAGATCCCATGCGCAATCCCATGTCATGAAGATCTAAACCATGTCTCTTTCCTACCATTTCCTTGATTCTGCATGTGAGCGTGGGATTTCACCGCATCTATGGGGTACTAGATGCCGAAGATGGAGTCTGTCAGACTCTCCCGTCCCCATTTTTAGCACGCAATCGAAGCGAACTTCGCGGAATGACGGCACGTGACCTCGGCTAGTCAAAGGGGGAGGCCAACCACAAGTTCTCCTCGCTTTGACCCTTTCTTCTTCAGTCCCTCAAGTAAGACGGCATAAACCAAAGACTCGATTTTCATTTGGTCTTCTTGTCGGTGCAATGGCTTCCAAACGTACTACGACCAATGGAACTCATCCCGAAGAGGGTGAACGAGTCAAAAGAGCGAAAGTGGGAGAAGCAAAGCAGAAGAAACAATTGATACTCAATGCCTTCGTGGAGATGTGTAAGCACCATCATTGGCCCGGCTCCAGCTTACCAGTAGCACGGATTTGGCTAACGAACATGCAGGCAGTGGACACCAGTCGCCTGGTCTCTGGAGACATCCCGACGATCAGTCGTATCGCTTCAACGACATCGATTATTGGATGGATCTTGCACAGAGACTCGAGAAAGCAAAATTTCATGGCATATTTATCGCTGATGTTCTCGGTATGTACTATTCAGTTATTGTATATTTGCATCATGTGCTGATGGAATTGAAGGTGGCTATGATGTATATAAGGGTCCAAAGAATCTGGAACCAGCAATCATCTCAGCAGCCCAATGGCCCGTCAACGAACCTTTAGCTGTCGTTCCGGCTATGGCTGCTGTAACGAAGAGTATAGGATTCGGTGTCACGGTCGCAACAACCTATGAACAGCCATATCACTTGGCCCGGAGGCTCTCAACTGTTGATCACTTGACTAAAGGTAGACTGGGATGGAATGTGCGTTCTCACTGCCGACACCCAGAGCGTTGTCGATGCCCTAGTTAACTGATTGTATTCAGATTGTCACTGGATACCTCGACTCAGCGGCTCGCAACCTCGGTCATACCGAACAGCCTCAGGTGAACAACTTATTCCCAACTTCCCATAAATAAGGATGCTGACACACCAACAGCATGACGAGCGCTATGCAATCGCAGAAGAATACCTCGAAGTAATGTACAAACTCTTCGAATCCTCCTGGCGCGACGACGCCGTAATCCTCGACTCCAAGAAAGGAATCTACACCGACCCCACCCGCGTCCGAGAAATCAACCACGTCGGAAAATATTTCAACGTTCCTGGCCCTCATATCTGTCAACCTAGTCCTCAACGTACTCCTCTCCTCCTCCAAGCCGGCACCTCATCTTCTGGGAAACGCTTCGCGGCCAAGAATGCTGAAGCGATTTTTGTTGCTGGACATAGTCCAGGTGTGGTGAAGAAGAGTATTGCTGATATTAGAGCGCAAGCGAAGGAGTTCGGAAGAGATGAGAAGAGTGTTAAGTTCTTGGCGATGATCTGTCCGGTTTTGGGGAAGACGGAGAAAGAAGCGAAAGCGAAATTTGAGGAGTATCTCAGCTACGCCAGTGAAGATGGAGCTTTTGCACTCTTTGGTGGATGGACAGGAATAGATTTGGCGAAGTATGGAGACGATGAAGAGTTGCGACATGTCGAGAGTAATGCCATTCGGTCGGCCGTCGAAGGATGGTCCAAAGCTTCACCTGGTATCCCGAAATGGACGAAGCATATTGTTGGGAAACACTTGGCGGTTGGTGGTCTTGGTGCGACAGTCATTGGTACTCCTGAACAAGTCGCGGATGAGTTCGAGAGATGGGTAGAGGACGGTGATGTTGATGGATTTAACATTGTAAGTTTCACCTTCGGACCTTTCTCCTCAGACTGATTTGTGATCTAGGCCTATGCCATCACTCCAGGCTCTTTTATCGATGTAATTGAGCTCTTGTTGCCAGAGTTGAGGAAGAGAGGGCTATTCTGGGATGATTATGAAGTCCCAGGTGGCACATATCGAGAGAACATATACAAGGAGGAAGGCCAAAGTGGGCTGCCAAGTCATCACCCAGCTCATCACTATCGGTGGAAAGCAGAAGCGTAATAATGAATCGTATCCAGGTAACTCGGCTGCAATATAATTGAGCAGCCCGTCATAGTTCCAATCCCTCTCAAAACCAACGATGAAGATCATGCTAGTATCCCATTTCGTCCAACAATCAACAAATGTCTCAGTGTCTCATAGTTGAGTTACCGTAGTGTCCATCCCACACTATATCACATCCCGGCGTTGAGTATATTCCTCCTACAATCCAGAGAACAATATCAATCACGGCCCACAAGCCCATCCCGCCAACAGTCAGCATCTTGAAGACCGCTCTCACATAGTGATGCGCATAGAATTGGTCGACGCCGAGTAAGCCGAGAAACAACGCGAGGAGTGTCGCTGTTCGTTCTTGACGGTAGCAATTGTAGGTTTGTGTGGTTGTCATATATCCCCAATGTCGCTTTGTGAGACTGGGTTGGTCTGTTTAAGGGCTACGGGTTAGCACGTTTGCAGAGATGAGGGGAGGGCGCAGGCTCACCATGGCTTCCAGTGTGGTAGGAGATGATGCAGAGAAGAAGCAGCATGATGAATTGGTAGCTGAGGATGTGGGCGGTGTATTTCGCGACGAAATGTCGGAGTCGAGATCCAGTGTTGGCTTGTCTTGCGCTCTTCTCCATCTTTGTATCTTTGTACTCTTCTACGCTCGTCATGGCTACGATGTGGGACGAGTTTGCTTTGCTGTAGCTGGCCATGTTCTTTGCTGATGCGCAGTTGTAGGGTGTTACCGTTGGATATCGAGGGATTTTGCAAGAAGCAAGATGACACTTTGACGGTGTAGGCTTGCAAAGGATATTGGAAGTGAATTATTGATGATGCCTTTCGCGGAGAGGAAAGTGATGCTCAGAGCGTTGAAGCTTTTAGTGGATACTGAAAGTGGATGGCTGATGATTAGAAGAAGATATTTCAAATACAGTCACAAAATAAAGATGGTGACTCCCAAGGAAGGTGCGAAGGGCTGGGGGAAGTTGTGAAGGAGCCTTGGCGAGACTCCTTCTCACACGCGAGTTCTTGGCCATCACGCTCCCTTCTAATATTTCATGCTCGTCGCTTTCAAAATCGAATTCAGTTTTTCTGCAGTGTTATACTTGCCCTATTTCGCACCCAGAAGAGCACATCAACCCATTCAGTCCCTTGCCCACGACATGTCACATGACCATTATTAGTTTCATACTCGAGGATGTCACCTTTCCCTGTCCTCTCGGATGCGCATCTCTTTCAACATCTCGTCCCACGCCTTCTGGCTAACCCGCCAAAGTCCCTCAGAAACGTGATGAGCGTGCCTTCGTCTCTCGAGTTCCCGCAACCTTATCCACCACGCCTTCCGACAAAATCGATTTTCGGTCATGTCGACGTGAACGTCTACGTTTTCCTCTTCAACATTATCGTGGGACTCTGGAGTTCTTTTTGATTTGAACAGGTTAGTAGTACTTTCGCAGTGTCTCCAAATGTGTTTGTGGAAGAGTCGCTTCATTTGATGCTGTCTTGGCTTATGATTTAGAAGATACTAAGGCTTGTATGTTTAGGAAGTCCATAATATAAAACATTTTATTTTATTTATATTTTGTTTCTTCTAATCACTGTTCATAGCTGAATGCTTTCGTGTATTGGGAATAACAAACGGGTAATAGACTTGATTTTGAAGATGATTATTGTAGGAGAAAGAAAACTCCTTGCCAATACTCGGCCGCTTACCGTATCTCAACTTCGTATAAACGCCATTCAATAGATACAATCTTGACTAATATCATGCTCTTATTTTGGAATCGGACGTTCCTTCTTGATCTTGGCTATCATTTCAGGCGTAATTGAGGCTCTGATATTTTCCAGAATATCAACTCCCTCTTCAAGCACTTTCCACTTTCCTTCCCCAATATGCTTGGCAAAATCAACACTTGCAAGATTCTTCAACTGGCCTTCGAACTCTTACTTAGTCTTGTTGGAATTTCTAACGGCCTTGTTGACGTCGACTGTGGCCCAAGCCATCGTGGTTGGATCTTTGACGTACTCTTTGCGAGTGTTCTTTAGTATTCGGAGGGAAGCGGGAACAGTGTTTGTTGAGGTATGCTTCTTCGATCTTGAATCTTGAATATCTGAAGCCGCTTAATGGAATAATGCTTGTTACTTTGTTTCTTTCGCGGGGTCAGATTGTTTGGTCTGTTGTATTGTTCTCTTCTTTTGATATAACAGAGGTCGGGTCCTGCAATATTGTAGAGGGAAGTGTTTGGGTGAGTTACAGACCGCCGGGATGATTCGACCCTTATAGTTAATTATTATTCTAGTCAATGTTCATGATCGAATCAGAGTAACTGCACTGCACTGCATGAATGTTGAGTATAACTGATGGAGAGCATGCAGTACATTTCTTCAGAATTGCAAACCCATTGCCTAAGCTGACTACCAAACATACATACTTACTGACTTCTCACACTTGACCTAGTACCCATGGATCCACCCAACAAGTAAAACCACCAAATGAAAAACCACCACACCGACTATCCCAGCGAAAGAACCTACAACAACCATCGCATACATCTGGTACCGAGCTCTACTCTCTTCAAGAACCACTGTAGCGTAATCTTCAATATCCTCACGCCTGAGCCTCTGCTAAATTCTCTTGCAAGTGTCGAGCTCTTTGGAACGGATTTGTCAGAGGTGCTGTTTTCCAGGGAGCGAACGCCAGGAGAGTTAGTGGCTAGTGCCCTGAAACTCAGGAACGACTCGCTAAAATACGGCGATCAAAGCCTGGAGCATTCTCTCGGTTAATCTAGCTCCTGTTGGCCCCCAACAGAGAGCACTATCGCGTCCACCTCTCCCTTCACTTTGATGGAGACCTGGAGTCTGGAGTCTGGGGCTCTGGGCAAGCTATCGCGATAAGTTTTCCCCCGTAGCTCTCAGCCACCTTTTTAAGTCGATCGGCCCGATTGCAGCGCTTGGAAATGCCCCAGAAGGGTCACGTTCGAGCCGCCAAGTACCCGAGATATCGTTTTCCGAGCTCCAAGACTTCTTTGGCTCTTGGCCAAGTGGATTTAGCATGTTTTCCCCACCATCTGGATGCTGGCCAGATCCCAAGAACACGTTTTGACACGCAGCTCTAAGACTCTCTGATTCTTAGCTCGGTGGATTTGGAACGGTTTCCCCACCGTCCAGATTCCTAGCTAGACATAGCGTGCATTACTCGGCCTTATGTCCGGTCCTTGGTTGGCGTCTCTGGATTTTCTTCCCAAGTCGAAGCTTCCCCACAATCGCAGATAATAAATAAATAGTTATTCATTCTCCCTCGAGTTTGGTCTTCTCATTCCAAGCGCCTGTCCTTCCTCTCTCCCTTTTCTCACCTCGACCGCGAGTCAACTCCTCAATCATCTCAGCACAGAGCCTCAAGCATCAACATCCCCCACCATGCCTGGCGGAGCCGTTCTCGCGGCTACGGCCGACACCCAGCGCATCGAAGCGCCAGTCACCGTCAAGGCCTACCTTATGTGTGCTTTCGCAGCATTCGGTGGGTTCTTCTTCGGCTACGACTCTGGATATGTTGGAGGTATCTTGGGAATGCCCTACTTCATCCACACGTTCCAACACTTGCCATATCCACCTGCAGGCGCCACCGCCGATGAATCCGCATACTTCGTCATCTCTTCATCCAACAACTCTTTGATTGTCTCTATTCTCTCGGCCGGTACTTTCTTTGGCGCTCTTATTGCTGGTGATCTCTCTGACTGGTTCGGCCGTCGAACGACTATCATCACTGGTTGTGGTGTGTTTGCTATTGGTGTTGCACTCCAAATCGCTTCTAGTACGGTTGCTCTTTTGGCTGTTGGCCGTATCATTGCAGGTTTCGGTATGTCAGCTTCTTTCCTTTCCATGAAAAGCGAAACATTCTGCATCTTGCGTCTTGCACATGCTAACTCACAATCCCCAGGTGTCGGGTTCGTCTCCGCCATCATCATTCTCTATATGTCTGAGATCGCTCCACGCAAGGTTCGCGGTGCCATCGTTTCTGGCTACCAATTCGCCATTACCCTCGGCTTGATGGTTGCATCGTGCGTCAACTACGCCACCCAGAATCGTCTCGACAGCGGCTCCTACAGAATCCCGATTGCTATCCAATTGATCCCAGCTATTATCCTTGCCACCGGTCTCTTCCTCTTACCAGAATCGCCAAGATACTTTGTTATCAAGGGACAGCTGGATAAGGCCGCCCATGTTTTGTCTCGCGTTCGTGGCCAGCCCCAGGAATCGGAGTATATTCAACAAGAGCTTGCTGAGATTGTTGCCAATCACGAGTATGAAATGAGCGTCATTCCCCAAAGCGGATACTTTTCTTCGTGGGCCAACTGTTTCAAGGGTGGATTGGGCAAGGCATCTTCCAACTTACGTCGCACCATTCTCGGAACCTCTCTTCAGTAAGTCGAAACAGTGTCTCCCCTGAGATACAAGCAAGCTAACAGCAACCCAGAATGATGCAACAATGGACAGGCGTAAACTTCATCTTCTATTACTCAACCATCTTCCTCAAATCCCTCGGCACAATCTCCAACCCCTTCCTCATCTCCATGATCTTCACCATCGTAAACGTCTGCTCAACACCCATCTCCTTCTGGACCGTTGAGCGTTTCGGCCGCCGCACAATCCTCATCTGGGGCGCTCTCGGCATGGTCGTCTGCCAATTCATCGTCGGAGCCGTTGGAACCGCTCTACCTGACAACGACAACGCGACCAGGGCCCTCATCGCGTTCATCTGTATTTACATCTTCTTCTTTGCCTCGACCTGGGGTCCCGGCGCTTGGGTCGTCATCGGTGAGATTTTCCCGATCCCGATTCGTTCGAGAGGTGTTGGTCTCTCGACTGCGTCGAATTGGTTGTGGAATTGTATCATTGCTGTTATTACGCCTTATATGGTGGGAGAGGATTATGGTAATTTGGGCCCGAAGGTGTTTTTCATTTGGGGCTCGCTCTGTCTTGCTTGTTTGATCTACTCTTACTTGTTGATTCCTGAGACGAAGGGATTGTCTCTTGAGCAGGTTGATCGCATGTTTGAGGAGACGACACCGAGGAAGTCGAGCAAATGGGTCCCGCACAGTACGTTTGCGGCGGATATGGGTCTTACGGAGAAAGGAACGTTGGATGTTACGAAGCTTGAGCATGTTGAGGCTAAAGTGTAGGATTGGGTGAGTTAGCGAAGAGTTGATGAAGGGCTGATAATGAGTTGATGAATAGTTGATGAAGAGGCTGATGGAGTTAAGGCTGGTTTGACCTGAGATAGTGATGTGTAATGAGTAGAATGAGTCAGCGAATAATATACATTGACATCTATCTCTCTCTCGTTGCCATACACCTGAATGCACATACACAAAATTCTGAACGGTGTAGTCACTCATATGATGATCCTCTTCACCTTGGTGTTCTTCGCCATTTTCACCCAAGCTCACCAGACGATATGAGTCCCAAATCATCTTCGCTACACCTTCAACTAGTCCATGACCGAAACTTCAGCGGCTCGTGGGGACATCATCAAAAGCTAGCGATTCCTCATAATCACTCTCAACAGGACAAATTGAAGTCCGACCAAGCTCATGCAGCGCTGAAGCGAATCGATGTTGACAACTCGAAATGACAAATTCATGAGCCACATCGAAAAAAAACCCAACACTCTAGAACATCGGAGCCAAGTCCGTTTTCTGTCATGGTGGCGCAAGCTGAGGCTCTACCGAGTCCGGATGTGGCTTGTGGCTTGCTCGGGTAATTCTCTGCTCCCTAGCCGCCTCTCAGGGGCAACGGAACGGATGCAGCACTCCGGGGTGATGTTTGCTGGAAAATAAGTACGTAGAGTCGCTGCGAAGTTGTCTCATTATCAATTCTGAGTTCTGACTGCTTCTAAAGATTGCACGAATAAATTATGTATCTTAGTCCCTTGTTCGCAGAATGACGGCAGGTTTCTTGTACTGACTATCAGCAATTAGCGCGCTTCCGCTTCCCATCGTACGCGGGGTTTCAATAATACCCGCATCCAGAAGTGTCTCGCGACAATCTCCTGTCCATTTTTCACCATACTATTTTTCTTCCTACCATCTCGTGCCAGCTGGTATCTTAAGCCACATAATGATGAATGCCCCTTCTTGCTTCTGCTCCTCCTTCTCAATAGTGTGTATTTTCGGTTCACGACTGTTTTCGAAGCACTCAAGTCTGTGTGCATGTGGGTCCTTCTTCAAAGCTACCGTCCAAATATTGGAATATGCGAAGACTGTATGGGAAAGAGATGCATCTTGGTCCTCGGCGCTGCCGTCTTCGCCGTAGCTGATGCGTTCCTTCCCTTTTGCCTCGATCACCTCAGGAAGTATATGTATAGAAGCCAGAAGCTGTGGTGATCATTTCTCTTTCTGTTTCAGTACAATTCTCACTGTCTTTACTATTCTTTTGAGTTTTTTGCAATCATGCAACCCGCATTCTTTTCCAGTGTTGGCATTCTGTCCTTTCTGATAATCACCACCAACGCGTCCCCTCTCTTGCAAGCCTTGAGTCCTCGTGCCGATGCCGTCATTCCTGGATACACAGACGAAGGATGCTACACCGAAGCTACCAACATGCGAGCCCTCACAGGTGGCACTTATTTCGACGATTTGATGACGGTGGAGAAGTGTGCTGCTGCATGTAGTGGATATACTTGGTTCGGTGTTGAGTATGGCAGAGAGTGTTACTGCGGAGATACCATCAACACTGGAAGTGTCCCCGCACCTTCGACAGACTGCAACTTTCAATGTCCGGGGGATGCGACAGAGAATTGTGGTGCTGGAAATCGGCTCAACATGTATTCAAAAGCTTCAACTGCGCCCGCCACCGAGACTCTCACCACATATTCAACTCTAGGATGCTACACAGAAGCGACTACGGGGCGTGCTTTGGTTGGCTTGTCGCAAGCTGATAACACCATGACAGTAGAGCAATGTGCCTCAATATGCTCTGGATTCACAACGTTTGGCGTGGAGTGGTACAGAGAAGTATGTTAAAAAGATCTGCTTACGCTTGACGCTTCACTGACCGTCACGTCTAGTGCTACTGCGGAAACACTTTGATGCCAGGAAGTGTTCCGGCGCCAAGTACCGACTGCAAATATGCCTGTGATGGAAACTCTTCTGAGATTTGTGGAGGTGATTGGAGGCTCAACGTGTACCAATTCAACATCGTCACGAACACCGTGTCCGCCACTGCCACCGCTTCGACTGCAGCTTCGACCCCGACAGCCTATGCTTTCATTGATTGTTACACCGAGGCCACCAATATGCGTGCGTTGAGCTTGTCTTCTTACTACGATGATGCTATGACTGTGGAGAAATGTGCTGCGCATTGTGCTGCATATACTTATTTCGGGGTCGAATATAGCAGAGAAGTGAGTTCCCACGGCTTCGTCCAGTCTTCCAAAAGCTAATAATCTCGGCAGTGCTACTGCGGCAACTCTATCAATTCTGGCAGTGTCCCAGCACCAATCGGGGATTGCAGCTTCCCCTGCCTAGGCAATGGAGCTGAGCAATGTGGAGGATCCAATCGCCTTGATTTGTACCAATACGGTGCTGTTCAATCCTCAACAACACCGACATTGTCCACTAGCACTCTTCTATCAAGTTCTTCGACTTCACCTTCGGCGTCTACAATCGTGTCATCCTCCTCCGGCCAAAGCGAGGGCTCGGCAGCCCCCACATCATCTGCTATTCCAACTCCGGTTCCATCATCTTCGGCTTCGGATATTGCAGCTACAACCTCTTCTACATATCTTTCTAGCTCGTCTAGCATCGCAATAACCACTTCATCGACTGCCGATGTTATATCTAGCTCTTCGACAACAGATCTTCCCACCAGCTCTTCGTCTGTGTATTTCTCAGACTCGTCCAGCGCAGCGGCTTCGAGTACGCTATTATCGTCATCACCCAGCATTATTTCAAGCAGTTCTTCAGCAGCTCTATCAAGCTCCTCCAGCATTGTTGAATCCAGTTCTATCACCCAGAGCTCTTCTCCATCATCCACTTTTGCTACAAGCACCTCCCAGAGCTCTTCCATTGTCATCACAAGTAGTTCAGCAATGACGACTTCTACCTTCTCATCCACTTCGTCATCCGTATGTGCTAAACCTTCCGTTTCTGTATACGAGCTAATTTTCCCAGACATCAAGTTCCACGACCTCTTCAACAACAACATCAGGACCAACCTGTGCTACCCCACTCGCTGATGCAGGCTTTGAGGCCACCACCGCTGCAACTGTCCCTTGGGCAGTCAAGTATCCTGCAACTAGCAACGGATACGTCACATTCAACTTCCAAACCCCAAGCACAACTACCACCCCACACGGCGGATCCCAAGTTGGTGCTATAAGCTACAAGCAGTACTCGCCAGCTCTACAATCATGGTTCAACCAACCAATCACCCTCTGCCCAAATACAGTGTACAACTTCAGCGCAGTAGGCCTTCAATTAAAGCTTCCCAGCATGCCTACAGTTAACTAACATATCTCAGTTCCACAAAGTATCAATCGTAAACCCTGCATGTAATGTTTATTATTATATTGGAAGCGCGGATAGCAATACTGTCTTGACTATCTTTTCGTCGACGGCTTGGTCGCAGGTCACTACGGCTTGGAAGCAGGTTACTGCGACTTATACTTCTGGCTCGACTACGGACGTTACGTTCAATATCCGGTTGACTTGTTCAACCTTAACCTACGCCGCGCCGTCATACTACTTTGATGACATCTCGTTTGTCGCTGCATGAGAGATTGAAACTAGTCTGTGGCTGGGAAGGCTTTCTAGAGGAAGAGAACGGCGGTGTCGTAAGCATTTAGAGGACAAGAAGACTGTATCATTAATGCATTGAAAAACATGCATCGGAAAATTCTCCTTCACGGAAGCTCTGAAAGAATAACCAGAAGTGTGCACGATTCTTCAACCTTGACTATGCCAAGAACTTGGAGATACCCCGCATTTGAGCTGAGCTTACCCCGCACTTCCTGATTTTCCCATCTTCTCCAACATAGATACAGATTTTGTTCTGATTCCCAGCCAGAAAGAATGAAGGAGAGAAGAGGGTGGGACATGAGACCCCACATTGTGGGGTCGACTTCCCCTAACAGTTGATAGATCTTTTCTCGACTTGTACTTGAGGAAGAGAGGCTCAAGAATTCGACTGAGACCAGTTTGTGAAGTTGGAAATTTGAGCCGGAATTACAGCTTCTGAAAGATAGACGGAGAATCATGGACCTGAAAACAATGATCATCGAGCTTCTAGCCCGGATACCACTCCTCTTCTCTGGCCTCTTCCTCTTCTCCTTTCTCCTGATCCTGGTGGACTACGCCCGTATGCTCTTCCTTCGACGTCGACTCCCACCAGGACCTTTCCCCTTCCCAATCGTAGGAAATCA
Source organism: Phialocephala subalpina (assembly GCA_900073065.1). NCBI lineage: Eukaryota > Fungi > Ascomycota > Leotiomycetes > Helotiales > Mollisiaceae > Phialocephala > Phialocephala subalpina. The sequence continues at coordinate 968,754 of FJOG01000001.1, forward strand.
TTTCCAGCTCCCCAAAACTCGACCATGGATCGAATGGGAAAAATGGGCTGGGTATTACAACAATCCCATGACCACAATCTGGGTAGGACGACATCCCAGGATCTTGCTACAAGATGCTTGGGTGGCGTCTGAACTGATGGAGAAGAGAGCTGATATCTGGAGCTCGAGACCGAGATTGATTGTAATGGGAGACTTGATCAATGCGACTGAAACGAATCAAACGACGTTGGTATATGGTGATCGGTGGAGAGTGCATCGGAAGTTGATGGTAAGCATGGTCTTGTTTATCTGAGCCAGGTTGACTGGAAATGATAGCACACGGCCGTTGGCTCCCAAGCAGTCCGCAACCATCGAGCCATCCAAGCCAACGAACCTAAGGTTCTAATTCGAGACATCCTCGAAGAGCCAGATGACTATGTCTTGTCCATTGAAAGATATTCCGTCTCCGCGACCTCCATTATCGGCTGGGGTCGACACATTGATCGAAAGAACGACTACGTCGCTCAACAAGCACTTGCCATCATGGAAGGTGTCAATTTTGTCGTACCCGGAAAGTACCTCATGGAAGCCCTGCCAGCCCTCACGAAACTTCCATCGTGGATATATGCTCTTCCCAACACCATCCGAGGTACAACAACGATGCTTCAGAAGTACTTTTACATGCTCTCTCAGGAAGGAGCAGAATCGAAATGGAACAACTTCTCAAAAGTTCTGCTAAATGGTCAGGAGACGTATGGATTGAGTGATGTTGAAGTCGCGGGCCTGACTGCGAATCTGATTGGCGGTGGTGTGGACACAACTTCAAGCACCATGATCAGTTGCATCCTTGCCATGGCCGTCTTTCCTGATGTGCAAAGAAAAGCACAGGCTGAGATCGATTATGTAGTAGGGGACAATGCTTCACCGAACTGGGAAGATGTTGATGGGAAACTTCCCTATTGCACCGCATTGGTAAAAGAAACATTACGCTGGAGAACTGTCACTGTGCTCGCAGGAATCCCTCACGCGAACACTGTCGACTTTGATTATCGTGGCTACCACTTCCCAGCTGGAACCAACATCACTGGAAACATCTGGGCGATACACCGCCATCCGAGAGACTTCCCGGAGCCTGACAATTTTAGGCCCGAGAGATTCTTGAATGGGTTAGAGCGACCATATCTAAACAACAAAGGCATGAATCCATTTGGGTGGGGACGACGTCAATGTAGCGGTCAGCCCTTGGCTGAGCAGGGACTTCTTTACTCCTTGACGAGACTATTGTGGGCTTTTGATATCAAGCCTGGACTTGATGATAAGGTAGGTTTCGATTTTCGGATTTGTCATGATGTTGCAGCATTTGCTGACTTTCGCAGGGTCATGAAGTCAAACTTGACATTTTCGCATACACGGACAGTGAGAACATGAGACCGGAACCTTTCAAGGCGCGCTTCGCCCCGAGAACAGAACGGATTCGAGGGCTGATCGTCAATGAGGCTGCAAGTGCGAGAGAGGAACTGAGAGTGTATGATGGGGAAACTAGGCTTACCTTAGAGGATGCCCTGCAAGCGTTGGCGTCGGACAAGAAGTTGGCGAAAGCTTGATGAAAGAGCTCCTTCATCCATCATTAATCTGTATCATGAGCGACTTCCGTGTGCCAAATCTCCCAGTTCTCCCATCAGTAAGTGCTACGGCGTTCCGATGTGATATGATCGTCGCGTGCCGCTAAGCGACTGAATTGCGCTGTCGTCAACTCCTCATCCTCAACTAGCTCATCATCAATCACCTCCCTTCTTCTAGCCTAACAGTCGACCCATTGCTGCAACCGTGATTGGGGCCGCCATCGATCTTAAGCTTCGGGAAACAGTAGCCATCGTCGTCTTTCGTATCAACGAATTTGAAAGCGATATGCCCTCCGTGACGCCATTGATCCATCGCTTTATTCCACCACAAAGGATCGAAATACGAGAATGCCGTGCCATAATCGCTGATTTCGCAACCTTCAGAGAACTTTTAGTAATTTGGTCCCCAAATCAATCATTAAATGAATAGGGAGCATACTGTATTTGGCTCTCCAATCAGCAAATCGAACGTAGGCTCGATGGGTTCCATTCTCCGGATCACCCCACTCGTCCAACTCGCCCTCTTCGGACTCCCAGTCTATACCACCTTCGCTGAGTAATGGAGAAGGTAGCGAGGCCAAGGGCTTGAACTTTACGTATTCGTGCTCATGACTTTTCACTGGAGGTGTTCCGGTACTCTGCTTCCAGAAGATATCGTAGACCACAACAACACCATCATTGCTCTTGAAGCCGTGGTCTAGACCGGATACTGAAGCGCCTACCATGTTGTTGGTGGATTTGAGAGCATCTACTGAGGAGAATGCCCTAGGATCTATGGGACCTTGGTATATCTAAGATGTGATCAAAGAACTGTGCAATTGAAAAAATTGAAAGAAGCTGCTGTAATGTCAGGCACGATGTGATGTCCTTTCAGCCTGCATGATAGTGCGTCTCCCAAGACCAGTTCAAGCATGAAGGCGTTGTCTAATGAATTACGGTCTATCAGTCCCTCCTTAACAGTTGCAGGGCTGGTAATCAGATGTAATATGATCCTTCTGTGCCTCCAGCCGACTTAGCTCCTCATCTGTCAAAAAAGTATCCCTAGTAGGTCGACATAGCCTTTTCCTAACCCAAGCATCAACCCAATTCCGCTCGCATGCATCGTAACCGGCGTCAATTCGGATTTTCAGGAACTGATGCCCATCATCATCATCCAGAGTGTTGACGAACTCGAAGTGAAAGTGCTCCGTACCAACGTACTGATCAAAATCCGGGTTGTATCAACGTAGATGGAAGTCTGAGAAAGTGGTTCCATCCTCGCTGATGGTGCAATCTGGGAAGTTCATACCAGTGTCAATGATAGGGAGGTAAGTTTTGAGTACCTACTGTACTTCGCCTCCTGGTTGTAATACTGGACGTATGCTGAGTGCGTTCCCTTGTCTGCATCGTGGTCATCGTCGTGAGTTGTTGGCTTCGGGGGTGGCGCGGTCTTCAGCTTGAACTTGACGGATGCATATTCGTAGCCTTCTATCGGATCGCCTCAGGAGAGAGAGATGTTCCACGGGATGTCGTACACAGCCACTACTCCATCATAGCTATCGATGTTGGCAGGTCGGGGCTCGAAGAGCTCATTCTCGTACTTGTATGATGACTGTGCTGACATTTTGGATAGGTGAAGGAGAAGTCAGAATCCCTATTGGCAAGAATATCCGACAATGTGGGGGACATTCATATGTAGAAGTAGGCCTTTGACAATACATGAAACCATGCAAGGCAGAAAGCATTTCCTTATAACATAGAAAGAGCAAGAGCATGCCAGATCATTAGAGAGAGTCCGGCAAACTTCTGGACATTGATGTATGCCCCTAGTACAAACAAGTTCAGTCATGCATAGGACCCTCACTAAGAACTCATCGGCGGGAGTCACATACCACAAGGGCGGTGTCCACGTGCGAGCTAAACGCCTAATACCCTTGTAGATCTAAATGATCCGACAATTTCCCCACAAGCCACTCGGTTCATTTAGCTCAGTTGGAACGCGGTGATACAGTACCAGTGTCCCAGCCCTGAAGGGACATTTTGATAACTAGCTTTGGAAGATGGAAATATAGCGATTGAGATAACTCCCTTGCAAGATCATACCTTCATACGAAGCCTACTGCTCAATTTAAGCCACTCGTCCATGACAGCGCCTCTTATGGGGCTACCGAAGCTCATCATACCAATCGGGCCCTGCCTTCAGACGACTTTGCTCATCCTCAATCAGAGCTGGTGGAAACGCTGGATCAAAAACTCCCCTCTTGGCCCAACAATTAAGCTCTCTGAGAGTGTCATGCTCATAGCCACAGTGGATTGTAATCTTTAGGAATAGGTCCCCATCACCGTCATGCGTATCCACGAACCTGAATGTCACATCGTCGTTGTCATTCTTGCTCTTCATGTGGGCGTTCATCCAAAGGCAGGAGAAATCGGAGAAGGTTTCGGTATCACGGTCATACTTGCAGCCTAGGGATTCGAGCGAATCAGAAGAACCCTTCGTCCGCGGAAAGCAGTCAGACATACTGTACTTCCCTTGCCATCCCCCACAATACAAGTATGCCTTGTCTGGATTCCGAGGAGATTATCGCTGTCTGAACTCGTTGGGGATTTGGTAATCATCTTGAAATTGAGTCACCGGTGTATTCCTTTCATCACAGAAGGTTGCGTGTGACCAGGCGATGTCATATCTCGCGGTCATCGTTTTGTTGTTGTTCGTACTAGAATCGGAGAAGCCTTTGTCTTCATCGTTGGAGTCATTCGATCTATTAGCAGACATTGTGGTCGATGGTTTGAAGTCCACTGAAGGTGTGGCACCGACGTGCTGCAACTGCTGAGGTTGTGGTGGGTGCCTTCTGTGCCCTGTTAAATTTTGGGGGGAGCGACTGTATAGCGATCACCCGACAAGAAAGACAAGTAAAAATATCCTGAATGCACTGGAATGTTTGTATAAGGCGAAGTAAGTCCAAAGACCTTCTGTTGCGCGCCTATTGACGAGTAGAAATCCTTTCAACTTACAAAATGCTGAAGCCTCGTGGAAATCTCAATGTAAAGACACTCGTCCTTGTGCCTTTGAGACGCGCCTTTCAATGCCACTTAATGCAAATTTGCAAAACATATATCGAATGATGGGGACTTCCAATCCAAGCTCCAAAGAGGTTTAGCATGTTCAAAGTGCCAGCCGTACTGGGGATTTTCAGTACTCTCTGTCCTGGTGGGGGGTGACGACACTTGAATGTACAGAAGCAAAAACAAAAGAGACGGTGGACCTGAGGCTGGATCAACTTATGACTTCTCTCTTGGTAATCTGTACCGGAGCCATCTATCTCGACTCGTCTAAGCAATTGCTCCAGCTGTACTAGCAGCAATTTCCTCCCGTAGCACTTATTTAACGACAGCCTCCTGCTGCGTGTTGACTTCTATCCTTATCCTCGTCAGTGCGTGCCTCCAAACAATCTCACTCCTCGTCAGTAAGAGCACCCGGCCCTTCAGCTTCGTGATGGCGCCTCTTTGCCCAACATATGAGGTATTCAGGAGCACATCCGCTGTAGCCACAATCGGTATCGATCTTCAAGAACGGTGTATCCGTTTTTGTCCAAAGTGTCAACAGATTTGAACGAGACGTCACCTTTGCCCATAGAATCTTCTTTGACCACTAAATCGTTCATCCAGAGATAGGACAAATCGGAGAAGGTCTTCTGGTCGATGCTGATCGTGTAACTTAGGCGATAAAAGTCGATTAGGCTTCACTTCTGTATGTGAAAGCAGAATGGAAGCATGCTGTACTTTTCCCTCCCACCACTCCCCAGCGCTATAGGACACCTTGTACTCTGCTCCCATATCACCACAGTCGCCTGCTGATCCTTGCTGTTCGACAGGTGCTGGTGAAATGGGTCCCACGAATTTGAACTTGACAAAGTCCACTTCGTATCCGCGACGTTTGTGTGCATGGGATGCCGACCAAACAATATCGTAGGTTTTGACATTCTCATCATTGTCCATACTGGATTGAGAGAAGGTTTGGTCTGGTCGCGAGAGTCGTTTGTTTCGGATCGTCATCGGATCCATTTAAGGACATTGTGATCGCTGACATAGTACGAATCGAGGTGCGGCACTGAGGTGAGCGAACCTGCTATATATAAGTTCATGAGCACAAGAGACACTCTTTCTTCCATTATCGAACACTGAAGTGCGGTTGGTAATATACAGCAAGAAACGCCATAGAGCGAAAGGCGAATAATTGGCGTTCCCTGCTAGCGCGAGGCTAAGTCTTCAGCCTTGCACTAAGATGATACTGTAGCCTCGTAAAAATTGTTTTGTTCCTCGTCGAGTCATCATCCCATCCTCAGAGTTCCACAACCTCGAGGTCTTTCCAACGACATATTCCGTCACAAATGTATTGAAGCCGCATCTGAGAAATCATTTCGAACATCGAGAATGTACAACACCTTTGGTATAATTCTCTCTGGTTCATTCAAACGTCGCAGTCGAAGAATACCCAGGTGAATCTCATTCTGGTCTGGACTGGTTCTTGAATCTTCAACGCAGATATCTCAATTCTCCTCCCGAACTCCTCAACTGATCTCTGCCATGGCTTCGAATCCGGTTTCTGAGTTGTCTTTCGACACTCGTATCCTACCAGTCAACACCGGTGATTTAGGCAGATTTGAAGACCCACGAACACTCGAGACTTGGACTCTGCCTACCGACCGAAGGACTCTTAATCCTCTAAGAATAGCTGCAAAGCACCTTTCAGAAACCAGTATACCTGTCGGCTTCCCTACAGAGACAGTATACGGCCTTGGTGCAGACGCAACGAGAAGTAATGCGGTCAAAGGAATTTACAAGGCGAAGGGTCGTCCCTCAGACAACCCACTCATCATCCACGTCTGCGACCTCACCATGCTACGAGACCTCCTTATTCCATCTGGTCAAATGAATGGCAACTTAGCACACGGAGACCCAATTCCTGCAGTGTACAAGCCACTGATCGAACGCTTCTGGCCTGGACCATTGACAATTCTACTTCCAAACCCAAAGCCAAGCAAGCTCGCTCCAGAAGTTACAGCCGGATTACCAACCTTTGGTGCACGAATGCCAAGTTCTCCTCTCGCCCTTTCGCTCATATACCTCGCTGGTGTCCCGCTCGCTGCTCCATCTGCGAATGCTTCCACAAAGCCATCTCCTACGACCGCTGAGCACGTCTTGCACGATTTGAAGGGCAGGATAGAGATCATATTGGACGGAGGAGCATGCCAAGTTGGGGTCGAAAGTACGGTGGTGGATGGATTGTGTGACCCTCCCGTGGTGCTCAGACCAGGAGGCGTCAGTATCGACGACATTCGCCAGTGTAAGGGCTGGTCTGCTGTGGTAAAAGGCTACAAGGATCAAAGTGAGATTGGTGCCAGCGCTCCAAGAGCTCCAGGGATGAAGTACAAGCACTATAGTCCAAAAGCGAAGGTCGTCCTTTACGAACCTGGCTCACTCAAGGACCCGTCGGGAATTCCACTGGAAGTATGGAGGATCATCGAGGCGAAGGAACAGCGACTCGCTCATCTGGGCTACGAAATCCTTGGCCGACCAGCCGTTATCGGCATTGTGAGCACGAAGAATTGGCAGAATTGGGCCGGCTTTCACAACGCCAAATGGAGCCGAGAGGAACGTCCAAAGAACATCTGCACGAATATCCTCAATGTCAAGAAGTTGAAGAGCCCAAATTCGTACAAGATCCAGAAAGGAGAACTCTGGCAAGGCAACCTACCAACTGAAGATTCTCCCCATGGCGAAGACGAAGTTCCCGACAGCTGGGACTCTCCCGACAAGGAACGAGTTGCAGACATAATCGAAATATCGCTTGGCAAGGAGACGAAAGACATCGCTCACGGACTTTTCTCCGCACTTCGAGAACTAGATCTGAGAGGGGTGGATTTCATATACGTAGAAGGCATCGCAGATGAAGGAGACATTGCCGCAGCTGTCATGAACAGACTTCGCAAGGCAGCTACGGTCATTGAGAAGTGATAGAATAGATATTGGCTTTTGCAGATAGTTGCAAGGCATGCATTGAATCCAGATTTGATTTCCGCGCCAGGAAATGCTATCCCATAACTCCAGGTCTACTCCCAAGCTTTTATTCGGCCCGTTTCTGATATCCGTCCATAGCTCGACCCTTGCAATGTTGCATTCAATGTAGATATGCCCCGAACCCAGACCTCATCTGCCAACAAAACCGGAGCCTTCGATATCTGCAAATACTTCAGTGATTCCAAATGTTATATTCGCCCCACCCACATCTCAAAATCGCCCACAACTCAAAGTCCCTGCCTCAACCAATCCCCCAACTTCGCCTTTCCGAACTGCGCCAAATTATTCATGCCCTGCTCACTCAAATCAATGCCCTTCAGTTGTGTGACATCCTGTGTTGGCGCCTTGCTGACTCTTTGTACGATGATTGTTGGGTCGGTTTCGAGGATGATGCCATCGTCGACGATTTCGTCGATTGCGAGGGAGACGAGGTCGTAGTTCTCGATGATTGTGCGCTTGTCTACTGATTGTCTGTTGGTTTACTATTAGCCTGCGTCCATGTAATGGTACTGTCTTTCACTCTCCTCCTCCTCTACTCTCTCCCCTAAGTCTGCCAGGACATTTGTAGGAAAGAGGCAAAGGAGTACAGGAGAAGTAGATACCGGGAGGGGATGGGCACATACTTAAACAACAAATGCAAACTATCCCTCAAACTCAAAATCACATTATAAAGCATAATCTCATTCTCATCCACCCCGCCCACGACATACATCATAACATCGCTCTCGCTCTTGTAAAGAACAATCCGGTTATCATAGAGGATGATATCTGCTGTCTGCTTGGCGGTCTTTTCGAGGAGGCCTTTCTCGAAGGCTTTTTGGGATTTTAGGTCAGGGTAGGCGGATGTAGGAGCATCTGCGAGGTTTGTTAGGGTTTGGGTTGAAGAGGTTTGGGATGGAGGGCACATACGCGAGCCGTGGACGGAGCTGTGGTGGGGTGCGTTGTAGTATTTTGCGAAGACGCGGGAGCCGTCTTCTGAGTTGAGGATTAGGATCGCGTTGACGGATTGAAGGGACATTGAAGGTGCCATCTTTGCGGTATGCGGTGGTTGTGGAATTGTGTGAAGTTTGGCTGAGATGTGGCAGATTCGAGGGTGTCGAAATGTGGTCGCCAGATGAAGTTGTGGCAGCCTCGTTTATGAGGCGGGAACAAAAGGACAACTTCTGCAAATTATACGCATTTGCACATCGATCATTCATCTTCAACATCATTTGGTATCAAAGATAATCGCCTAGAAACCTATCTACTTCGAATCTTGTCGTTCAATCTGACAGATCTTACATCTGGGACAATACAACCCATTCTTCACCAATCCTGCTTGATCTTCCTCCTCCGTGGGCTGGACCGGAATGTCTTCATCTTCTCCCAGATCATGTCCTGCAGGCTCTGCAGACCGTTCTTTCAAGCTCCGCCTCAGCTCATCAACTCTCTTCACGATTTCTTCCGCCAGATACCAAACCCTAGCTCTGTTCCTCACTCCTACTACACCCATCCTCAAGATGCAAAGTTGCTTGTAGACAGAAAGCCAATTCACATTCTTGGTAAAGTTTCCTCTTCCGCTTCTTCTGATGCTTTCTGCGTCTTGCTCGTTATTTACCTTCTCTGGATCATCGTCTTTGAACCATTCCCTCCACCAGTCATCGTCCATCTGTTTCAGCTCGTCCAGTTCCCAGAACCACGGAAGCTCGTCCTGTATGAGCTTGTGAAACAGCTGTTTTGGCAGTTGTCGGAACGAGCGTGAAGCAAGACGCAGGCTTGTAATGTCTTTAGACGGGAGATCATATAGTATCATGTTCTTAAGCTCAGCAGGTAGTCTTGAGAATGGGTCTGTTGGGTTTTGGGGGACTGTCGGATTATCGGGGCTTGGAGTTCGAGTCATGAACACCCCATCACCACGAGGGTAATCACCATAATGTTCAGAGAGTCCGAATAGGAGACCAGGGATTTCGACTGGGTTGGCGCCCAAGTACTGTTACCGTTAGTCTCACGACTGTCAGCATTGATGCAACAGAACCTACCTCGGTGCCAGCTACATGTTTCCAAAACTGCTGTCTGCATTCGAATATGATCTGTTCTTGCTTCATGTTCTGGAAGCCACAGTTTCCACAGGCTTGTCTCTGTCATGTTGCATTAGCAATGATTTAATTTTCTGAATCTTCTTCACTCACAGCCCACAGTGCCATGAATCCCTGAAGGTCGACCTTGCCCAACCTCATCTTACAGACACGCTCAAAAATCATCCAGCAGGCATCGTGGACTGGGACTCCAACACCCATGTCATCGTCCATATCGACCACACAATAGTTCTGTGGAAAGAAATTGTCGATTCCATAGCGCACGTGCTCAAGGTCTCCAGGTTCAAAATCATCGGGAGGGCAAGTCGTCTGAGACGTAAGGAAGAAATCCGATTCCTTCTCATAGTCCGTTGACTCTTCATCGGGCTCTTGATCCTCTGGTCTCTTCACAATGTATCGTGGACGATTCATGCCCTTCATTTCCTCAACACCAATCTTCAATCCATTGTACCCACCATCAAAGGTGCATCCTCGCCCAGCGATGTGGATCCACTCTGCTTGCTCATGAGCAATGTTCTCACAGCCGCTCTGTTCTTTGAAAGTCGTACATCGGGATGACATGGGATCACCAGAGTAATACTCTGGACTTGAATATCCCCATCCTGCTGATTCGGGTTCGTGCTTAGTGCGGACTCGCGCCACGTTTATCGAAACGGCGCATATCTGGCAGCAATTTTCGCTGTACCCCATTTTGCGAAAACAACAGCTTGAAATTTGGTCGATATTGAAGGGAAATCACTGTTTATGTATTGCTTGATCCTTCCAGCCAAGATTCAGCTGGGTAGAGCTTGTTGCCTGCCCTGCCTAGAAGGATCGCCCACAGACGTCACGATACATGCATCACATGACCGAGATGCAGTCAGCACTTCCTTCGCGAACTTCCATCGTCACTGTCGTCACCGAACTGTAGAAATTTGCGGCTTTTGAATATCACGACGCGTGGCTGAAATCCTCCCAAATTCTAGACTAGTCGTCTCGGTTTATCGTAGTCACCATGTATATGAGCACCAACCGACATGAAAGAGATTCAATCGACTTAGTGAACATGGGAGATGATTTCACGACCATGCTACTTCTGAGTGCAGTCGATACTTATTGTTTGGGACAATTTTTTCTTCTCCGCTTTCATTGAGTGCGGTGCTTTGGTCTCGAGGTTCATCTTGTTCGTCATCATCGAATTTCTGTTCGGGAAACGGAAGTTGGGGAAATGCCTTAGAAGCCAAATACGCTCGCTGGTGTGATAAACTATCCCTGCGACAGTCAATTCTTTACTGGTTATGAGAGATGTGAGGGTTCAAATGGGGAGCGTCGAAGACTGAGAGGGCGGGGAACAGGTATGTATTTGGGCTGTTTGTGGAGTGAACGGAATGAGGTGGGTAGTTGAGGTGGAGGGGAGGGTATGGCTTTTCAATTGGATCGTAGATACGTCTGAGAATCTAATTAGAGGACCAACAAAGCCAAAAGTGATGAATCTGATGATAGTACCCCCTGTAACCTCGGTTAGCGAAGCGAGAATAGTGACTCAGACGAATCATATTCACTTGGCATTTGATTTTACGACGCCAAATTTGAACAAGTTACCGCCATCCTGCTCCTCATTCTCATAAAGCATCACGGCTACCCCGCAAGCACCGTGTAGTCAGTTGCCAGGCCAGAATTATGGCTGAAGAGCACAAGCAATCAGCGTTCCCATTCTCCGAGTCTTACCTAGACTTTTTTCCCCCCCTCTTGTCCTGTCAAGACTGAGAGAATGAAGATGCTGTAAGCACTTGGAGTGATGCTCACGCAAAGTCAAACCGGTTGAGGTCTCAATATCCGCTACAAACTTGAAAAGGTGAAGCTCTATCAATCTAGTGTCTCTCCGTAGTAATTCAAAAGACCGCGAAGCAACCATGAAGGCTCCACCCAAAGTTCGAATTCGGAACCCACTTCGTACTCTTCTAACAAATTTGTCGCTCCGAGCCCATTATCACCATGCCATTCATTGCTGCCAAGCCGAACCTCAATGTTATTGCTCTGGATCTGAGGTTTGGGTGGACGACGTCCAAGTTCCATTGGAGATTGCGACTGCGGTACTCATAGTGGTAGTTTATGTTTCGTAGCATAATCCAGAAGCAAGGTACGAATAGATTCTGCCACCTTCAGATCCGACTTTATCTGATCCGAACAAAATTCAAGTTCTTACTCCGTACCAGTCTCCCCCAAGTGTTTAATCAAGCCAAGGACACACAAATCTAAGTCCGATTGCAATTCTGGCGCTGATATTCCGTGCTTCATTGCATAGTCTCGAAGCATGCCATGGATAGATATCGTTGCACACAGGCTTGATCGAGCCTCGACATCGACTATTGCTCGAACACATTCATCCAGTCGAGACTGGTACCAAAGATTTTGTTTCGACTCGAGATATGTCTTGTCCCATTCCTTTCGGTCAATTACCATCGTGCCCCATTCAAAAAGGGCCTGCACGCAATCATCACGCAGCTCAATGACTGCTATCCGTAGAGGGGTCCGCGGGTTCACATGGCCTGTGGCATTGATGTCTGCGCCGGCCTCAACCAGAAGCTTGATAATACCAGGGAAGCCCCCCCTCCCCTGCTGCAAGCCGTAGAGAATTTCTGTGCTTATTTCCAGATGCTTTCACATCGGCCCTAACACGTATCAGGCTCCGAACAACCTGTTCGTGGCCACGATGAGCTGCCGTTAGAAGAGTGGTCCCAAAAGGCCCGCCATCATCGCTCACATCAACTCCCTCCTTAAGCAACAATTCTACAACACCATCTGCAGCACTGAAGGAGGCAGCAGGTTTGCAATACGTTGCCATAATTACCCCTAGCGTTGATGGAAGCGCCAGCAGACATCGGAGTTTGAACAAGAGGGATATCACGGTCTGCCGAGTATCCTTCGCATGCTCTTATCAATGGACTGAATTTGACTTCGTTGACGTTCGCGCCGTGATCCGAGAGGATTCTAACTGTGCCGTACCGCTTTACACGGGCTTCTGCGTAGATCGGCTTTCTGAGATACAGAGTTGCCGTGATTGCGTTGAGATCTATGTTAGGGCGTTGGGGGATGGTTTGTAACAGGGAAGCGAGACCTGTCACGGAAGCCCACGTAATGGGATGAACTGGACGACGATCTGGACCAAATGGTCAGGGTCGGCTTTTGGGCTTCACCGGATCGAGAAAACGGTCGTCTTTTTGGTCATATCGGCCATCACAAAATGCCATAGTCGACCATAATCGCCAAGAGAGTTAGCTTCGTACTGCATGAACTCTACTGCAGCTTGCTTCAGATTGGCAGACGGTGTTTCTTTAGTAAGTTGTTGCATATGGTAGGTCCAGCAGTGTGCCGTATAAGTCAGTAGAGGAAACTCAGTACATATCTGAAAGCTGAGTCCTGTAACTGGAATGCTTTTACCCACAGTGAGTAAATATGTAAAGCAGACCGCAACAATCTTGCGGTTGGCCATGGATGCAGCCAGTTGGTACTGTTGAATCGAGCTTGCTGATGTACGATTCGATAGAAGGTATTCTTTAACTGAACAATGGGCAAACTGGGCTGTCAGTCGAGAATCCTCGCATTCCACGAGACCGTCATCCCCTGCTATAAAGAAACTGCGAAGCCATCGGTGTTCCGCGTCTGCTGATGAAGGCACCACTGAGATCAAACTAGCTGGGATGATTCTGAGCAGTTTTTGACGGTGGAGTAATTGAGCTTCCTTTAGAGAGAATGTTCGGTTGTAGGACAATATGACGATTGCCTCGGCGAGCTTTTCCAGCGTAATAGGTCGTGCAGAATATGCGATCAACAAAAAGGCACGCCAAGCATATGTTCGATCACCAGGATCTTCGATTTCTTCCAGTATTCTGTCATAATAAGCGTCAAGACTCCTCGGAAGAACAACCACAGCAGTTCGAATCTTGGCCTGAGTTCGGATCCGACTCAGAGCATCGAGTTGAAGAGCAACAAGGCGAAACCTTTCAAAAAGTTAACAAGTAATCAGACTGTTTGAACCCAAGTACGGACATTCCATTTGCCTGCTTTGCAAGCTGTTTCTTCACATCTTCTTTTGAGAGACGATTCCATGTGCGGAAACTTTGGTGCTCGAGACGGTGCCCAAGAAATTTGAGGATGTCTTGCTCAATATGCGAGCCTTGGACGTTGACATTCACAAATGGACTTTGATCTAAGAATGAACCGAGGGACTTCTGGATGTCAAGCTCACACCTGCTGGTGGCCAAGACATGTAGACACTATAATTACCAAGAGCGTACTTCGTGTAGAAGGTCCAGAAGCGTCTCTCGCTGATTGTTAGCTTTCGAGCACTCATCCAATGCGTCCATGACGAGATATAGATTGTCGAAGCCATCAGTTGTTACTTTCAGCAGGGGCAGCAAAACCTCAAAAGTAGGTTTTGTTGGCCAAAGTTGGCTTGGTCATATGCTGACTGGAGCTCTTCGGGAGTATCACGTCGATTACTGCAAATATCCGCAATGAGAGAAGATAGCGCGTTGGCAATGTTTTGCTTTTCAGCACATGCAGAAGTGAAGTACCAATATACGACTGCTGTGTCGATATCATTGGCGGTCTTCTGGATGTGATCAATCACGGTCGAACTATCTTGAGTCAGAGCGTTCTACACGGCAAGATTTGTCCGGTTCTAACCACAATATGGATTTTCCAGCTCCGGCTTCCCATGAGCGCCAGCAGATATCGATCATCTCGAGAGATTATCTCTCACCGTTGCCATCTAACCAAAGGAAAGAATTGGGTGTGTTGCCCCAGTACTTGAAGTCCCGGCTTTCTAGAAGCTATGGCCCGGTGCTTTCCTCATGCTTGATACGAGCTTCATTGTGCTAGTCTGATGGATCGGGGACTCCTCGTGTGAGCCAAGATATAATGCGCCGTCGCTGATTTTCATCTCGAGGTGCTCTGTTGTCCGCCTGGATATCTGCAACTATATTATAGGCGCCCATCGCTATATCAGAGACATCTGCTAGAGTATCGGATATGTCAACTGTCTTATTACTACAATCAGTCAGTGAACTAACTGAGCCAAAGTGAGCCCGAGGAATGATGTCTTGGAGAACGTACAAATTTTCCACACCAAGACCCAAACCAAGGCTAGATTTGTACCTCTCCAACACAACTATGCGCTTCTCAACATCCTGCTTCTTAAATGGCCATATCAGCGATCGCAAACCTCTGCGAGGTTTTCCCCGATGGCTTGAAGTACCAAGCTCATTGTAGAACTTTTCTAGTTCTGCCTGACATGGTTTCAACGGTCCAGCCTGATCAGTAAAGACAGTTTTACACAACGAGAATTGATCGATGTGCTTCTGCGAGAGCTACCGGAGGCCAGTGAGGAGTGTTTCCATGCTCTTTACCGAATAATACGGCTTCTGAATGTCGTGCCGAGCATCGCGCAAAGCCTCGTAATACTGTTTGAGTCCTGAAGCAACAGCTTGTGCGATCTGAATAACAGCTATGATACTCGCTGCAGCACTAAGTCCGTCCATTGTCGGTGTCAATAACGTGCGTTGATTAGAAAAAAAGTATTCAATTGGGCAATCGTAAGGGAAACTGAGTGGGATATAAGATTGGCTGAGTACAAGAATTCCGCGATACAGTCTTGGTGCAAGTGCTGCAGCCTCGGGACGAGAAAGCCTCATCAATCCGCCAATAGAAAGCCGTGCGATATTACTGGCTAGAGAATCACTGGAATCAATGGGTGCTAGGGCTCGGCGAGAAGACGTTCAAGGCCTACTACCGTCATCCAATCCGTGTCGCTAGCAAATCACGGCCCAACACGCGTCGAACAATCTTCATCCAGCGAGCCCGTCGATAAAACAACACATCATGGCCTGTACAGAGAATCAAGGCGCAATTGAGTAAAATGGCCATCGGGATCCTGGATTCGTAAGTAAGTGGTGCCTTGTGTGATTCGTTGGCTGTGGTGTGTCCTCCCTGAGTGATGTTTTAACACTAGGAGCGATGTCTTTACGACATGTGCAACAAGTTCCTGCTGGAGAATTTACATCGTTGTGCAATTTCATAATCCGGAGAATCAGCGAGAAACAGCGCAACCGACGCTTCTGAGAATCATGAGCAGCCAGAGTGTACGTTTTGGAACGGTTAGCTATAGCCATCATGCGAGCTCTGGGTACCGGTCTTATGAGAGTGACAGTGATGACGGTAAGCAATATGGTGATACTTGAAGCCTAGAGCTCATGTAACGGCAGGCAGTGTGTATACCTCGGACTCAGATCCCTCCGGGCGAGAAGATGAGGGGTATCCGACTGAAGATCATGATTTTGCGATCATACCACCAGGACCAGAAACCTCAACATGGCCGAACCGGTTGCTGGATGTCCGAACTATGACTTCATATCCTCGAACAGGGAAAGCAATCTATAACGGAATCACGGAACCCGCATTCAACATTATCTCGTACACTTGGGGACGGTACGAGGACCGCGATGGGACCAGTAGCGGCAAGTCCCTTAGTGTGACTATCAAGGACGGATCGTGGAAGCTGCCTATCATCAACTCAAGCAGAAAGGACAACGGAAGGGGAGGCTCGGTCTATCCTTTCTCTATGGAGGAGCTCGAAGGTGTATTGCGTATAGTGGCAGAAGGAGTTGACTTCGTCTGGCTTGACGTTGCTTGCATCGACCAAAGCAGCGCCTTGGAAAAGGCAAAGGAAGTCGGAAAGCAAGCCAGTATATTCAAGCGGGCCACAAAGGCGTTCATCTGGCTGTGGGAGCATGATGAGGAATCCTTGAGGCAGTGTGTTGAAGACTTCTCGTACATCGTTGAGAAGCTCGCCGATTGTCATCATCGACCTCCTACAAAGCTCGCAGACATCGCAAACAACGCCATAAATGACTTCCTTGATGATTCATTTTTTTCCAGTCTTTGGACTTTGCAAGAGTCGTTCATCAGGAGAGACGCGATCTTGATTTCGCGATCCGGTCGCACAGCAATGGCGACCTCGGCACCTAGCAATCAGTGGCCGGACACTCACGTCAACTTTCGCGACATGGCATACCTCCCCGCACTTTGGGTAAGTGAGTATGCGAATTCTTGCGATGACCAAGTCCGGGAAGCCGTGAAAAGATCGGGGTTCAAAGAAATCTTCGCGGAAAATCCGCTCGCACTGTTCAATATGGCAATTCTCCGTGGCTGCCAGATTGGAGAGGATAGAGTGTACGGCCTCCAGCAGATATATGGCCTGAAACTGGGGAAATCGATATCGGCTTCCGATGCACGAGACCCAAGTCTAGAGGACTTGACAAATGAGTTTGCAACTGCTTTGAACAAGAAGTATCCTATCCTGGCTCAAGCATTCGTCCATGTCACAGGTGTGGCTCACCATGACAGATGGAGGATTGATCAGAGCGTCGTCATTCCAGCATGGCTGTATTCGGTAGTCGAAGTGAGGCCACCGCAAGTCCCTGGCATGACTGTCTTCAATAGCAAGGAATTTGGAACGAATGAGGTGATATTTGAAGGTTCTACTCTTCCATTGAGGAAGTTGGTCGATTCTTGGAAGACTGCACGATCCTTCACCGAAGAGGAACGCACTGGGAGACCTCCCTCTTGTGGCGATGACGGGGAAGATGCGGAGCCTGGACGACCTGATTTGGGCAACGAGGTACATGACTTGAATGACCTGCAACATTCCATCTACGTAGATGAAGGGCCATGGCTAGAAGACCTACCTTCCGTCAACGAACGATCAGAGCTAGGACTGGGATACGACAGACCTCTTCAAATTGGCAGAGACTTGGCACACTTGACAGAAGAGGGATACAATTGGCAGATATTAATCCTCGGAAAACTATTACGGCAGAGTGAAATATCAACAAGCAACGTGGTAGCTTGGGCAGGTGTGCTAGTATTTCAAATTGGGGAGGAAACGTGGAGGAGAGCAGGATTTTGCACTTGGCTGGAGGAGGATCTGTCGCAAAGCATGGCGTCCATCTTGAATCGTCCGTATAGCGAGTATCAACTGATGTAGACTTCGAAAATATTTCATGGACGGTATGAAGGAAGGAAGCGGTCGCGTCGCTTGGAAAGAGGTCTCATCTAGCCCCATTCATCCTAGTCCAAGCCAAGACAGCCCCATCACGTGAAGTCCTAATTTGGACAACTTACGTGCAAGACATCTCTTTTCAAACAGCTTCTTGAGTCTCTCTTCTTCTTGGAGACATTTTATACGCTCCTAGACTCTCAAGTCATCTCATGAATCACCATGGGGAACTGAAGCGGCCTCGAAAGCCTCTCACCAGAACTGTTAGGCGAGATCATCTCCTATTTTCCCGAACTCAAAGACCGAATCCCGATGTTACGAATATCCAAAACACTCCACAAAGCGGTTCTGCCAGGGATCTATAAGTCATGGTATTATAACAGAAGAAAGCACTCTTTCAAGTCACTGCACTACTTCTTGAGAACATCCTCGAGAATCCTGACATTGCTGCTTATGTCTAACCCTAGATCTCTAGGAATGGGATCCTCTAGAGTATGATAACGATGGCTGCTACTCCGGAACGAGGGAGACTTCGATAAGGAAGAATCCGACGTAGCTTCAGACGTAGACAAAGCAGAAGAGACCACCCCCCCGGACGAAATGGCATTGATCCGGATATTCCACTCATGCAGCAGTCTTATTTGGGTACTTGGGCCAAGCCAGAACGCGGAAACCCATTTTCTCGACTTCACCTATATCCGAAACCCAGGAGCAATGCTAGCAGTCCTCACTGCGTATGCCCCTAACCTCCGAACTCTGTAATCCTCACCCTCGTCCGAATCTTGTGTTGCTGGTCTCGAAGATACCAATAAAAGTTGCCTTCCAAACGTACACATGCCCAAGTGCTGCTGAGATATAAATGTTTATTTCAAAGTTGAGAGGCGCCTTGGGTGATTTAGGCATCTTGTTGCTCCCGATGGTGAATACTTAGTGTATTGCATGCTAGATTCACACAAGCCAGGGAACGGGAGTGAGAGGTCTGGAGAAACTTGAGGACGTGTACGTTTGCGCAAGCCTGCATATCGGCGTGCGTACGTTTCTCATTGTCGCTTTGCTCTCAACTTCGAGACTTTTTGGAGATTCTTCTGACAAGGAATCCTGGTCGTGATTTCTAGACAGCTTCTCTAGCACTTGCTTTAGCTTTCAGAGGAAGAAGGGGACCTAAGAACCTTCTGTATATTTATTTGTATTTCAATTCACGTACGTTACGAATGGGATGATACTGCACCACAGCCCCCCCGACGCCCCTAAGCGAGCCCCCCTAAAATTCGAACTTGAAACTCAGTGCACCGCCTTGTTTCTATTCCTGCGCAGTCCACTAAGACGAAAATAACAATGCAAGGTGAGTCGGAACATAAAAAGTCCTGGAAAGGCTTGGAGACTGGGAGTGTAGTCAAAGAACCAGATTGGAAGGACGATTCGCGAGTAGAACGAGTACGAGGGCCAACATCAACATTCCATCGGCACTTGCCCACGTTGTCTCAGCCGCTCCTACTGATGTCTCTCGCTTGAGCCGAGAATTTCCCAAAGCATCACAGTGATTGTCGAGGTAAATGAAGAGCTTGAGCATCAATCGTATTTTGGACATAGGCAGATACACTTTCTGCTGACAGGATTGCCTGCTTGCACGGTCGGCCATCGTTAGAGACGCGGCAAGTATCCAGAAAATCAAAGGACAAAAGATAAAGAAAACGTAGAAGAATGCAACAAGTATTTAGTCATAAGACACAGAAATGCATTATTTCTATGCTAGGTGAATACATGTCTTCAGGTTGTCCTCCATCACCTAACCCGCAGACCTCACCCATCAAATATGTAGATACCAGGATCGCTTGAGCCAATCACCGACTCGGCCCAACGCTCCCAAGCTTTTGTGTGATACTGAGCCCCTTGATGCAGACGCCGCTGAAAAAGCAATTCCCAAAGCAAAGTACCGTAACTGTGTCGTCAATATTATATTCCGCTCTAGATGCGGTGCTTTTCGCTTTCTGTGCTAAGCATTAATACGTGTATAGGGGAGGAAGAGAAGGAGATTATTGGGTGGTTGATGTACCAAGTCTTGAGTAAAGCATGTACAGTGCCATTTGATTGCATTCCGCGGTTCCGGTGATTGTGACCAGTCTCTCGTTGCTGTTGTCTTGAGGCTCGTTGATCTTGATGACGGACCCAGAGAGTTGTCTGATTTCGTTGATCTTCGCACCGCCCTTGCCGATGATGGCTCCGACCATGTCGTTGGGAATGAAGATTTGCTGGGTTAATGGCTGACCTGGGACCATGCCTTGCATTGGTTGAGCAGGTGGGCCAGCATGGTTTTGTGGACCACCAACTTGAGGTTGGTGTGGTTGTTGTGGGCCGACACCGCCATAGCCTCCAACAGCTGGTGAGCCGCCGTAGTGCATTGGGACTTGTGGTTGCTGTTGTGGAGCTTGGCCATGAGCAACATACGGTTGACCATAACCTTGGGCAGGAGTGTGGTGACCACGATCCATATGGCGGCGATTCTCTGGGTGGCCATAGCTTCCGCCAGCGGGTTGCGGCACATAGGGGACGACTTGCATGCCACCTGGGACAACGCCTGCTGGCCCGCCACTTCGAGAAGCATAGGCTGAAGCTGCGGGTCCGCCGAATCGTTCCGACAGTTGCTCGAAGAGAGTGCTTCCGACATAGTATGTTGCAATGTGGACAGCATCAGCGACACCGAGGACCACCAGCGAACGCTCGGTAGACAGAGGAAGGCAGCCATCAGATGCGTTCAGACGCGCGCCCGAAGCTTCCTGAATCTCGCGGATTCTCATGCCTCCCTTGCCGATGATAGAACCAATTAGAATGTGTGGGATGAGGAGACGGAGGGGGTAGGTTTTCGATTGTGCGGATGAGGGGATTTCGAGAGGCTCATTGTTCAATGTGCGGATGATCAAACCGAATGCCTATTCGGGTTAATTTTGCTCCAGACAGTTGATTAAGACGACGTTGCGTACCTTTGCTGCTGCATCAACAACACCGCTAACCGTGAGGATTCTCTCGACTGCACCCTTTTGGTAATCGCTGACCGTGCACTTTGCGCCGGACATCTTTCGGATCATGGACACATTTTCTCCACCTTTTCCAATTACTGTAGCAGCCTCTGCGCTGGTAATGACAGCTCGAATATGAATCCATCCGCTCTCGTCATGCTGTAAAGTAGATCCGCCAGTTGGGGGAGGAATGGATGATGTAGCCGTACTCTGAATGATCTGGGCACCTGCGTCTGGAACCACTGTATCGCCTTGTTCGTCCTTTACTTCAGGCTTCGTGCCATTGGTAGCTTCGACTTTTGAATCGCCATTAGAGCTCACAACTGCCGGCTCGGGGGCTTCTGTGGCAGCCTCCTCTTCACCTCTGACAACCTTGTCGAGAGCTGGTCGCTTCGCCTCGGGTTGGTCATTCGGGGCAGATGGCGATGAGGGGTCTTCGAGAGGTCGCTTTGTCGACTGTGTAGGAGCTGCTGTAGGTGAGGCAGACATCTTGTTTTCTATTGGTTAATCTCTTCACTTAAGCTCGAGAAATGGTCGGGAAGGAGGTCGGTATGGTAAGAAGCTTGGATTGATCGTTATGTACACCAGGGGTCTTCGAAGGAAAACGTGCTGGTGCTGGAGGATCGGAGGTGAAGGGACAGAGCGTGTGCTAACGGGGGTTGTTGAGAAGTGAATGGGTTTGTGTCGCGATGTAGAAGACGGGAAGGTGTTGGATGAAGAAGACAAGTCTTGAGTCTCAAGAAAAGATCTGCAGGCTTGTGTAGAGTAGGATTCAGATTCAGGGCGGACGGGTGAACGTGGGTGGATGAGGTGGAGGAATGTAATGACGCAAACTGGCTGATTCAACTCCCTCTGGAAGAAAAGCAGTAGCAGTAGTAGAGACCTGTATCCTCAAACCTTTGGGAAGACTTCAACGACGACCTGATCTGTGCTACCGGGGAAGTCTTTTGTGCCTGTGTGTTGTGTGGGTTGATTGCTTAATTTGGAGTGTTTGGTGTTTTGTTTCGTAAGGAGTTTGGGAGGGAGGTTGATCCGTAGGTCGAAGAGTCGAAGTCGCAACTCTGTTCTTGTCGATTATTCGCAGTCGCGTCGAAGAAGTATCCAGCTCCGAACAAGTCGATGTAAGGGAAAGAGAATACGAACAATTAGTAGATTGCGATGGGAAGGCGAGAGGGACGACGGGGAGTTGAAGAAGTTGGGGATGTCGCGAGATGAGGTGCGACGCAATGCAAAATCTAAGACGGAGCCACGTGACTCTCGACCAAAGGTACAGAACACGCTAACCCTACATGAGCTACGCGTCCGCGTCCTCCATTCTGCAGGGAGAGCAATAATATATGTTTGCTACCGGCATTGTACGACTACGGAACGAACATTTGCCGTGGAATTGTTTGTTGGTTTCTCAATCTACATTCTATTGAATCTTGGCAGAATTTCAGCTGCCATGGAAGGCTCAACAGTGGCTCGCAAGTCTAGTTCCTACACAACCCGTCTTGATCGCACCCTGAAGGCACTGCATGACAGAGTGAAGGAGCAGGAAGCTCTTCTGGCAGAGGTCGGCATACCACAATGCTAAGGCGTACTGATAGCTAACGTACCACAGCTTCGAGCCACTACGGCCCCAATCGAAACTGAACCTTCTGCTGACCCGAAAGCCCACCTCTTGCAACTGCAAGCTCTTACAGAAGCTTATAAGACCCTCACACCTGCAGAACCATGGCTTCCATCCCGCGATTCTCCTCTCCCTGCACTTCTAGCTCTGCGAACAATGGACAAGACCATAAATGAGACCCGAGACACGATAGCCAAGACAGACACTGAGTTGAAGGAGACCATAGAGAGGCTCGAGAAGGAGAAAGCGGACCTCAGCGATGCGAAATTCATACAAACTGAGTTGGAAACTCGTATATCGTCGTTGCGAGGAGACATAGCTGAGCGGACACAAAAGTCGCCAAGCCAGATCGCCAAAGACATGGTACAAGAAATGAAGAAAAAGCAAGCACATTATGACACACGGACCGAGAAACTATTTAAGGCGTTCGATAGTTTCATAGACGATCATCTGGCAGCCATGCTTGCAGTGGAAGAGCTTGGTGGTCCAATTGTTGGAGATGTTCTGGATATCAACGAGGAAATGCTTGAGGGAGGATTCAGTGCCCAAGGGAAACCTAAGAGAGCTAAACCTAGCGAGGACAAACGGCAACGACGAATTGATCAGATATGGGGTCCACGGCCGGCAGAGAATGAAGAAGCAGAGGAGCCGTGGGGCGAGAAACGAGCTGCAGCAACAGAGATGCGTGATTTGACAGAACAACTCCTCAACAGTCTCATGGAGGCAGACGGTATGGGACCAGGAGCATATGTCGAGCTCAAGAGAGAATCAGCAGCAGCTCGATTTCTGGTGCGGTCAAAAGTTGCACAGTTCCACCCAAATGATGCGAGGAAGCTCCGACTCGTGGATTTTGGAGGTGAGATAGAGGATTGAACCAGGACACTTTAGCCGGGTCGCGCACACCCACCTGCAATAATGAAAAATGCCCCCCAGAGAGGTTGGTCTTTTCAACTATTAGTTTGACAGCGACATTCTCAACTCGACATCTTTTTGTTGCACATCGCACTCATCTGCCGGGTGGTCCCAGGAGCTTGGATTCAGGATCTTCACAACTGCCGAGACAAATTTCAATTTTCCAAGGCCCGTGCACGTGACGGCAGCAAATCCTTCAATCCCTTCACAACTGCGACCCGCGGCTAGAATTTATCAACATGTATTGTTGGGCGGTGTTAGGTGCTGTTTATGATTCTAGTGTTTCGTTGTGCCATCGGAATAGGCCGAGATGAGGTTGATACAAGGTTATCACTCCGCTGCTCCGATAGTTCATCGGGATGCATCCGACGCCCACTCTTGGGCATCATGAGCATTACATGAGTGATTTTGCAACCGTGTTGATAATTCCATATATCTTCTTCACACTCCCTTGATCTCCATTTGTAAATTAGTTTTTAATATTCGTGTACAATTTCACGTTTACGTTTCAAGTTCTCACTTCTGACCGCCTTCGAAATCCATCAAATCTATCACAATTAACTCCCACCACCACCACCACCAAAAATGACAGAGCCACACCTCCTCACAGCAAGCGGGGCTCTTGCTCTCATGAAAGACGGAACCCTCACAGTAGAATCCTACGTCACCTCCCTCCTCTCTCGCATCTCAGCCCGCGACCATGTAGTCAAAGCATGGGCCTACCTATCCCCAGAACACGTCCTCTCCGAAGCCCGGAAACTGGACCAGATACCTCCTGAGAAGAGAGGTCCATTACATGGGATTGCTATCGGTGTTAAGGATGTTATATTGACGAAAGGTTCGTTCAATTTCTTCATCTTGGGAAAGGGAAGGAGAAAGGAGAGAAATTGAAGGGAGGGGAAACAAGAGGCTGATCGTGTGGAACAGATATGCCAACAGCCCACAACAGCCCCATATATAAAGGCGAACCCGCCCCATTAGTAGACGCTGCTCCTGTCATCGCCCTTCGCGCAGCAGGCGCCCTCATCTTCGGCAAAACAACAACCACAGAATTCGCCTCAACCACCGACGGTGGCCCATCCACCAACCCCCACGACCCAACCCGAACACCAGGCGGCTCATCCTCCGGCTCCGGTGCAGCGGTAGGAGATTTCCAAGTCCCAATAGGACTCGGCACCCAAACAGGTGGAAGCACCATTCGTCCTGGGAGCTTCAACGGGATATACGGCTTCAAACCGACATGGGGCGCCATCTCTCGTGAAGGATTAGCACAATATTCCATGACCTGCGATACACTCGGTCTATACGCTCGCTCAGTAGCCGATCTCCAGCTTTTAGCAAAGGTTTTCCAACTCCAGGATGATACTCCCATCCCAGAATCTCTGTTCAAGATTGAGGGGAGTAAGATAGCGTTCGTGAGGACGAGTGTTTGGCCGAAAGCTGGACCCGGAACTCAGAACGCTTGGTCAAAGGCCAAAGAACTCCTTTCCGCGAAAGGTGCGAGTGTTGAAGAGATCAAACTCCCAGAAGAGTTTTCGAAGATCAAGGGCTGGCATGCAGCTGTACTTGCTGGAGAGGGAAGAACCTCATTCTTGGGTAATTATCTCCTGGCGAAAGATAAAATGCACACCATGCTCCACGGCCACGTCGAGAACCATACCAAGCTATCGCGGAAAGCACAACTCGAAGCTTACGACGGATGTGCGAAGCTGAGACCGGTTTGGGATGAGATTGCGGGGAAGTATGATGCGTTGTTCACACCAAGTGTGGTTGATGAGGCGCCTGTTGGGATTGAGCGGACTGGAGATGCGAGTTTTTGTTCGATGTGGACGATTCTTCAGTGTCCTGCTCTCAACGTCCCTGGGTTTTCAGGCGAGAATGGATTGCCGGTCGGGTTGACGCTTGTTGGCGCGAGGTATACGGATGAGCGTGTATTGTATGCGGCGAAGGCGATTGGAGAGGTGTTTGAGAAGGAGGGAGGATTTGTGTCGAAGCTTGTGTGATGGGGAGAGGATGGTGAGAGAGTGGAATGTACCATGTAAATAGAGAAGATTGCTCCCAGCGCTTTCACAATCAACTTAGTGGAGATGCTTCGAGATGCCAAGTTGAAGGTGAACCGGTTTCTCCTTCCCAGGTCGACCTGCCCTCGCTTAGACAACCTCAACGAAGACGACGCTATCAAAAATGGTGAGATTCAAGAAGGTAAATCAAAGAGAGAGAGAATTGTTCAAAAGCTAAAAAGAATCGACTGGGTCATTTTCGAACGGGTAAGCCATCACGACTACTTCGTTAACCTTTTACTTATAGTACTAGTTCTAATCCGACTTTGGTCTTTTTCGAGCAGGTAAGTCTATCACGACTGCTTTGTTAACCTTTTACTTGAAGTGCTAGCTATAATCCGACTACGCCAATTCTTTGGAGTGGAATTGTTTAGTTAGATCTATACACGTCGTTTTCGGGGAGAGTCACATGCACAATACCTAACGATATATATTTAGCAGCAACATCTAGTCTGAGAGAATCAAATACTTCTAAACACGTTTGAATGAATGAATGATCGACAAGCATCCTCGCATTTGTGTTCAAATTTGGGTAGGGATCTTGAGGTCGCGTGGGGGTTGATACTAATGCGGGGAGCTTCGGACCGAGCCTTTGACGGCGCCCTTCCTTCATCTCAGCTTAAACCATCCAGGCTCAGCATTCCCATCAACAACTCGTCTCAGTAAATATCCCTTCCTTACTCTCACCTTAATTGCCGGCTTGCTTGCGCTGAAGCTCTTCATCATCTTCATGGCGAGTGCGGGGTACGAAATCTCAACTCAAAATTGAGGAGGTTGGGGTTTCGTAAGCGCCAGCCTCGCCATCTTCAGCTTCATCAACATCCCACAATCTGCAGCCACAAAATCCTTCAAGGCACAATTTGGTGCCATTTTGTACCTTTTTGGCAAAGATCGGATTCTTCGGACGGGAGGGCGGGAACCTGCGTATTTATTACTTTTGGAAGCCTCTCCCGCTGCTGTCAAACGGTCTTCTTGGTTTTTGGCGCATGCGCAATTACTTCAGTCTACACCTTACAATTGTTGAGCCATGGCGAATAATGGACATGCTCAGTTACTAGCTACGATAGAGAACGATAGTGGAG
The DNA here is from genome assembly GCA_900073065.1 of Phialocephala subalpina. Classification (NCBI taxonomy): domain Eukaryota; kingdom Fungi; phylum Ascomycota; class Leotiomycetes; order Helotiales; family Mollisiaceae; genus Phialocephala; species Phialocephala subalpina. The sequence goes on from FJOG01000001.1 coordinate 995,208, forward strand.
ACGAGAATGGAATTGAAAATGTCCCAAAGGAGAATATTCCAACGGTTGCAGATACATGGCCGCCTCTCAAAGGTTTCCAAGGACGGGTCCAAGACGGAAAGTTCTATTGCGATTGCAACAACAGAGCAGTATGTAAGCGAAGCAAGCAGGAGAACGAGAATAAGAATAGACCCTGTAAGTATCACCCTCTTCTCCATGCATACTTTAAAACTAATTGCAAAGTTTGGTGCTGTGATAAGGGCCGATACGACCCGGACAACTGTGGCTTCTACATCTGGGATCATGAAGCGACCGTGGCGAAGGCATGGCTAGAGCAATATGGTCCTCCACCTAGGCCTGAGACGCCGGAGCCGAGGGGGAAGGGGAAGGAAAAGGAGATTGACCTTGGGAATCCGTGGACGAAGTCGGTTCCGAAGTCAAAGCGAAAACTCCTCGCACTTTCGAGAGAGAATTCCGATGAGAATGAGAATGGTGGTCCTGGTCCATCATCTCAGCGAAAAGACAGTGGCACTTCTAGTGGAGCTGAAGGCGAATGGGTCGAGATTGGAGATCCAAACAGTCCATCGAGGAAAGCAGCAAAGAGAAAGCGATCCGACACACCGGGCAAAGTTCTCGAGAACAGGCTGATGAATGCAGCGAACGCTGAAGATACACCACGTCAAGTTTCTGAAGAACAATTGAAGGGCGCAGCGCAGGCCTTCCCAACTCCTGATACTGGCAAAGATAAAGGCAAACAACCCGAAGTTGAAGCAGGGCGTTCTGGGTCACGGACATCGAAAGAGGCGACACTAGCATCATCAAAGTTGAACGACTTTATCGACCTGACCGAAGATGAGGAGCCGTCGTCAGCTCTCACGAAGGCTGTTCTCACATTGCTTCGGTCGGAGCTTGAGTTGCAAGGTGTCAAATTGAGCGACTCGACAGCGTTACAGGTTGGTTATTTGATCGATGAGGAGGTTGCGACGCATGATGCGAAGGTGCGGAATTATAAGAGCATGATATCGAAGATGGGGAAGAAGATTTATGAATTGGAGAACAAGAATGACGATTTGGGTGGTATGTTGCTAGCTTTAACGGGAGAATCTCAGGATGGTGCGGACTTTTGAGGCTGAACTCGGATTGAAGATTTGAAGGATTGAACGACGGTGACGATTCGATGATGGACATTGATATTGGATGGGGTAACTCACAGCTATTATCACACCCAATCCAAAAGAAGATCTACCGCAATGTTTGGAAAGCGAAATAGATACCCGGGGAGTAAGTAGTATTGGTTATTGGGTGGCATTCGGCAATCGCGGGTAATGAAAGCCCAGGAAATACGATTTGGTCGTGAACATGGAGTTTCAGGTTATTCTTTCCGGGCGAGGGAACAATGCAGGATACTTCACTATGAATGAAAGCAGCTATAGAGCTCGGGTTTCCGGCTCGAGAAGACATCAAAGTTTCCGAGATAGGCTATGCGGCTTCAGATCCGTCCGCAGCCGGAGCACAGCAATTCACGACCTCCATTCCCAAATATCTATCACCCATCCTTCCATATCTTTGACGTACTTGGTTCTTTGCAATGCGTTCACTCCAGCGTTAGATTACATGAGCCAAGGCATGATGTCTTTGACGAAATTGCTGAAAATATCAAGCTATCAACTCGCACCCTCATTTCCTTCACTTCCAAACCTTTGGACAGCACAATATATCTCCTACCAGTATCACAATGTCGTTCTCACGTCTAACTCGCTGGATACCCTACCCGGAAAAGAAAGATCTCCTTCACAGACCTCGGTCCCGCCGCGCCTGTACCCTCCGCAACAGGCTATTGGCTCGATGGCTGTTCATCTTTCGAAGACCTCATTGCGAAGAAGGGTATGACTCCTGCTGTGTTTGGAAAGGTGCCTTCTTCCCTAAGTGCGTTCGTTTAGAACTCATGTCTGACATACAATTCCTAGCTTCTGGCCCCACTTCCCGATCCGAATTTGCCAGTTTACTTAATCAGTATGAACGACCACGGTCATGCTGCTGAATCTGGTGTAAAATCTGGAGAGTTTTTGAATGGAAGTGGGTAAAGTGCTAATTGAGATTAAACCGCAGCACAACGCACCTAAATCTCCACCCTTCTAGACCCAACCCACAGCCACACTCGCCCACCCCGGGACCACAATCTCCATCAAAAGGTTCTCCTCGGAAAACTTCCCAGAATTCAAGATCTTACACCAACTCTAATTACCTTTCAAGCATTCTACTTCTCCATTTCACTCTCTACACCAGACTCAGCTAACTCCCTCCTTTCTCATTCCAGGAACAACTAGTCTTCATCCCCCCTCCCCTAACCTCACCCCCCTCACAAGCAAAATCCCACCACGGTATCCTAGGCTACGCAGCCGCAGCCACCCTCTCATGGCAAAGTTTCCAGATGCCGGATGCGTGGGGTTCAATAAAGCATTTGATAAAATCACCACAAAAGGACCGGTGTTGGTGTCACCGGAAATATGGGATGGGGAGAAGGGGTAAAGGAGGTTGGTTACGAGGGTTAATGGAGAAGTGAGGCAAGATTTGAGGATTGGGGAGGATTTTAAGTTTCATAAGTCAGGGGATGACGATACCGAAGTATACGGTAGTAGTAGTGTGTTGTACTCCGGCTGGTGTAGGTGTCACTAGGAATCTGAAGGTGCAGTGAAGGATGAAGATACTGTTGAGCTCGAGATTGGATGGTGTTGGAATCTTGAGGAATAAGGTTGTTTTTGAGGATAAGTGATTGAAGAGTTTTACTGGCGATGAGTATCGTTCTTGAATTAAGATTCGGGCCAGATAGATTGAAACATGATGGGTTAATGTGAGCGAGCAGTGCTGATAGAACGCTGGTCTTCGTATTCGTTCTGCTCGAGAATTTCTTTGGAGCTAGTGCTTTGGTGAGATTGTGTGAGGTTGCGGATTCCTAAATTAATGTCTGTCGGGAGCTCTGTGATGCTCAGAGTTCTGAATATCCCAACTTGGTGAAAACTTTCTCAGCCCATTTCCACTGGCGAAGCACGATCATTGGTGAATACTTCGAGGTTAAATGCATGCAGCGTCTCAGCCCATGGAGGCTATTCTGGATTGACTTGTCGAAGGCGCGCAGCTGGGAGATCAGAAATTGAAGTGGTGCACACCTTGCCCTGGATTTCAAAGCGAGAGTGTACGAGACCACGCTGGGGAATTGGTGTTCACGGGTGACCTTCTTTGGACAGAACAAGTCTTCGTGGATATCATATGTATTCACTCGAGCTGCCGTAATTGTACCTGCAATGGACATACTCCCTATATACAATCCCCCAATCTCGACTCTCGAGCTCCCAATTGGATCTACATCTAATCTACATCTATCCTCTATTCAGATTGAAAAGAGATCAGTCGACTCTTCACACAAATAGCCTTCGACAACGTCTCAATACTTCCACTCCCCAGCAACTCCAAAACCTGCAAATTCGCCTCAAACTCCCTAGTGATATAATTCCTGACCTCAATCGCCACCAAGCTGTCGAGCGCATAACTCGACAAGCTCCTCGTCACATCCATATCCTCCGCTTCCAACATCAAGACGCTCGGCAACTTACTCAACAACCCCTGTTGAACTACTTGCTCAGCGTCTTCTACACAAGCCGCAGCTTTGAGGGCAGCTTTGTATGAAATTGGAGCGGCTTCGCCAGCAACCGGTTGGTCGGCGAGTCGCAAGTGTTTGAACTTCGCATCATTAGTCCAGAATGTACTCAGCGTGATCCTCATCCCCGTAATCGTATGATTATTACAACTCTTCGCCAACCTCCCATCGATAGCAGCTTTCAGTAATGCTAACACCTCTTTTTCACAAATCGTGTCAGATCCAAGGTTCTTTGACACCTCAGCAGCTTTCTCAGCGTCCTCAGCTAGGAAACCGACGTCAGAGATGGCAGTGAGATCAAGAGAGGAGGCAGGAAGGCCGAGTTTGAGGCGGTGTTGGACGAACGCGTTTAGGAAGGTGTTGGCGGCGGAGTAGGCGGCTTGGCCTCTATTTCCTACTGCGCCGGCTGCGGAGGAAATGGCTACGAAGAAATCGAGGGGAGTATTTGAGGATTGGAGGGTGTTGTGGAAGTTCCAGGCTCCGTGGACTTTGGCTTCTATGACGGTGGTGTAATGCTCATAGGTCATTTTCTCGAAGAGGACGTCCTGTTGATATGTCAGTAGAAGCTTTTGGGCTTGTTTGGATGGAGGACTGCTTACATTCAGAACCATGGCTCCGTGGATAACTCCCTTGATCTCAGGCATGCCTACCATGTCCTGGTGAATGAGGTTGTTGACGGCCTCAGCGTTGGAAACATCACACTTTCTGACAGCGATGCTGGCCGTGTCTCCAACTTCATCAATCAACTGCTTGACCTTTGGTGTGATGGTTCCAGTTCTGGAAACCAAAACAAGGTGTTGAGCACCCTGACTCACCATCCACCTGGCCATACTTCGCCCCAAGCCCCCGGTACCTCCAATGAGGATATAAGAGGCATCCGGGCGGAGGAGTTTATTTCCTTTGCTCCATGGTGTTGCTTTGACCTGGTCCCCGGATTGTGGCGAAACAACCAACTTGCCGTCCGCAGTTCCATCCCGGAGGGCATTTAATGCAGCTTCCACGTCAGAGATCGAGTAGATAGTGAGTCTAGGAGCTTGAATCACTCCCTTCTCCAGAAGTCCGGAGACGTCGGAGAGCAGTCGCTTCATCACTTTCGGCCTCTGAAGAGCCACAGCTATCAAGTCAACCGACATGAAGCTCCTGTTGCCCTGGATGCTGGATGTATCAAGTATAGCATTGGTGTGTCCATCTGAGTTCTTGATCTCGACAAAGCGGCCGAAGTTGTCTAGACACTGCCAAAGTTCTCGTGTTGTGTCGGAATCTGCGAAAATACAGTTCAAAACTACATCGAAACCGCCCTTGGCTATCGATCTAAAGGAAGAAACATGGTCGGAAATGTGATCTTCATGCATGCCAAATCTCTCTTGGAGAGATTGCTTTCTTTCAATGCTGCCGACTATGGCGAATACCTCGGCGCCTGACATCTTTGCTAGACAAATTGCTGCTTGGCCAGCGGGACTCGTAGCACCATTGATCAAGACACGCTCGTCTCCAAGCATCCGACCAAGGTTAATCAATCCATAATGGGCTGTGCAATATGCCACCGGAAGAGCAGCTGCAGACTCGAATTGGAGATCACCGATCTGAAATGCAAGAGCTGCATTCGTCCGGGTATATGATGAATAGACACTATGGGAGACCGAAAGGCATGCCACTCGGTCGCCAACGGTCAGCTTGGTGACATTACTTCCGATTTTGGTAACAATGCCACTGCATTCAACACCGAACCCAGAAGCAGTAGGTAGCAAACCCATTGCAGCTTGCAGATCGCGGGAGTTCATGCCAATGGCCTTCACCTCTACCTCGATCTCGTCGGCTGGTAATATATCTTCAACCAACTGGTCGACAAAGTGTAAGCTGTCCAAAGAACCAGGTCTACCAAGCGCCATCTGCAATGGTCGGTCTTTCTGTACAAAAATTGTTGGCTCGAGGACGAAGGATTTGGCGTCCTTGTGTACGGCTTCATTCATTTCGACGTCGTTGGTGATTCGAGGAGTGAACAATGCACCCTTCCTCTCAGAAAATTCAAGCTCGCAATTTGCTTCCGCAGTAGGACCAAATGTGGCTTTGAGGACAGTCAGGATATTTTCAACGGTACTCTGGACACAGAGTACGGGCTCTGAATCTAGATCCAGGGTAGCAAATTTGAGCAGACTTTCTGAACGGATGCTCCGGCTCAGGCCTGTGATCATATTCGCGTTAGGATTGCTGGAAGAAAGGTATGCTCCACGTACAACCCAGAGGACGCCCTCGACGCTGGTCAGCATGTTTTGTAAGGCGGTGAATTGGGCAGACGAAAGAGACCAGAGCAGGTTTTGCTCTAGCTCTGCGATGACCAGGCACAATTTCCCAGCAGGTTGGACATCCGCGAGGGTGCTAAGTGTTGGTCGAGTACCGCTCAGATGTTCAATGGTTTCTGCAAGTTCTGATGCAAGGAGTTTTTGGAAGCTGCCTTCTCCATGGACAATGACCATCTCCCTGGGCAAAAACTCGGAAAGACCGTTAGACGGCGAAGAAACTCCATTCTGGAGGGCGTCCTTGGTTCCATTCGTTAGTCCATTCAGATGCCTGTGATCGCCATTCGTAGTGCCATTCACGATTCCATTTGGGATGCCTGCATAGTCCACAGGCTGGAGAATTGGCTCCCAATCTAATTTGTAGCAAAGTTCCCTTGGAATTTCGCTCTCCGAACCGACGTCACTCTCCAGAATCGGCGAAACGCTCAAGTTATTCACTTCAAGAAGTACCTCATTGGAGTCGACAGCGGTTGCGAACATCGAGAAGTGAATTGGCACGACGCTCGATGCGGGTGATGATCCTTTGCAAAGCGCTCTCAGTGAGTCTCCTATCTTCTTTGTATGTTCTGTGATACTCCGAAAAATGGTCATGGACTCTATTGATGATGGGAGGTAGACCGTTTTGATGGATGTTCGCCCTGCGCCGAGAACAGGCCAGTATGTCTCAATCAGTTGCTCGAGTATGGTCGGGTGAATAACAGAGTCCGTTTGGTGTTCTTGTGCAGTATCGACAGCCGTGATCGTGGCAGTGGAACAAGTGTCATTGGCTTGACAATTACTCATCCCTTGGAAACTGTCTCCATAAGAAACTCCAAGCTGGGAGAGCGAATCGTATAGCTTGGCCTTATCCACATCAGATTTTTCAGCGCTCAGGATCCCCGCCATTTCCCCTTTCGTCACGATTACACCAGCTTTGACCGCGATGAGTCCTTTGCAGTGCTCAGTCCAGCCTTTGCTCGATGTCCACGAGCAAATCCGGAACTCATCCCACATTTCGGACGAGAGCAGAGTGCCTTCTTGATGAGGGCGTAGCTGGAGAGTGATTTCGATGTCTTCATCCGACAAAAGCAGCGGGGTATGAACTGAAATGCCACGAAGTTGGAAGCTGTCATAATGTCCCACATTTCGTAAAGCTGCTCGTTGGGAAGCAGCCTCCACGGCTAGTGAGATGAAACCAGACATTGGAAACAAATTCAAAGACTGGATCTGGTAATGTCGAAGCCAAGGAGCGAGGTCATCCATGTGCAGAATGTTTCTCCATGTTGGTTCGGAATCGGACGAGTAGTTGGCCAAGGTACCAAGGAGGTCGTGTCGAGGAATTGTCCGGCTTTTGTGCTTTTTGGCAAGGCGGCCTTCGTGCCAATATCGAGTGCTGTGGTTCCAAGGATAACGAGGCATATCGACGAGCAACTCGGGTTGTTGCTGGCAGAGATTTATGGCGCCCATATTGAGAGTCGCTCCTTTGATAAAGAGCGTCGAGGCTAGGTCTAACGCTGCCTCGACAGCATCCCTCTTTCTCACAAGCGCTGATGAATATGAAATTTCCGTTGCACCGGATGCCTTCAGAATTTGCTTGACTGGTCCGCCAAGAGCAGAGTGGGGCCCAATCTCAACAAGCATACCAACTCCCGTTTTGAACCCGTCAACGGACTGGCACAGTTTGGTCACAGCCTCAGAAAATCGCACAGGCTGGGTGAGGTTCTCCACCCAATAAGACGACTTGAGAATAGAGGCATCTACAATCTTCCCATATAGAGAGGAATAAAAAGTGACATTCGTCGGCTGAGGCGGGTCGAGTGCTTCGAGGGACCTTTGGTAATCTTGGGCAACCAGATCCATATGATGAGAATGGTATGCCATGTCGACTTGAAGCTTCCGGTTAAAGATCTGCTTTTGATCCATTATCTTATGGAGTTCGTCAATCGCAGGCTCGTCTCCCGAGATCTACATAAAATTAATACGATTCCCTTCTTCTGGAAAGTGACAGACGAGAGATTGAAAGTGGGTGCAAAATTCCAACACGGCGCTTTCAAGCGATGAGTTCTGAAGGAGAAGCCAATGGAAGAGATAGTTACCGTTAGACTTGTTGGACTGTTGAAGCAGGCGATCCTTGCTTTTGCCTCCAGTTGACTAAGAATTGGCTCGATCTCTTCTTTAGTCCCTCCGACCGCTATCATGGACCCCCTCAAGTCAGGGAACTTCTTTTTCAGCATTCTTGTAGCCATTCCCCTATGATATGAGATTGCCATACATGAGTCGAGAGGCAGAATGCCGGCGGCATAAGCGGCACCAATTTCTCCACTCGAATGGCCAGCAACTGCAGTGGGTACGACACCCCATGATCGTAGCAGATCTGTGAGGGCTAGCTGAATGGCAGTACACGCAGGCTGACTGATATGAGCCTCGTTGATAAGTGAAGTGTCTGCATCTTTGTTCAACTCGTCTATATCATCCGTTAGCACTGTAAAAGGTGTTCAAGGATAGCAGGTCTAGCATACCAAGGAGAGAAAATGGAGCTCCAAGAAAAGCTAGATATCTGTCGCAAGCATCGAGAGTGGATGCATACACAGGATATTGGTCGTACAGCTCTCGTCCCATGTTGAAGTATTGTGCTCCTTGCCCCGTGAAAATGAATCCGATCCGCGTGGCCGCCTCCGTTTCTCGCACGGGTGTAACCTTTCCGCTGTTGAGGGCTTGAATTAAGTTAAAGGATGAAGATGTAGAGATAGCAACTCTGTCCAAGGTGTTAGTGTATAGTATCGCCGGATGCTGGGGAGCTCTAGAGCGTGGGGCTGTCCCTGGACCACTACTACGTAGCCCATAAGAACTCTCTCAGGACATCAGCAGCGTTTTCAATATCCCAGCGCTGCCTGGATTTTCTGAGGCAGTTTTCGACCAATGAAAGTCCCGGCGGAACCAAGGAGGGGCCAGAAAGTCCAGAAACGGCTGGGAGATTGAGGTCGTTGCCTAAGTTGAGAAGTCCCAAACAAAGAGACAAGGAATTCGGATAAAATTAAGACATACCTCCATTGCATTAAAGACCGTCTTTGGCCCAGGGTATACGCAAGATTAGTCATTAGATCATTTTGAAAGATCTCGGGTCTCTGTTCAAGGTAGATTCCAAGATTCTTCATCAATAACTCCAAAGCACTCTTATTATTCGCAGAGAGAACGAACAACTTCCTGGATTGGGATCCAGATTCCACCTCTTCTTCGTTCGTCTTGAGGACTGGTGCCTTTTCCAGAACAAGATGTGCGTTTGTTCCACCGAAACCGAAGTTGTTGACACTGGCAAATCGTTTAGCTCTTGGCCAGGGGCGTTGGCTAATGGGCACCTGCACGCATTGCGTTAAATCTCGTATCAAACCATGCGAAGGGAATGAAGCGTACCTTCAGATGCCATTTGGAGAAGGGGATTGCTTCGTTTGGCTTCTTGAAATCGTAATTTGGCAGTATGAAACCCCGCTCAAGCATCAATGCTGTCTTTATCACTGAAATGATACCTGTGGAAGTTGTTAGCATGTATTCAAGACTCTCAATCTTTGGGGGATTCTCGCCAGAAGCAGCTTCCAGATGGCCAATATTTGACTTTACGGATCCAAGAAAGAGGGGTTCTCGATTCGTCCGTCCTTCGCCGAACACTTTGTGCAACGCGGCAGCTTCGATGGGATCTCCCACCTTGGTTCTAGAAAACGTGGGAGTCAGCAATTGTCCTTCGAGGAATGTCTGAGGGGAAATCAAGAGACACTCCAAAATAGGAAGTGCATTACGCCACCTTAACTCACCCAGTACCATGTGCTTCAATATAGCCGGTGTCTTTCGGGTTGATTCCAGCATTTTTGTAGACGGATTCCATGAGCGATTCTGAAATTGTTAGCCTCCGGAAACGCAGAGTATGCTTGCGGCGGGGGAAAGAAGTGAAATACCTTGCTGGGAACGGCTCGGCATAGTAATGCCAGGCGTTTTTCCATCTTGATTGATGCCACTTGCAACAATCACAGACCGAATAACATCGTTATCTTTAAGAGCCTGGTCTAGCGGTTTTAAAATCACGATTCCACAACCCTCGCCACGACCATAGCCTGTTCCTCGACTATCAAACGAGAATGACCTTCCTTCGTTCGAGAACAACCTTTGTTGGTTAGCTCAAATAACACGACTATACCAGCTCCATTCAATTTACCGTGACTTCGACATGGATATCCAAAATTCTGGCAGCATATTCAAATGGCAACCACCGACGATCGCAGATTTTGATTCTCCGTTCCTTATACTTTGGCATGCCTGGTGCATCGCGACGAGGCTGGAGGAGCAGGCTGTGTCCATGGTAAAGCTAGGTCCCCGCAAGTCAAAGAAGTGGGAGATTCTGTTCGATTGCATAGCAAATGCGCAGCCTTGTGGCATTATTAACACAGCCCACGGCGCTGCATTTGGGAATTACAACTTACCGGTAGCTTGATACATGGGTATACTGTCTGTATCCACAAATGACTGCGCTTCATACTCGGAAAATGAGCCGCCAATAAACACTCCAACGTCTTTCCCAACGATCTCATGTTTAGGAATTCCGGCATTCTCTAAAGCCTCGAATGTACACTCTAACAAAATGCGCTGCTGGGGATCCATTGAGGTCGCTTCCTGGGCTATTCAATGTATCAGCATTGCGAATTCCGGAAAGTCCCAGAGCAGCGGGAACTTTGAGGGGGAGAGAAGAATGGCACCTGTGAGATTAAAGAATGGAGCGTCGAATCGCGCAACGTCCTCCTTGAGGAAGTTCCCTCCAACTGCGTTGAAACAGCCACTCTTTCCTGGACTTGGGTGGTGAAAACTGGCCGCCTCAAATCTCTCCTTTGGTATCTCAGACCAGCCACTTCGCGCCCGTGAACAAAGCTCCCAAAACTCATCTGGCGTGGCGACGTTGCCTGGTAGGCGGCATGCCATACCCACGATTGCGATCGGCATCTGTCTTGGTAATCCGTTGCCCTTGATGTAACCTTCCGTATATCCATGTGTATAGGCATCTGTGTAAAGCTTCGTACGGGGGCTGGGAATTGTACTCTGCGCCTGGCTCGCGTTTCCTCCCTCTTCCCCTGGAGGAATTTCGAAGGCGCCATTTGTGCCCTCCTGGGGCGATGTCGTGATAGTTGCTGAGGGTGCCATGACCGATTTGGTGGTCCTGCCAGTTCGACACTGACGAGACTTGACCGATGAACAAGGCTTTCTGTCTGCCGGAAGGATATATGGTACTTCACTTATTCAGCGATCTCTCCTGAACAATTTTGCATGAAGTCACATCACTCACCTAGTAGCGTTCAGACGAAAAGGCATATTCGCACGTGCAAGCCGTGCCCTATCAATCTTTCCGGACGGGATGTCCTAGCTAAAATTACAGTTTCGAAGAGGGGGCGTTAGTTCCATGCTGGAGATATGCCAAGATTGTAATTCTGCCATGTGAAGCAAGGTTCGACCGCTGAACTTTGAGATAAGGTCAGTCTTGGCCACCTATGAAACAGAACGTAAAACAGAACGGGTAGTGCACCCAGAGTAACTTGCAGAGACTCGCAGTAGATCTCCCGCTTTCCGCCATCTCTTGGCCCTCCATCTTTTTGCCTAACTCAGCCTCGCCAGCCTCGCCTTGACTCGACTCGGGGTAGTCTACACTTGTGAAACGCAGATAGCATCGCAAGGGCAAAGTTTCAAACGGCAGTGCAATAGCAGGTCTGAGGTGGGCATTTGACACCCGGGGTTTCGTGGCAGGGACTGATGGGCGGAATCAAGGAGCCCGGACGATCAACTGCACAGATCTTCCAGATCTTTAGTCCTTTGTCTTGGACCCCTTTAGTGACAAAATGCTTGCAGATCTTCCAAGTGCCTGGACTACTTAGAGAACCCACAAAGCGGTGGGCAGTATTTATTTGATGATTCTCTCAAAGGTACGGGCTAGAGGGGTGAACAGGTATTGAGATAGAATACTGGTAGCTGAGGACCAAGGAAGAGTGAGGTTCGAAGTTCAACTGGTGTCACGTGCTAGCTAGCCTAACTGGGGTTGGTACAGAGCGGTTCCTGAACCTTAATTCTCCTTCAACCATCTCTCCTTTATGAGCAAAACAACCCACGTCCATGCTCCAACAACAGGCCAGCATCTAGAACTCTCACTTCAATTGCTTCTCGAATGCGTTCTGATGATACGTCTGGGCGCCTAACCGGCAAGAAGCAGAGATTCTCGATGTGCCAATTCGATAAGCCTTCTTTGCGGCTGCGAAGGTCCGGGCGCTTCAAAGAACAAGGTACCGTTGCTACAAGGTCCATCGCTGCTCATCGGTCCTTAATCAGCATGGCGATCACCAAGATAAATGCCCTGTGCTTATCTTCTCCGCGAGCTCACATGCGGGGCTTGGCATCTGGAAGATCACAGGAGGGTCGAACCATCATCGACTGAAAAGGAAATATCAGGGTCACAATGTCAGACATTGCAAACATCGTTTCAACCCCCAAAGCCCTGGCTTCGATGTTTTCGGCGTTTCCTCCGCCGGTTTGAGATTTGTGCGACAAGGCCAGGAGACCAGGAGTGCCAGAAACGAATCAGATGAGAAGGATGTAAGATTTGTGAACGATATGATTAACAATTTGCTGTGTTAAGCTTAATTCCTCATTTATTTTCTTAGTCTTGATTCACGTTTCGATTCTTGTTTTGGTTTTCATCTGCTCTCCTTCTCTCGAAAAGTCACTCGAGGAAGAAGTACAGCAAAGTCTAATATTTTTTCTATCATCATGAAGTTTCTATGTTTGTGCGGGGCGTATGGAAGCGCAGATGTAAGGCCTCTTCTTCTGTTTATCCCACGATATAAGTTAACGACTGCGTAGAAATTCGAGGTCCAGCTGGGTAATGATCTCGCGTCCCCCTTACACTTCCTCGAGCTGCAAGCTGACTGTTTGCAAAGCACCACTAGTCAAAGAACTGCGTTCGGACGACACCGCAGAGCTGTACTTCGTACATGGACCCGTTCAAGCCTTTCCCCCAGAAGGATTTGAGGATTTCTTCGGATCTGGCCCGTACTACCGTTTTATTAAACCAGCAGAGGCAGAGAACGGAGGCAGCGATCTACTAGACCGAATTCGAAATTTCCCCAAAGGCACTTCAGCGGAGGATCAAATGCGAAGATTGCTCTGTGGAGGTCTTGCAGCGGTCCCTGATCCAGACGATGTTTATGGCAATGATAGCGCTCAAGAGGCCCTGGATTACCTCTACCGAATAATAGAAGAGGATGGCCCTTTTGATGGAATTATTGGTTACTCAGAAGGCGCGACAGTGGCAGCGACTCTGATATTGCATGAACAAATGAGGTTCGAGACAGAGGGCAGGGAACCAACCTTCAAGTGTGCTTTGTTCTTTGCGGGGTGGCCACCTTTGAACGCGGAATTGAATCAAATTGTCCTGGCAGATGAGTCTGATCTGACGATCACCATTCCGACCTGCCATGTCAGTAAGTGTGGACTCTTTCCGTCTGGCACTTCGTGGCTGAGTGCTGATCTCTGTTCCAGTTGGATCTTTAGACCCATACTTAGCTGGATCTATAGCGCTCTATAACATCTGCGACATGGACAATGCATACCTCTTCGATCATGCGAAGGGTCACACGTTACCTAGAGACAAGCACACAGTGAAGGAACTTGGGGATATAATACGGAATATGGTTTTCAGCATTTGAAGGGAGCGTTGATTGAGATTCTAGCGTGGCATTGCCTGGAGCAACACATTGAATTAGAGATTAGATTTTGTACATATTTCACAGAAAGCCTCACATAGAATCCTGCTTAAGTCACATTTGTTCATTCCCAAGGGTGCACCTGTAGCTCAAGCTCGGATAATCCGACCGAGTCTGAGGTTCTCGCGCCGAGGGTCTCATTTTCCCTCACCATAACCTTAGATCGTCCCAAGTTCTGTGGTGCCGTTGATCAAACAAACGCTTTGATCTTCTTTTGATCTAGACGCCGTCAAATCGCTACTCGTGAAAAGGTGAAACAGAGAATGATTTACACATGAAACGAAACTCAGCTCTGATCTTCTCATGGTTTAGGGTGCTCAGCCACGAAGCGGGGTGGCGATCATGGTCGTACTCGGAAAATGAATCGCATGGCGCTCTTCAAGGGTGCCACTGTTTCGACCGCGGTCCAGGAAGAACAAACGAAATGAATCGCCTAATCTACACTAGGTGCTTGGTGAGGGTGAACTGCATGTTAGGTTGAGAACTTTTCTGAATAACTGAGAGGGAATCGTTGTGGGGATGAGAAGATGTCGTCAAAAATGAAGAGAAATTCGACCCTGCAAGACGACGAAGTCCCGTTTCTGGAAGACGACGAGGGATCGGAGAACGGCAGCCAGAGAAGGACATCATCAGCCTCTGGGTCAACTTTTGTCCAGTCAGATGTGCCTTCGGAGCGGGAATCACACGAAGCGAAGACATACACTGAACTCACGATCAGGTCCAACGAAAAACATAAATTCTCGGGTTCGAGAAGAGTGGATTTACCAGTTTCTCCAACATCACCAACTTCCGCCAATGGATCTTCAGACGAAGAAGAAAATGAACCATTGTTGGAGGACGATGTCCTCGGTGGAGATGAAAAGGTCAAACAAGCTCCTCAAGCAGAAGCGAAGAAGCCCTTCATCAGCGCAGAGTACAAGATAGCTTTCTCGCATTTCCTGGTAAGCAATTCTTCAAGATCTACCAAATCAGCATTAACACGTGAGCAGAGAATATTCTCCTACTCCACTCGGAATGACAGATTCCTTCTTGCAGCTGCTGCGACAGCTTCTATTCTTACCGGTGTCACCCTTCCACTTATGAATGTTGTGTTTGGTATGTCCACTTGGGTTCACCTGATAGCTAGCATCTAATTTCTTCAGGTGAACTTGTTGGCGTTTTCGGCGCATTTTACAGCCCAGAGTCTGGAGAAACGGAAGAGATCTTCATGCAAATCATAGACAAATACGTGTAAAGCTCTCGCCATCATTGGACTATGTGATCATCTACTAACAAAATCCTAGGTTTTACATAATATACCTATTCATTGCTAGACTTTTCCTTAGCTACATCGCAACTGTAAGTCTTCTCGTCCCCAACAGCTATCACGTGTTTCAACACTGACAATACAGCAGCTGGGATTTCGAATGGCAAGCATTCGTATTTCAGCCTCTATTCGTCTCGCGTATCTCAGAGCACTGGTTAATCAACCCATTTCCGTCCTCGATACCCTTCCTCCCGGACAGACGGCAGCAATCATCACTATCACAGCCAATATTCTTCAACTCGGCATTTCGGAGAAGCTGTCCATGTTTCTTCAGTCGCTATCACTTGTTATCACGGCACTTGCAGTTGCATTCTATTATAATTGGCTGCTTACTCTCGTGACTAGCAGTGGGCTCATGTTCATCGTTGCATTTTATTTTCTTACCATTCCACATCTTGTCAAAGGGCTGAAGGAAGTGGAGGAGGCAGATAAGATGAGTTCTTCAATTGCAAGCGAAGTTTTTGAGATGATTAGAATGGTGGCCGCGTGCGGTGCAGAGTGGAAGATGGCAGAGAGGTATTCGGGGTGGGTAGAAGAATCGCGGAGGAGAGGTTTCCTACTATCACCTATAGTGGCGATTCAACAGGCGCCAGCTTTCTTCGCTATTCATGCGTATGTATCCAAACCTCAAGTTCCAGAGAAATTACCTTCTGACAGTCAACTCTAGTACTTTTGCTTTATCCTTTTGGTACGCCATCAAGCTCTATCTCGAATCGGCAATTTCGAGTGTCACAGCCATAATCATGTAAGTCTTCTCAGGCCCGACCTTCTAAAAGCTCTTTTTGATTACCTAGTACAGAATCCTCATGTCCATCATGACGATTGTGACATCCATCGGAGGTATAGCAGGTCCTCTGACCGCAGCCGCGCATGCTGCCGGGGCATCTGGGATTCTCCATACAATTATTGATGCACCTCAGCCTCAGACGATAGGCATTCAAAACTCAGAAATCCTTTCCCAAGACGTTGTTTTAGAGAATGTCACATTTGCCTACCCAATGAGATGGGACGTGAAGATCTTGGACAATCTTAGTGTTCGATTTCCAGCTGGTAAGATCACTGCTATTGTAGGGGCTTCGGGCTCGGGAAAGAGTACAATTGTGGGTTTGTTGGAAAGGTGGTATGAACTTGACGGGCATTTGCCTGTTGAGATGATCGTGAGTTTTACAGTAGATTACGAAGAAATGAGAAGAGTTACTAATGATAAGCGTAGATGCCCTGGTCCAAGCCTGGCGCGATCACCATAGGCGGTCAAAATATACGCGAGACAGATCTCACGTGGTGGAGATCACAGATTGGGCTCGTTCAGCAAGAGCCTTTCCTCTTCAATACGACCATATTCAAGAATGTAGAGTACGGTCTGATTGGTACTCAATGGGAAGATGCAAGCCCCGGGCAAAAGAGGAAGCTAGTTGAACAAGCATGCAAGGAAGCTTTTGCGGATGAGTTTATTTCTCGGCTGCCAGAGGTGTGTGCTTTACCCCGTACTTCCCGACTTTGACATCTCGATTCTATTCAGAGTAAGAAGGCTGACTTTAAAATAGGGATACAATACGATAGCTGGCGACGCAGGAATCAAATTGAGCGGTGGTCAGCGTCAAAGACTAGCAATCGCTCGAAGCATCGTGAAACAACCCTCCATTTTGATCCTTGACGAGGCAACTAGCTCAGTCGACATTCACAGCGAGCGAATCATCCAAGTAGCATTGGACAGAATTTCCAGAAATCGAACGACGATCACGATTGCTCATCGGCTCTCGACAATTATGGGGGCCGACAATATAGTTGTCTTGAAGAAGGGTCAGGTGGTGCAACAAGGGACCCATGATCAATTGATGGCTGATACTGACGGTCATTACTTCGGTCTTGCCCATGCCCAACAACTATCGATGGCCGATGATTCGATGACTACTAAGGGTATCTCAGATCCAGAGAAACAAAACGAGGATGAAATGGTGCCTCTGAAGTTGCGCGAGGAATTCGAGACAGTCACATGCTCTGAGAACCCAGTTATAGAGCCGAAATCATTTCGGGGGAGCTTTGGTCTCTTTCTCTGGGAGCAAAAGTACCAATGGAGATGGTACGGCTTGATGATATTGGGTGCTGGAGGTGCTGGAGGTACGTCTGTTGAAGTTGAACTCGCACCCATCGTAGCATACGCTAATTGGACTCAGTCGCATTTCCGATCCATGCATTTCTCTTCGCGAAACTCATTTCCCTGTTTAATTTCTGGGGAGAGTATTTACGAGACCAGACTAGTTTCTGGTGCCTGATGCTTCTTTTCCTAGGCTTTGGAGTTGCAATCAGCTATTTCACTCTCGGGTGGTCGTCAAACGTCGTGTCCTTCGTAAGCGAACCCCCTTTCTATTTTACCCCGCTTTCGTCCCCGAACCAGAACTCTGACTTCTCTACTTCTAGCAAATAACGGCAACCTATCGCAAAGAATACTTCCAGAACACCCTAACCAAACCAGTCTCATACCATGATCACGCAGATAATTCAGTCGGGGCTTTGACATCTCGTATGGCTAGCGATCCAACACAACTGCAACAGCTCCTCGGTATCAATATGGCAATCGTCCTGATTGCCCTTTTCAATATCACTGGATCGATTGCATTTTCCGTGTATTTCGGATGGAAGCTTGCCCTCCTTTCAATCTGCACATCTATGCCCATAATCCTATTTTCTGGATTTCTCCGTCTTCGTTACGAAATGCAATTCGAGAAATTAAATTATGCAGTATTTGCTGATAGTAGCAAGTTTGCAACTGAGGCTATTGGAGCATTTAGGACTGTGTCTAGTCTCACTCTTGAGTCAGAAATTTGTCGGAGGTACGAAACGCTGTTGCGAAATCATACGACAGATGCGTTTAAGAAAGCAAAGTGGTCCACATTCGTATTTGCGTTGAGTGATAGCAGTGCATTGATTTGTATGGCGTTCATCTTATGGTAGGTCTCCGCAACCGACTTGATACACTGAAGAACAGGACAAGAGCTGACTTTGTTCAGGTATGGTGGACAACTCCTTGCGAGTCACGAGTACACCCCATTTCAATATCGTATGACTCCTCCCCTCTGAGATATCAGGAAGCGCGTCTAACCAAACTCTCAGTCGTTGTTTATCTAGCAGTAGTGCAAGGCAGTAGCAGCGCCGGACAATCTTTGAGCTTCGGTCCGAGTTCGTCCCCTTTCCTTCAATATCCCTCATCACACCTGAAAATCATTGACTCAAACTTCACCGCACAGATGTAGCCTCAGCCTTCGCAGCTGCCAATAGGATCCAGAGCATGCGATCATCTTCCCAAGATCGGACTGCTCTCCACGCAGAGGAGTCTTCCCTCAATTCCGAGAAGACCGAAGGAGGGGTCAAGATTGAACTCCAGAATGTCTCCTTCAAATACCCGACGAGAAATGTTGCAGTGCTAAACGCTGTGAATATGACTGTAAGGTCACCCATACTTCACTTAGGTCATCAGACACTAACTTTAAGTGATAGGTCGAAGCGGGTCAGTTCGCTGCTATTGTAGGTCCATCTGGGTGCGGAAAGACAAGCATTGTATCATTGCTAGAACGTTTCTACAATCCGCAAAAAGGCCGCATCCTTTGCAATAACCACGACATATCCAAGTCTTCCCTCTCCTCCTATCGCTCCAACATATCTCTTGTTGCACAAGAAGCCGCCCTCTTTTCCGGTACGATACGTGAGAACATTTTACTGGGCGTGCCATCATTACCGCCTTCCTCATGCACATCATGCGCAAAGAAGACGGAGGAAGATTTAGATACAAGATTACACAGAGCTTGTCGCGAAGCAGGCATCCACGACTTTATAATTTCGTTACCAGAAGGCTATGACACCGCCGTGGGAGCGAGAGGCGTGGCCTTATCTGGAGTATGTTCCTTCGTTCCCAAACTGCAAATACTTCAAAACTGATCACAACAATCACAGGGCCAAAAGCAACGCATAGCAATCGCAAGAGCGCTGATCAGGGGCCCAAAGCTATTATTACTCGACGAAGCAACTTCTAATCTAGACTCGGAGACAGAGAGGGACGTCATGGAAGTCTTCGAGCAGAAAGGGAGAGGCATTACGAGGATTGTAGTTGCACATCGACTCGCCACTGTTCAGAACGCTGACGTAATTTTTGTGATGGGTGAAGGGAGAGTGGTTGAGAGAGGGAGCCATCAGGAATTGTTGAGGTTGAAAGGACTTTATTGGCAGATG